>OY751103.1:11318183-11918183 GCA_963564075.1 Eupithecia subfuscata | reverse complement strand
AAATTTAATTATGAACTAAATCCACCTAAAACCGCATTGGCAGCTGTAACGCTCATCTCAAACCAGTCGTTTAAGTTTATCACCAATCATGAATTAAGCTCATTAAGTTATAGTTGACGATTATGGCATGATATTGGCTAAGTTTATAGTGGACTCTGGACGTGAACTACTCGACTGTTGAAGTGATTAATGCACCAGCAGTCTCTGATCTAAGGCGTATTGTCAACAGTAGCGCTACCGTGACGTTTACGGATAACTGAACGGCTTCTGATTTATTTTTCTGCGATCGTGCCTGATGGTGTCACGAACTATTCTGTTTTGCAATAAACGAAGCACCTATTGGGTCTTTCCATACTTCTGCTTTAGCACAGCTTTGGTAGACAGCCTATTTAAATGCTCGTAACAAATTGATAATTACGCTTAATTAATGCTACTGCTGTCTAAACAAATCTGCCAATATCAATTACAGTACAAATTGGGTAACTTACGCTTGACACATGGGTAAATTACTTGAAATTAATGCGTTTGATGGGTATCAGCTCTTTGTTTACGAGGTTCTCGCGAAGGTAGATCTATAAATCATAAAGTTAGTTTGCACCCTCGTATCTCGACTATCGATTACTGAATCGGAGGAGCTATCGAAGGAATAATATTTACCTCGTTATATTGCTTTAGTTCTGTTTGATTTATTGGGTATTTTAAGAACCTTACTAAAAGTTATATTACTCTTTTATAACACAGAAAGGAAAGTAATATGTATTATGATGAAAAAAAAAAATACTGGACAACTACACAGATCATCTAGCCCCAAGCTAAGCAGAGCTGTAATGGGTAATCTTTGCCGAGAGGCCAGTTTCTAAATAAAGATGGACCAAGGAGAGTCCCACTAAACTAAAGAAATCTATAATTCTAGATATTAGCAGGTTATGGACCTGGACCTTCCAAGATGATCCTATATTAACATTGACTACTTATTGTATTTTCTTCTGAAAACAAATCTTAGCAAAGGTCACGATACGGCTTATGACGGTAGGTTGGCACAAACAATATTGGAAGTGGAATCACGTTCCATTTCGCGGCGGATATAGGGTCCCGCGTAACGGGCCAATCCGACGACGCGGTGATGCTACGTCGACGGCTACGATTTCCGGCCTCTACGTTCCCACTTTATATCATACTCATGCCTAAAGTAAACGCCATTTACCTCAGAGAGAGACGTCGAAACAAGCACTTGACGTTTTTCGATCTCATTCCCGAATCGTTCCCCTTTCTAGAACTATTGAATGGCATCGCACGTCTCGCTGGCATGTTGTTTTGGAATCGGCTGGATGAAATGACAGCTACTCGATTCGATTTCCGCCCCGCAACTTCGTGTGAATTGACCTATGGACGGTTTTGTTTTATTGAAACTGTCTGAAAGTTTATTCTCCTGTGATATCAATTATCAATAACTCAATTGTCCGCTGCTTAATCCCAAACAGTTTTATCATGAGTTGTAACAATATTATCACTGCTGAATTGTAATACTGTAGCGGTAGAGTGCAAAAACACATTAATGCGGATGGTAGGTGGATAAACGCAAAAGTAAAGGGGAACGGTACATTCGACAAAGCCTGTTGAACAAACAAAGAGTAACGCTGAGTCAACATGGGGCACCTACGCGCTTAATGCAAACTCTTTGCGGTGCGGCAGCCTTTCGCCCTGGTTGCCCTTCTTTATTTGGACGGACACAAGCTTATTTCCTCTCAAAATTACCTTCATGTAAGCACCTTATATTTAGCTTTGGTCTCTTGATTACGCAGTACGCTGCGCACTGCGTTCTACTCCTTGCCGCTGACGTCGACGGAACGAAATACAACTCAAGACGTTATTCATACGATTATGTGTCCGGCGCATACCGTAGCGTAGTGCGTGGTGATCAAGAACCCAAGGCTTTAGATAAAAATATGGTGCGGACAAAAACTCTTCCGATATCATCAAAATTTTTGAAGTTGGTTGAAGTAGGACCGACCGAATGTCGGTCAAAAGACTCTACCGAGTGATGTTTTTATTTTTTGACACTTAAAAATTCTTAATAATTAGAATGCTTTAAGATGACAATTTGGCACAAAAAAACGATCCCTTACGTAGTCTTATTTCAATGCAAATGCTATTCACGAATACTGAATATTCAGCCGTTTACAACAATGAACTGATTTACTACTTTGCGATTCAGTGTGCGTTCGCGCTTTCGACCTCGCCATCAACCGGCGGCTCTATATCCCAATCCCACCCGATCGCGGTAAAACGTGGGGCATCCCCCTTTGTTATTGTTCTCATCATGCTACCATTGTACGTGATGAACCTCGAATCTCCCCTTAATAGGTCGTGAAATTCTTGGGCGCTGTAATAAATCTGGGTCGTTTTACTCACTGTTAAGTTTAAATGGCAAGTAAGATTATGATTCACTAAAATAAACATCGCGGAGGTAGCTCAAGACGAGGTCCCGGGAAAATTAGCATGCGAAATGAGATTTGTCATCCCACGTTAGGTTGCGGGCTGGGCGGGCTTACTTGAGCGTATTTTATTTACCGTGCGCACGTGCTCACTCCTGGAAACGCAGCCGGTGCTCCGCCGCTCGTTTGTCACTCAAAATTACTAACAACGCATTTACTCATTTGAATTATTTTCATAATATCAACCTGGCGCCGCTTTCCTGTACAAATTCGTTTTTGATGCGGATTGATTACGCTAATTTTACTTAGGTATTGCATGTCTTATACAAGGTGTAACAAAAAGTAAGGATTAAACTTTCAGACCCAGTCACAGAACACTACATAAATGTATAATCTACACTGCTTTACTTCAACGCGACCTCGATGGACTGCATCAATGGTGTTGTATCAACAAAATGCATATCAATACAGACAAATGCTACTTTATAAAATTTACCCGCAAGTTAAAACCCCTCAAGTCACATTACAACATAGGGGGCACTCCTCCACGCGAAGTGAATGAGATCAGGGATCTGGTCGTCATCTCAGATAAAAAACTAACTTATATTCCACACATTGACAATATTACAAAAAAGGCATCAAAAATGTTAGGATTTACTATTAGAAATGGCAAAATATTTAAAACGTCACACACCAAAGTTGTACTTTACAACACTCTGGTTCGCAGCATACTTGAATATTGCCCTATGGTATGGCGGCCTCATTATGCTACGCATATTTAAAAAATTGAACGCATTCAGAAACGCTTTACTAGGCACTTAGCTTACACGACTAGGAAGGCTAAAATACTTCGTTCTTACTCGGGTCGTCTTAACTATTTTAAAATGTCATCACTTGAAAAACGTCGTAATCAGCTAGATCTCATATTTTTATATAAACTCCTTAACAACCAAATAAATTGTCCTCCTCTACTTAGTAAAATTCGCTTTAAAGTCCCCCGTAGAATTCCCCGTAAACCGATCCCTACCCTCGACCCACCACACCGCTCAACAGTCCTCGGCAATAAGTCACCTATTCCTAGAATCAGCAAAGAACTTAATAATCATTGCGCCCTGATTGATATATTCTCAATAAAGCTACCGATTTTCCGCAAGTTCTTATCCGAGAACTTGTCCAACAGTTCTAAATAAGTCACTTCCAAATATGTCTTATTTATTTATGTACCTACTTAATATAAGCTGTTAATTTTAGTTTATAATTTTATTTTATAAAAGGCAGTTTCATCTATTTCCAGTTGTTATTAACTTCAAAATTTATTCTCATTTTAAGTCGTAATTTCTAAATTCTATTCTAATTTCTATATTATTGTATTGTGCTATTGTCACTAACTTCTTGGAGATGGTGAAATTGCTGCATCTTACATTTACTATTACTTTAGTTGTTCCTCTGATAGCCTACTATTTAACACTGCATGCTAAACGACATGCATGCATGCACAACTGGTTGTGCAATGAACTATCTCATTAAGTGTGCATTTTATATTATAAGAATTATATAAATATTGTAACACCCACTGGTAGACCTAATAAATAAAATAAAAAAATAAAAAATATATAAATAATAAAATATAAACATAATATAATTATATAAAAACCCTGACTTAGTTTTCGAAAAAATAAATCAAAACCACTAAACTAGACAAGACTGATGCATAGTGCTTATTTGTCATTAAAAAGGTCTACCTGTTTTCATCTCCTTTACAAGCCGCGGTCATCCACCCTCGACATCATCGCAGGGCGCCGTAAGTGCAGTGCATGTGCAGTGCAAGATGCGGTAGGTAGGTACCACAAATGCATTCCAATTTTCCCCTTGTACTTGACGGGCATAGGACCGACAAAATAGCACTATTTTTATAATTTTGTTTATTTATTTTTTTCGTAAACTGAAAGTCGAGATTTGATCTAATATTTTTCCTGTGTTCCTATGATCGAAGCCGAACCCCCCCTGTAAGTTTGGTCCTTACTTTTTGTTACACTCTGTATAAGTAAAACGAGACAATTACTACGAATAAGTAGATAGGTATTCATTTTGCATGTTTGTACAGCTTTTGTCGTAAATTAAAACAATAATTTTTCAACATTTGTTTTGCTCCAGTGCAACTTCCCATTTCACATCAAAGCTTAATTAAAGCCGGCTCAGAGTTATGTTTTTAATGAGTTTTATTTTTGTGCCCCTCTACATCTCTTTAACTGATATAAAATCGTTTAATAACAAAACATGACCCATGAACATACTAGCCCCTGTCCGTGACTTATCACGCTTATTTTCGGTATAATAAGTAGCCTAATTACTAAGTGAGGCTTTGCTCTAAACGTACGCCATATTTCATCTTGATCTGTTCAGTAGTTTTGGAGATCCAAGGTAAAAAAAAACAGATTTCACAAACTTTCGGCTTTCAATATTAGTAGGATAGGATTAGCAGGATAGTAGGATTAGTAGCACCTACATACATCATTTTTGTATCTTGCGTTACTTACTTAAAGGTAACTTAACTTACCCACGGTACTTAAAAGATACGTTTTTAAGTAAGTAGTAAAACAAAGGCAAGGTAAAAAGCTACGTCATTTAATTTGCAATCATTTTATATTGTTGTTTCAGGGTTTTCTCTTTTATTTTCCGCTTTAAGATGTCCCTATACCCCAATGACTGTAAGTGTAGCTACAAATTAGATTCTCTCGGGAATAGACGCGGCCTGAAAATACTGCTGAAAACGTTTGTGTACCTGAATTGATTCGGTTTTAGAGTTATAACGGGTTTATGTGAATAGTTCGTGAATTTGCGGGATTAAAGTTATAAAGCGCATCAATTGGAACAATGGCTCGAATAAATAAAACAAAAGATAAATATTGCTCGACAATCCACACAGCATCATCTAGCCCCAATGTAAGCAGAGCTTGTGTTATGGAAACTAGTTAACTGATATAATTAATAACATCACATATATTGTAGATACTTTTTAACCCCCGACGCAGAAAGAGGGGTGTTATAAGTTTGACGTGTCTGTCTGTGGTATCGTAGCTCCCAAACGGATGAACTGATTTTCGTTTAGTTTTTTTTTTTGTGTCATAGATAATTTTAGCCCGAGTGTTCTTAGCCATGTTTCATGAAAATCAACTTCAATCTTGTCAAATTTCATGAAAATCTGTTCGGCCAATAAACGACGGTGGGTTTTGTAAAATTTTAATTTTATCTTGTTATTATACAGAGAAAACACACAGAACACCCGGAAATGTCTGCAGATCTTACAAATATTTGTTCCGATGCGGGTTCCGAATGGAATGTTGTGTTCTAAATCATTTGGTGTTTAAAATTAGGTCATGCTATTGAGGTTGGAATGAAAAAAAAGCGTAATAACTTACTTAAACCGACTATGTGGTCCACTAAAAACGTAAAAGAAAGAACATGACTACTCTTATTCTATAAAATTAGTATGGAGTACCTACCTATGTAGTTATTTTTTTAATCTTCTTATTTTCTCAATTTCCAGCCATTACAATTTCTCGATGCATAATCCGGCCTTCATCGATCGTCTTACACGTAAGCTTGAAGCTTTGACTACGTCGGTGCGGTGGAATAGCAAATTCAAAGACAATGGCCAGTAGGCTCAAATAAGTACGCAACAAGAGTGTCTTGGGAGATTCGTGGTAGGCAAGTGGTAGAGGAATGTTCAAAAATGTTATTTTAAAGGTACATACTGCTTATCTGCTTTGTTTTAGATTTATGTTTGTGCATTCATTTCATTGAACTATTTATTTAACTTCCAAGGCTAATACAAAAATGTCAATACAACCAGTTTCGTCACCTATTTATTAACTCTTAAAATCTTTTTATAGACTGGCCGTGTTTATCACTTCTATTTATAAGATTTATAATGCGCGACCGTTCTAATTCTAATTCTTAATTAATTATGCTGAGCTAAAAAAAGGTCCATTGGTCATCATTTCACTCAATGTTGTGTGTATGAAAGTGTTGATGTGGTCGACGATGTATTAGAGAGTGTCTTTAAGACCTTCGTGATACACCACGAAGGTTTTATAGACCTGCTCTCTCTACTTCAAATCAAACATGACGCATCACTAGCAGTACCATACCATACCTAATCCAAAATCTGAATCTGAAACGTATTCCGGTATTCAAACCGCCTACCCGGCCTCGTATCAAATAACATAAAAGACGTTTGCATGAAAGTAATTGTGCTTGTTATCTCGACTGAGCAATGTCTCCGACTCGAGCTTTCGAAGAGGGTTCTTCCCGTTATTGAAACAGTTGCTAGTTTGAATGCTAATTTCTCGCTCGATAAACCCATTAAAGGCACTTGTATTAAAATATAACACTTCAATTGAGAACGATATTGCGGAATCGACTATGACGTTTTGGAATCGTAGCAGTGAATATTTCAGGATTTTGCACAAAATATTGTGTTTCATTTCTACGACGTTCTATCTAGGACGTCAGTTTCCATTTTATCAATTTATTTTTCTGTGTCCCTGGCTTTTGTAATGATAGCCTTAGTGGTTTGACCGATGGGTATAAGAGAGTGGTGTGAGTGGTTTGGTTTTGAATTTGTTTTTGTGTGTACCTGATGTTTGATTGCGTTGCGATTAATATGGATTGCAGACCACAAGAGCCGGGTCCGTATGTAGGTCATGATAATCCGTTTGCAAACGTGTCAGGCGAATGGGCAGCTCAATTTCGAGCCTGTAATTAAGGAGTCACCTGCGTGAACAGCTCACTCCACGTAATTAAAGCCTTCAGCTTGGGCCGAGTTATGTCAACCCGCTGCGGGAATGCGGTTTGTGAGTCAAATTTCATGCAGATAATAGGACCTCTATAACTGAGCAACTTGTGAGCTAGCTAAGCCGCGCTTTAATTGAAACCGTGAATAAACCGGGGAGTTTACAGTATAAACAGACATCAGTCCGGCGCGGATTTCATTAAAGTAACCGGATTTAACCGGATGAATCGCACTTTATCTGATGCGGATCAAATATTCATATTTTTCTTTTCTCTTTGAATTATTTAAGACCAAACTCAGACATCTCAACAAGTTGTGGCTATGAGTAACATCTGAGTCTTAATCGGCTCAAATTCCCGAATGTCACCTTGTTCCGTGGCCTCTTCAAACAGACGAAATTGCCTCGACGAATAATACTCTGAGTCCTGATATTTTAAGAAAGAATTTACTGTAAAACGACCTATTTTAAAAGCGTTTTAGCTGGGCGGTAAATAATCTGCGGAAAATAGAACAATCTGTCGCATCGAGGCAAAGAAGTCAATGGATGATAAAGCTATACCGGCATTTTCACGTGCTACGGCGCTCCTGTGTCGTCGGTAGCGCCGGCGCTCGCTTGGACCCAAGCCAATCTACTGTTTGTTTACGTTATAAATGAAACGGTTTATGTCACTTCTTTACTTTGTGCTTGCCGGAGTAAATTTGGATTAGCTTTTGTGACGTCCCCGGCGTCCCATGAAAGTAAATCTATTTTGAAACTAAATTGTTCCGTTTCCAAGTGAAGATAACGAAGTTGAACGGTAGCTCGAGATTGCGGTCGAAGTCAACTTTATGGCACAATGAACCAATTAAGTGTAGGTACTTACCTAATGTAAATCTTATTATCCACTACCACTGACCACTGACCACTGAACATTCCAGAAAAGACAAAAAACTAAAAATTGGCCAAACGTTAAATCATACTCCCCGTGTTTACATAGGATTCGGGAGCATCTGGCTTTGATGAACTGAATACTTCGCATTCAGGTTGGCGGCACTTGAAATCGTGCCAGCTTATTTTAAGTGGCGACGCCTGTTCAAGATTTGTGTCTAATGCCCTGCGCTATTATATTTTATAGCTCGAGAAATCAACATTGTGTAACATATTGCTTCTCTAGGCTTTTCGTGAAGTTTTCGTGAAGCCGTGAACGATTATAGACTTGGCATAAAGTTTTAATATTTTTTTTAACGTGCGAGCATTCAAGAAATGTTATCGCACTAAAATAAACAGAGTTTCGACCTGTGTGCTAACTATTTTTTAACCCCTTACGCAAAAAGATGGGTGTTATCAGTTTGACGTGTCTGTTTGTGTATCTGTGTATCTGTCTGTGGCTGTCTGTGGTATCGTAGCTCCCAAACGGATGAACCGAGTTTCGTTTAGTTTGTCTTGTTATAGTCAATACACCTTCGTTTGACAACTATCTCTTCTGACGGAAAGTGACGATGTAATGTAATGTGGCCGAGATGGTGTATCATGAAGGTTACGTTATGTTTCGAATACGTTTTGTTTCAATGTACGAATACAAGTACCTAGGTAATTAAATTAGTATTTCTCTATTACCTCTTTACGGGTTAGCCACTATTAACTATAATCACATTAAAATCACGCAGTGGACATGTATCAATTAATGGGTTTCACCACAGCAGCGGTGCTCACTCTCTCCTTCGTTTGGAATGCGTCGCCGTGCATGGATGCATCTGCCTACGTAACAGCTAACAGGCATGCATTATTTATTGACGGTCAACAATTTTTGCACAGTTAATCAATTCAGAAACGTGTTGCAATTCCACGTTCGTTGACATTACGAGGCACAATTCGTCTTTCTGTCTCAAATGTTTTATGAGTTTGTTTTGTTTCTGATAGGTTCGGAAACAAACGTGCCATTGAGCGTTTTACAGAAAAACTATGTAATTGGACATGGAATCTCGCCTCTATTCCTAGCTGTTCAATCGTAACGGAAAATAGAAGATCTAAACAGTCCCGAACTTCCTTGGTTGACGCAGTTAAAGTTCGCGCACGATTGTCCTTGTTATTGGTTCATGGTAACAGCACAGTATAAGTAAAACATACAGTAGGCTGACGCCTTTGATCTTGCGGTAAATCCCGACAAATCACACGACAGCGTATTAGGGCCAGGGTTGTCACAAGTATAGAATATCTATTCACTTAATTATTTATTTGAGATCAACATCATCATCAACGTTATGTATATGACCTATTAAATTAATTATTAATAAATATACAAAATATAAATTAAAATTAATTATTAATAGCAAAAATAGCTTTTAGAAAAAAAACGGGCATGTTTTATGTAGCTAGGTACTTAAGTAATGTAGGTGCATAATAATATGTTATTAATGTTGTCAAAGAATTAGCAAGCCGAACTGGCAGTGGGCCGGTCATATCTCGCGAAGAATCGACAACCGCTGGGGTAAGCGTGTTTTTGAGTGGAGACCACGACTCGGCAAACGTAGCGAAGGACGCCTTCCGGTCAGGTGGGATGACGATCTGCGATAGACTGCAGGCAGATGCTGGATGCGGCAAGCTGAAGACAGGGCGCTATGGGGCTCATTAGGGGAGGCCTATGTCCAGCCGTGGACTAATATAGGCTGATGATCAATGTTGTTAATGTTTTCTTCGATAATTTCTTCTCGTACTTTTCCTTTTTCAAAATGCAAACTTCAAATGTATGATTTTTTTAGGCTTTTGCAAGTTCTTCCAACTAAATCAGGTCTTCTACAAGCTACAATACAAAATTTGCATCAGGAAATTATAAAAACGTTTTTCGCATGCAGCATGCAGTGTAATGTTCAAGCAGCTCGCAGGATCTACATTCATCCTAGAAGTATGAATCCCGCCTACAAACTTTAAAATTTCCCCTATTTTGGTCAGACGATACTCATTAGTAAACTTAAAAAAAAAGAACATCGGCCATCTTGGATTTGATAAAAAATCCCATATTCATAATTGGCACCCTCAAATTAGTCGAAAACGATACCCATGAGTAAAATATGAAATAAATAAGTATCCACCATCTTGGATTTGAAAAATAACCCCATATTCGTAATTGGCACCCTCAAGTTAGTCGCAAACGATACCCATGAGTAAAATATAAAATAAATAAGTATCCGCCATCTTGGATTTGAAAAATAACCCCATATTCGTAATTGACGCCCTCAAGTTAGTCGAAAACGATACCCATGAGTAAAATCAGAAATCAATAAATATCCGCCATTTTGGATTTGAAAAATAGCCCCATATTCGCAATTGGCACCCTCAACCTAGTCGAAAACGATACCCATGAGTAAAATACGAAATTAATAGGTATCCGCCATTTTGGATTTGAAAAATAATCTCATAGCCGTAATTGACGGCCTCAAGTTAGTCGAAAACGATACCCATTGTTCTATCAAATTAATCAATAAATAAATAATGCTGGACCATTCACACAGCCTTAGCTAGCCTCAAGCTAAGCAGAGCTTGTGTTATGGTTACTAGATAACTGATATACATAATAAAATACACTTCATAGATTTTTTTTTATTATACATAGAAAACATCCAGAACGCCCTGAACAAATATCTGCAGATCGTACAAACATTTGTCCCGAGGCGGGAATCGAACCCGCAACCTCATGCGTCGCAGGCGGACTTTTGCCCGCTGCGCCTCAGAAGTCGTCAAAATTTAACAATATTATTGTTAAAAATGGAGTTATAGTCGTAAACAATACCCATCTAATAAAAGTCATCATCACCCCAAATAATCGTAAAATAGACCAAATAGCACAAATCAACAAAATCACAAAAATGAAACTCCCATAAAGGTAAGACGGTCGTCCGCCATTTTGTTGACACAAGCAATTGGGCACGCCATGCATGACGATGAAGATGTGACAAATTGTAAAATAATAAAAAACACTAATTAATTTACCTTTGTTCCGCATGTGGAAATTGGTGAAAACGTAAATCTTTGTTGATATTATGATGATGATGTGCAATCTCTCACGGCACAACTTGTATGAACCATTTTTAAAAATAACAATAAAAGCAATAAAATTATGCGTCACCCCTGAAAAATAGCACCCGAGTAGAGAGGTACACGGTATAGTCTACTCGGGTGCACCCTTCCCCCGTCTCGTCCCTTGCCCCCCGCACGATAGCCCTGTCAAAACGCCTTCGTCGAACGACTGTATGCATATAGGTAGGCTGTGGTAACAGCATAACTTTTAATAGTTCCCACAGAATAACAGTAGGAATGCTACTAAACGCTATCTCTGTTGCGCAATTCGGCGCTTCCGTGGCACAGGCACATAGCTATGGTAATGAACCGGACTGGGCTGTACTAGTTCCCAATATCCCGCGTTACTACGCCAGTCGGAAACAAAGTTTGATTTAGTTTAGACACGACAATCCGCTTGTTGTAATAGTAACGAATCCAATTACCTACATGTATATTTGCCTGCGGGACTAACTTCCGCAGAGATTTATTGAGTTCCACGATTTACCTTCTATATTTCGGTGGGTGATTTGGAATAATGCTGCTCGACGTGGCGGTTAACTTTATTACGTACCAGGTTGGTGACTATTTCCCGAGTAAGGATTTGCCGGTTGCCAGGGAGTCGGGAATTATCTTGTCTCGCAAACGACATGAGGTAAACAAATCGACAATTTGCCATCGAAATACAGATTGATTTATGCTTTTATGTAAGAACAGAAAAGAAACTATTTCCGATTTCTCTTTAGGCTGAAACAACAGTTCTTTTATTCATATCGCCCTTGGCTAAAAGGATGGAATTCGCGAGATATCCACATTTTCCCGTTTTAACACGTCTGCCAGAAAGTCCCGGGTGGAGCGCATCGCCTGGGGCGGACGTCAGCTGGTACCTTCACGATCTTGCGCGTTTATGAAAAAAACTTTTCACTACATTCTTGGCAATGTCGTGCAGACTTTTGAACAAATCCCATAGATGACATCTGGCAGTATAAGTAACGGAATAGTTGGGTTTTCCATTCTTTTCTAATGTACCTATTATTTGACATCTCAGCACACATTATCACGTAAAGTTTAATATCTCACAGGGTGGGCCTAAGACCCAAGACTCAGTAATAAGTCTTGCGTCACAAGGAGCTACATATTTATCACAATGCTTGACAGATAATAAACTAATTTCCCAAGATACCTAAAAAACCAATTAAAGTTTCGCAATATGAAAGCCTCGCCAGAGTTGCCAGATATTAATAATAATCTTTATTACAAAAACAGTGAAGTTATTAAAGTTAATAAGTAACCCCGACAACTGTTCACTTATAAGGCCACTTTCTTCGCGGCCCACTGGCTCGTTGTACTTTTATGAAAAAAGTTTTACTGGTTGCACTCCGCAGCTTTGCCTTGGAATTTCCAGCCAGCCACTAAACTTGCACGCCCATTCGTTTGGTAATTATTGTTGCTCGCGAAACTGCGCTTACTTCTACATTAATAGTTTCTGTGGATAGCTTTTCTTAAATACGGTTATGGGTGTGTCGTAGGGGTTAAGTCGCTCGCGAGTTTTTCATTGGAAGCTACGGGCAAAAGTTTAATAGTTCTGGTAGAGTCATGCAATCCTATAAGTTAAAAGTCCGAGCGCCTGGTTCAAAGAGTACAAAAGCTGTGCAATAAACTACCAAGTCCAGGAAATGGAATAGGTTACTTACAATTTTTACAGCAAATCAGGTGCATCATACGCTTTAGCTTCCACAATGGCGGCGGTGCCGTGCCTTGAGCCGCTTACAGGGCCGTCACGGATTCGGTCAGAGAGCTACCCTGAGGCTGGCTTATGCCATGAACACAGTTCACGATATGTAGTAACACAACTCTTGTTACTAACAAGTAACATCATATATTCAAGTCCCGTCGAAGTCGAAATTTTTTTGCGATATTATTTGATTTCTTAGAAACGTCATATATGTATGTGAAAAAAGGAATACGTAATAAAAATACGTGTAAGTAATGTTTCCTAAATCTTTTTATCCGTTAAAAATAAACAGCGGCAGGTGGTCTTTAACGTAAGCATGACATCCTTTTCGCTTTTGAAGTGGGGAACCGTGGTCGTAATTAAGCGAATCCTAAAGGTGATCTCGTCCTATTCAATTCCCAAATGTTCGGTGACCCAAAGTCAAATATTTTGTTATTCGAGTTTCATTTCTGGTTAGACGCTCTGTGCTTAAGCATGCACCGACCGCCTTATCTATTTGTGCAAGCAGACGTTCAATCAGCCGCAGCGATGCGGACAATATTTTCCCGCTTCAATGTTTTCGGGGCGCTATATGGAATAGACAAGACGAACGGAAAAATAATATGACGTAGATTGTTTTCGGAAAACGAAAATCAAAGTTTCTTATTCGTTTTTGCGCAAAACCAACTCTTACGTCCCTTCCATAAGATAACGTTTGCACGAAAACGAATCGGAAACTTCGACTTTCGTTTTTACGAGTACGGGCCCAGATTGTACTGTTTCGTGGTGCAAGTGGTTATTTCACACGAAATTCACGGCTTTGTTGTGCGGAAATTTACTTGAGCCCTCCCTATTTTCGTTTATACAGTCTCATAATTTTGTAATCAAGGTAATAAATCAAAAGTAATTGCACGAAAAAGAAGATAGCAAATAATTAATGCCGTTACAGGCACGGGCAACCTAGCTCTATCATGTTTCTTTGTAATAAATTTACACTGGGTGGGTACTCTGGGTAGCCTCTATTATGGTATCAGTGCATCGCAATAGCCTTGCTTCATCACGTTACGTAGAGGTAATTCCTGATAAATCCAACGCCTACAAGACAGGGCTTTATTCCTAAACAAATGTTTTCAAACAGTAGCGAAGCAAACAGCTTATTCAATACTTGATTTATGTAAAGGCTCGAAAGGAAAGGCGATTTGAATAGACGTTCCGTTAACCGTGTCGAACCTGAAAGCTTTTCATAATTGAACGTGTTCCAAAGTAGCTTCACCTTAGTGCAAGCTTGCTAAAAGCCTTGTTGTTATGTATGAAACTTTGCACTCTCATACGATACGACGCGACGGCTGGCTTAAGAACAACGTATTGATCGATATGTGGCATAAGCATTAATGTTTTGTCGGCATATGTTTCTTGGGAAATGACATGGTTGGGTTCTCACATCACAGCGCAAGTTAGGTTAATAAATGACAGATTGTTGAAAATCTTTGGGACTTCCTACGTACTCTAGCGTTTTGGCATATTTCTTAGAACCACAGAAATCTTATTAAGATTTCTGTGCTTAGAACCCTATTTGTGTGGGACGGACAGCAAAGATAAAAAAAAATTAATAAGTTCTGAATTCTTCTGCCTTTGATAGTTCTGTTCACTTACATCACAGTTTACGAGTTGTGGTTGTCCCAGGACAAGCTATCACAGCGGAGCTTATCGAGGAGACAGCCGTCTATTGCCTTTACAAAGTGGAGTATTGTTAGATCG
The DNA here is from genome assembly GCA_963564075.1 of Eupithecia subfuscata. NCBI lineage: Eukaryota > Metazoa > Arthropoda > Insecta > Lepidoptera > Geometridae > Eupithecia > Eupithecia subfuscata. The sequence goes on along the minus strand of OY751103.1, from coordinate 11,903,448 downwards.
AATCAGCCTGAACTAAATCGATAGTCTGCTATGAGTCGATTCTACGAGTACAAGCCAACAAAATATTGTTAAACACATTATTAACGAATATCCAATGGTTTTAATAATAATCTGCCTGGTAGGTATAGGCAATTTCAGATCGCAATCGTATTGATTTACACAAGTAAACGCTTTAATAATCGACGATCCAGTAAGAAAGATATTGAAAGTAGTTCATTGACGCACAGGGTTGCGTGTGTGATTCTCGTGCTGTGTAGAGTATTACGCGAAGATACCCCCCCGCATGCGATAAAATACCTTTGATACTGTTCATTACCGCACGATACGCTACAAGCGTCCATCACTTTCTTTAGACACGCATGTTGTTTCATGTGTCAATAAAACATTTTCTTTAGACCTTGATCAATGACGCTGGGTTAACTAACTTCAACTAAAATGTAATTAGTAAAACAAAGCTTCAAATTATTAATTGCATTCGAAACGTTTTACGTCAAATCGATGTAAATAGAATTTATCACCGATTTTGTTCCAAAACAGTCATTACGTAGTTAATTTTATGATTTATCGTTGCCTAAAGGCCTTGTTGAGTTTGATAGGGCAATAAAACAGTAGGTGGGTTGCTCGCTGGCGTCTGTAATATTCTTACAAAGCTCATGTAAATTCCAGAGCTAGACAGTCGTGAGTCGACAGTAAAGGAGCATGTATAATAAAACAACACTATTTCTCGTGTGTGTACACTAGGTTGGAGCGCATTTTTCCCGTTCGCCGGCTCTCAGAGTTCAAGATGAGATGCTGTGCATAGCCGTTTCCTCCTAAACGCCACTGCTGGTAATGTGTAATGTTGTTGCCTTGCTACGTGTCATGATTCTCATCGGGATGATTTAGTACCTTTCTTTGTTGTTTATGAAACTTTGACGAGTCTTGGTTATAGTACCAGTAGTTTTATTCCTCTGACATAGGGTTGAGGTTGTATTTTTTCGTATTCAGTAGCTACCTATTTTATTGTCATAGATGCGAAAGGTTTTCTGTTATACCACACGTAATAATTTGAAATCAATGAATGTTGAAATTACAGAATTCTCAAAATAGTTATCCATTTCTTATTCAAGTTAGACGCATGTGAAGCTCAAGCAAAACTTCAAAAAACAAACCCTGCATCAACTTCGAGTCGAAAATAATAAAAATACACCGCGCTACATGCGAACGATCGGCTTACATCGATATTTCGCGAACCTTTCACTACCTCCACATTAATTAGGAGGATTACAGTCCGTCACGCCTCCATGCCGGTGATCTGTCGTGAGGCTCGCTCCCGGATTCTATTCACGCACGGGTAGGACTTTCATTCAGGGGACTAGAGCGGTCTGCGAGACCAAAAAGCCGGGTTTTCTGACTGGATAACGTGTGCCTATGAATAGTATGCATTTTAAATACGTGAAGTAGGTATGCCATGAACGAGCAAAAGCACAGAAATGTTGATAGTTTATAGGTAGCTGGGAATACCTACTTCTTGCAAACTAGCTAGGGTGCTATCATCACCAGAGTCCCAATATAAGTATTTAAATGGTCCTTTACGAATAATTAATAAAATGGCCAAGGAAATTATATAAGATGACATCAATTCATTCTTCTGGGGTACCTATGAGACATAATAATCGGAAATCCTAAAAGCAATATTTACATACATTTAAAGACTTTTTCAAAATTGGTAGTCTGTAATCATAATCACCAGCCGGACTTCAGGCAGCCCTACACACGTATTCAATCTAAATATATTTCTTGTCTATCTGGGGCGATTAATCCGTATCATTAGGAAATGATGTTTTGTTACTTGATTCATTCGACGTCCTGAATAGCCTCCAATATCTTTGGGAGGGTTAGGGAAAATTGGAATGCCCATAATTGAAATGGCTTACGTGTGTGACCTTTCCCTCGCATTACTGATGATAATGACTAGACGAAATTAAGTTATCTACTCAACCTTTGAATCACAAAAAGAAACTCCTTTTTCCTCGCCCGAATTTATATTCACATATACAATTTAGACTGGGTTACCATTCGTGAAGGGCGTACAAATTGCGTTTCATTATGTCACACATTTTTAAAGAACAAAGAGAAAGCTCGCAATATATCGCGCATTTTAAATGTGACGCGCTAAACCCGTACAAACATTCAATAAAATAACCCGAAACAAAGGAATGAGATTCGGGGCCGGTATCGACGGAGGTGGAGTACCTTCGCCATTTGTCAAGCAAACGTGAGGGTGCCATTAAGGTGGGACGCCACACCACACCGCCGAATCACAGCCGAATTCTAATTTTTTGCTCTATTCCCCCACATCAAAGTTCTATCTTTTTCACGCGGACTTTTCGAACTAGTTTCACGGGTTTAACAGTTTCGGAATAAATTGCAATCGATACCATCTTAATTGCTTTTAAAGGAGAAAAATGTCACACTGGCTGTTTTCTCCTTAACCAGGGGAATTGGTTTAATTTTTAAAATTAAATCGATAAGACAAGGCTTACCGAAAATTAAAACGCAAGTCAAATTTAATCTAGAGGGTTTTCTGGAGTTTCACCTTAATAAAATCGAACGAATCTTCCGAGCGAGACAAAGAAGCTACTATCAATATTTATTGGCGTGCTTAGTATTAATCGGGTCGGATCGTACCATCAGAATCGAAGCTTAGGGTTGGAACAACCACCCTCCACCTAAAAATCACGGATATTGCCAGTTTTACTTTCGCAGGCTTCCTCACATGGTTATAAATTGCAGCTAATCCCTACTTCCTTTTTCATTGCCCTTAGATATAGCACGAGCGTCAAGTGGGGCTTGTTTATGTGGACTTGTTTTAGTCAAATCAATTTAAATTGGTTGCTTGTCTAAGTTTTTCTTTTGCCCCCACGTCCCCTAGTTACGGCGCTGTATGTATCGTTTGGGAGCACCATGGCACAAAGGGAGAATGGATGAACTGTCGTGGTTGAAGCGATTCAAATTTTTCTTCGCTTTATATTAATTTTAGTGATGCAAAATTTCATTGAAAATAATGTATGGTGCGAAGCTGAGTGATTTCAATTTCGTGGGCGATTTATGTTAAATTTACATGGCGCTTTATGTTTCTTGTTATAACTAACATACATAATACGAAGAAAACCACCCCCAAAATAATCATAGTAACGTGACGGGGAGGCAAGAAATCCAATATTTCTAGTAATGGAATATTATTATTTACCACAAGTTTGTATATTTTGTGCAGAAAAGCTATTAAACTTATTTAATTATACCTTTAGCAGGCCTACGAAGCTCGTAGGCGTCTTACTCGCTTTGAATTTCCAGGTTTTTCTCGCCCTTCGTAGCGCGTAGCGTTCGTAGCGCCCGCCCTACGCCGCGCTCTGCTATCGCCAGTTGCCTTCGACTTTGCCGCTTGTTCAGCCTTCAGCTCAGTCAGTGTACTCCGAACCGCGTCAGAGGGAGGACGTATCGCGCGTCGGTCTCTCGCGCTCGTAATGTGTGACAATAAGTGTTGCTTCCTCTTTGCTATCTAAGATTTTACGTGTATTATATTGATTATTAAATTGATGTTTTGTGACTGTTCCTGAATGCGAGCGTGAATGGTGCTATCGTAAAGGGTATGCCTCTTAAATTTTAACTCTAGTTTTAGTGACCATTTTTATGATTCCTAAAACAAACAATAGGTCTGAAATCGTTTTACGACATTACCTTAAGTTTTTCTTTAGATTGGTATCGGTGTGAGCGAGGTGGCCGACATTTACGCCGACAACATCGCACGCAACACAATTTCATCGCACATTATATTTTGTGTGAGTGATTTTCCACGTCGTCCCTAGTCGGCTTTTATTAGTGAATCACCACTTCCTTTGTTGTTGCATATTATTGTTATGTACATATGTCCCTTACTGACATGCGACAACTTCAGACATGGGGAGCCAGCCATTCATATTTCACTCATGCTTAAAAGGGGTTGATTTTAATGAAGATAAAGACAGGTGAAGGTACATGCATATTTAAATGCTAGATAGATACGCTCACTTTGTGGAACAGCCATTATGTCGAATCAAAAGTAAGTCGGAACTGTGCTTATAGTTATGACAATATTACCGAGAAATTTCCTTCCGCCTTCGAGCAGAAAACTTTTCCGCGCCTCCTTTTATATCCGTTCGCGTGAACTACTTCCTCTGTAATCAAAAATCGTAGTGAATTTGGACCTTTTTCTTTGGCGCGTTAGTTTGTGGAGCGCGTTATCTCTCCCGCCAATTTCCAACACAAATCCACTTTAGATGAGAAATAACTCGGCGCGAAACAATTCAATCAATTTATTTTTTGTGGATGCCTCTTTCGAGGGTTTTGGCATTTGTTTCGGTTAACAATCATTAGTGAGTTTTCGCTGTAAGGTTCGAATTTTGATGCTTTGTTTCTTATGTTTTTGATAATAAGTATTAATTTCAAGACGTTCAGTTCCGTTCCTCAAAACTTATAAAATCTTATCTCTTCTACCTAATCTGTAATCCTAATCTTCTTTATCTACTTAAATTATGCTTTGTCTCACCTCTGATTTTATCTTGTCTTAGATTATACATTTATTTAGCACAAACAAAATAAGAATAATAGAATAAAACAATTATACTTAACTAGTTTATACACATACATATATCTATTTAATAATTTATGCTACAAAATATCACATCATCATCATGATCATCAATGTCCTTTACATCCTTTACCGAAGCGACAGAAATCAAAAATATCACTTTATTTCCGTGTCAGTGTTTAGCTTTATATTTTGACCTTTTCTAAGTGTACATTTATTGTATTTATGGAAATAAAGAGTTTTTGATTTTGATTTTGATCCACGAAGGATGGTTTATGTAGTATTCGTTTTTCGTTACTTACGCAGATGACTTGTAAGGTCTATACGGGAACGGCAGATCCGGCCACAGTATGGCATCCGTGAACCCCGGTGGATAATGTTGGGTCTGCGACAGCCGCTACTGCCCGTTGGTGCCTCAGTGCTCGCTATTCATTTAGCTTTTGGAACCATGCTACGTCATGAGCAATAACTCCTTCCGCTAATGTTTTACGCCACCGATCACGGTCTTCCGATTCATATCACATATCACAGACATACCTTTCGTAACGAATGTACTGCTCATTCCTACCGATATTAAAATTAAATATCTACCCTAAAATTTCTTCACCAAACGATTTGATTGTATTCTAAATTGAAGTTGAAAAGCCGAGACATTTCAATTGAAAGTCGATTACCCACTGTTAGCTAGAACGCCACTGGTAAAACTTGGTAACCCGCCAAATTGCTACTAATTTTATGAACGTTAAGTTGAAATTATCGAAACACGAAGACGATTTTAATTTGGCGTCATTCCTTTAGTTAAATAAGAAAATAATCTACTCCACACCGCTTATGATCACGCTTTGTCCTTAGTATTCTGCAGTCCGACTGAAAAGTTTGCTCAAGCAAGAGGAAATTATGAAAAGAGAAAAGAGTAAAAGACAGCAGTAGAGCGTTGCTCTTGCCATTTAAGATGAGAAATGGGCAGCCATGCAGTTGCGACAGGCGAGGCACTAAGATTGCGGGCGCATTATGCTTATGCACTGAATATTCATTGTCGCCGCTCTGTGGCCCCGCTCTTTAATCAAGTCCTTGCGCCGCCCCCGACACAATACCTTTGCGGCTGTTACACCAAACACCGAATTACCGACACCGCCGGCACATTAACATACCCTTCACTTCATTGCAACTCGAGCAAAGCCAGACAAACAAACAAGACCGAAAAGATTAATTGAAAGAATGGCGTTTTGACAAAATAATTCTCTCACTGCCCGAGAACGTATCGTGCACTGCTGTTGACGTTGATAGGTTGTTCGGAAAAAATTGGATCCTGCGATGATCCCTTTAAAAGGGCGGGCCTTTGTTGATCAATCGTTTTATTGAACGGAAACAAACTCGGCGTTCAGTGGAAACCAATGGACACTGCGGATCTAAAAGCAAAATTACTCGAAAAATTGCCTGTGAAAGATTCCCGTGATAGTATTGAAAAAGGTCGGCTTGATTGATATTCCAAGTTTACACGTTGAAAATGAAACTGAAACGCCTAGCATTTTGGTTTTTTCGCCCCCAGCAAAAAAAGATTGACTCAATTTGTTCTTGTCTGTTGCGCAATAAACTTGCGAAGGGTATTTTTAACTACGGGTTTATCTTTCGTAGTCTGTAATCGCCCTAATTTTGCCTAACGAAATTAGGATTTGGAGTGTTTAAATGGTAGATTAATGGGTTATGTAAATGTTATGACGGAGACCGTTCCTTCCCAAAGCATTTTAGTCTTTTAATGGGCTTTTAAATTTTGCTTACGCGTTTTGGATTGTTCATTTTCTAAAGTGTTACAACTTTGTCACAATAAATTATGATCGTAAATCTTTATTACAGCTTATATCCATAAAGATATTAAAAGATTCCATGACAAACGCAAAAAAGTAACATTTTAACTTTATTTCAGGCCTACGGGCTCGGCCAGTTCAAATATTTAATGTGTTTTTAGAAGGGCGTCATTGCTTTTTAACAAAAATTTAATTACCGTTACTGCGGGACCTCGAGTGCCATTGTGTTTGGAATAAAACGTCGTACGCACTGCCGGCGACGGTCACAAGAGCTCACTGTGATAGATGATATTCGAGAACAATTAATCTTGGGCAAAATATGCGGACGATTTGCGATTGCGAGCTAGTGGTCGGGCCTAATGGTGGGAGATTATCGCACTCGCGGCCCCCGCCGCCCGCGCTCATTAGCGGGAAGTAACCATTGTTTACTTTTAATATGAAAGTAATCGCACTTGAATTCGTGTCCTTACCCTTTTGGGACAGACAAATGGGTGCCATCCCTTTTCCCCGTTCCAATACTTAGAGGGTTTGTTTACCTCCACAAAATTCAGAATCATGTTGAGTTACTTACGTATCTAAGTCATGTATGCTCGCTGAAGATTAAGGTCTGTTTGGATTGTTTATCGATTTGAGACATTTGGGTAACGTCCCCCGCGAACGTATGTAAAATATGGTAATGCATATAAAACATGTTCGGGGAAGCAATATCGTGTCGCCACACGACCATATATCACACAGAGGGTTTTCATAAAGGAGGCGACGAGCGCTCGGACACTGAGGGCGTTATGCAACGCCTCTGTCCTCGGATAATGTCTTGCATAAATTCACTGTAACCGAGCAAAACCAATGCCATCATGCATAATATAATTTAATGCAGGCAATGCAGCTTATATTAAAAGTGTCACTAACAGAAAGCATTTTAAAACGTTTCCTGTTCAGTTTAAAGTTGGCGAATCCATTTCCGCCATGTGAATATTCTAATTATTCAGGAGCGCACATTCATTAGTAACAAGAATTTAATGGTCTAAATGTTCCGTTAATTGGAGATACCTGTTAGCTGCCGGATGCATTGTGATGCTTCCGAACAGAAATCGGTTATTACTATTGCCTGATCGATTCAATACTTGAAATACCGGAATCCTAATTGCCTTTGATCGGTTCGAAATGATCAACGCTTTGTCTTGAATTTCTAACTCGGAGAATGTGCCTGCATCTTGCGTTTGTGATGGCCATTCGTCAGCCACTTTCCTCTCGTGATAAGTCCACCCACTGAGTGCTACTCATCGCACGAGCTGGTGAACTGAATATTCGGAACTCCAGCTCCTAAAATAAACTCTGTAGTATGAACGCTCCCAATACGTGGAAGATCTCATAAATCATAGCAAACTCGCCATTAATTACTTTAGTTTTTTGTTAAATAATTGTTAGTGAGTTGAAGTTTTTACATAGTTAAAGTTTGTCCATTTCTCGTCAGCAAGCTAGCGTCTTATAGTTTTCACATACGAGGACACTTAAATGGTTTAAAGTTATAATTTAAGTTTATTGTTAAGTTTGTAGAACAGTTTGTCCTCAAAATAAATAAAAGATTTCATCGTTTATTCATTTAGAGTTCATCGTTGTAAGTGAAATAGGCGCGTTGCAAATTTAAATCGCAGCAGACAGGCAAGCCCAGCCTAGCCAATGCAAATTAGGGGAATCACAATTAGTGCTCGATTGTTGTTCACTGCAGCACGCTTTAGGAAATGAAACAGGCAGGTGAGAGCAAATAAATTATGTAATTATTTCGCTTACGTGGAAAAGTAGCTCAAAAACTGTAATTAATCATTGATACTGATTTAATCTGACGTACAAAAGCCGAACGAACTTTAAAGTCTTTATCTCTTCTAGGCGGAAATCGCATAAACAAAGTATTTTCGACTTGCTTTGTTCCATGAACTCTCCGTTTAGACCGCATAATGTAAATTTTATTGTTTTCTAGATCTTTTTACATTTGATGACATTCACAATCCAATTACGACTCCGGGTACAAAAACTGGTAAATATAATTCAATAGAATCTAATCATCAAAAACATGAGCGACAATTTCTTAAAAACAAACTACTCATAATAAATTTAGCCATAAAAAAATTAGAAATTAGTAACCATAAGAGACAAACCCAAGAGATTGCAAGACGTACAGAGAACGCCTGGAGAAGCTTTTGGTCAATGAAAGAACTCATGAAGGGCAAACTACCGCTATCCCTTAAAAAGAAACTCATGGACGTACGAATTCTTCCCATTCTCACCTATGGAGCTCAAACTTGGTCCATGACTGATCGTCAGAAGTTCGCCCTCGGGGTCTGCCAACGAGCCATGGAGCGCAGTATCTTAGGAGTAAAGCTGTCAGATCGCGTGCGGAACAGCATACTGCGCTCCAAAACACGCATCGTTGACGTTGCTCAAAAAGCCGGAAGCCTGAAGTGGAACTGGGCCGGACATGTCTGCCGAATGTCCAGCGACTTGTGGGCAAAGACCACGACAGAGTGGAGCCCACCCAACGCTAGGAGGCGACGTGGAAGACCCAGGATGAGATGGCGAGACGAGCTTGACGCACACCATCCATCATGGCCTGTGACAGCGTTAAATCGCGAGGAGTGGAAGGAGAAAAGAGAGGCTTTTGCCCAGCAGTGGGACAGTAATGGCTAAAAAAAAAAAAAAAAAAACCATAAGTAGTCTCGTTATAAGTAAACATATTTTTTTTAATGAGAATCAATTTTTTTTAATCTAAATCCTGTCACACCATAACTAACAACGAGGCTTGCTTATTAGAAAGGGGTGTAGTGTCATTACGTGCACGCTTACTACAAAAATGTATGTTATGATAGGTATAATATGTTTAAATTTTGGTAGACGCTGCTACCCATCTCAAGCATGTTAAATTAAAAGTAACATTAAACACGGGTCGCTTATTAAAAAAACAAGTAACTAACTACCTAGTCATAAATTTGAATTTTTACTATACAAAGTCTTTTAAATTATAAATGTTGAAAATCTTGGAACAACACCAAAACATTTTTCATTTGACGTAGAAAAGTTACCTGGAAAAGTTTTAATTGCTGTAATGAAATTCAGGCTAAAAAGGACACACACGATTAATAACTCGTTACTACCGGAAATGTGGGGCTATTTGTACGGCAAACAAAATGTCCACGGAATGTACCGCGAGCTGACAGATGATGTTAGGGGCAATTAATCTTGACCAAATATGCGGGCGAATTGCGGGTCTCGCCTCCATGCCTTAATGGCGATGTTAATGTTGCCACTCGTGTCCCACTTGCGCTAAATAAAATCGCATTTTTGCCATTAAAGAAGAATTTCAAACAGTAGTCGTTTAATATCGAGAATTTCATTCCAAATTGAACCTTTCTACTTGTAAACAAGCAGTGGTACAGAAATATCATCAGAACTGGCACAAAAGTAATCCAATTCAGCAAGAGCACGTGTCCCTCAATATAAACACGATACGAAATGTTTTCGATTGTAAATCTGTCACAACCGTCTGTTATGATTCGAACCGAAATGAAGGTGTCTAAGACCCCCGGTGTCATTTTGCAGGACATTAAATGGCATTCGACGGACCCCTGTCATTTTCAACATCTGATTCTGAGTCTGATGGGTCAATATTTCAGTGGCTTGATCCACACCTTATGGGCGTGATGTTAACGCTGACATTATTATGCGGGCTCCCAACAGTTTCCGAACGGCTCCCCGACGAGGTGTGGTGAACGAGCAAAGTTATAATAAGTTGGTCCCTTCTTCGTCGCTATACCTACCTACTTCAATTTGATCTGACATACGCGTCGAGATCCTATCACAACGGTGCGTGCTCGACTAAGTTTTTGGACAAAGATTTTCTACGCGGTTTCTCCGCATATGATATGATATTGATCTAAAAGGCTTGTCTGACTTCGCAGAGCTTAGGTTTTGTTTTCATAAAGCTGTGTAACAAAGGCAGCTTATTTCGGCACCGAAGGGAACCTTATTAAACAGCTAACTATGCCTAATTGGTGTAGGTAATTCGAGTTAGTATTTTATCTGGAACGGTCCCGGGTTAACTCTATTAATTGTTTTCGGTCGTTACGCGTTCCGGGACGGTAACCCCTCCCGGCTTCTACGTAATCGTACTAATGCAGCACTATCTCTATCTCTGTGGGTAAACGAACCCGACAACTTGATCGATTTATGATATTGAATATCGGTAGAGTAACTTATCGGCCTTATCTTGATTGCGAAGTTTTAATCCACTGGATTTAAAACTAGAGTCTATGATTTAGTTTTAAAGTGATAGGTTTGAAAGACGTGGTGGAAATTGCACACTTAATACTTTTGTGGTGAAGTTTGAAATTCAAAACACTATCCTCAAATTTGTTATCAGAAGCAGCGCAGCAATGGAATGTATTGCAAATCCCATATTGGACATCAATAAAAACTCGTATGCATAAAAACTTCACGCTATTAGATTATCTTTTATTTATGTTTTTGGATTTTCAATATGTTTGCTGAAATTTATTAAAACAAAGTTATTGAAACAGCTGTGCTTCGTATCTGTATTCTACGATCAGTAGATGACTATGTTACGGCCTTTTTCGAATAAAATATTATAAAAAAATCTTTTGAAATGTTTTATCACCAAATCCGATAGTTACTCCAATCATACTCCGCCCGAGCTCACTCAAAAATAATCATCAACAGTTGCTTTTATAAATGGCCGACAGCTAAGACTCTGTAAAACTGGAAAAATAATGGCCCACCATTCGTTCCAAAATGTTACTAAAACTCGCATCGTAGCCTTGAAACACGTACATGTAGGTTAAACGTGCTGAAGCTGAAAAATGGGGTTACTTCTTTTTCAATTTTCTTTCATCCCAACGATTTTATCTCTGGGAATAAAGCACGTAGATAGCCAGCAGTTTGAATTAACCTTTGGAGTAGCCTTGTAGATTCGTGGCCCGGTTACGGTCGGGTCATCTGCTAGTTAATATTCAAAGGGAAAATCACGGATTCCAAGCGCGTCTCAGTTCCAGCGAGTCGAACGCTTCTCTACAAAAGCTCCAAAAGCTGCCCTTTTTGTTTCATAATAGAGTACCTTCTGTTTACGTCTTTTAAATTAGGCTATGAGTGTCCTAATAGATTGAGTAAACGAAGAATGGGATGTTTGGTAAAATACCGATTCAATGCATGCATGAGCTTATGGTGCTATTGTGTTTTAGTATCAGTGGTTCATAAAATTCTCTTGAATTTTTCGCTGAATCTTCATACGCTTATTTTCTTTACGGTTTTGGAATATTTTCGGACAATGGACTGCGCACATCTGGGGCCGCTCGATTACGGCTCAGTTCTTTTACCGGGCACAAAGAAAGACATTCTTGAAATTTTGTAAAAAAATATGAAAGTGTTGTTATGCTTCGTGGCACGAACGTTTCAAGAGTTATGAGAGCTTTTTAGAGAGCCACTATACTACGCTGTACTTTTTTTTATTCGTTTAGTATATTTTAAACGGCTTTCTGACAAGTTTAGGTATGTACCTAGTATGTAGACTCGATTCACCCTGGTCATTTCCGGGTGCGTTAAGTACACTATTTAGTAGATTTAAATCACCTTGATAAACCAAGAATTATATTTACTAAATCAGAGTACACTTTATGCACCTACAAAACCTCTTTGAAAGATAAAATTATTATGGAGTGGCATAATGTCGACTTCCAAAATAGGACTAATTCCTGTTTGGTCCCACAAGCTACTGGTCCATTTGGGACCTAACAAAAACTTAAATCAAATAGTTTTAATTTTCTTAGTGAATAATGACTTTGGGCTTAAAAAATATATATTTAATTTAGACTGTGTTAGATTTGGTGTGAAATTTACTTATTATAAGTAGGTACTACTCAAAATAATAACATATTAATATAAATTGGTAGAGAGCGCATGATGGCAGGTATTCCGATCATTGAAAACGCTAACGTTTCATTATCATGAGAATGTAATCGGATTTGGCATTCATTACCTAACTTTGATCAAATTTAATTCAGAATTTTGAGATTGTTCCCCTAATTTTACGGTTCAATAGATTTGTTTGGAGCAAAAGAAGTATTCCCGATGTAAGTCCACATTGAAATAACGCTGAGAGGGAAATTTATAGGACCAGTCGGCCGATCTGAAGTATTCACGGCCCAACGAGCTCAAACTGCTTTGAAATACGTATATTGAAATACCGGAACATATAATTTTAATTTATCTTCTAAAGTGGTCTCGCGTGGTTTACTCATTCAATCCACTTCGGGATTTGGATGTAACTGAAATGCTTTTATTTAAATCATGTTTCTTCGCTTAATGAAACCAATGCTAGGCTTTGATTAAAAGTGTTTTGGTATTGTTTCAGATAGTACCGATGTCATCAGGCGGGTCCTCGGTAGACCGGTATCGCACGCGGTTGCCGTGAGCTCTCCCGCAGGCAGAGCACGACGTCGCCGTGATGAGCACAGCCCGCCATAATGCGTCCGCGGCCACTTTAACCCGGGAAAGGACGCGTAACTCGGCTCGCGATGGCCGCCGGCGCACGCTCGCACAGCCTGCCCGCGCACGCGCACGCGCGCAACCCCACCCCTCCGCGACCCTATGAGATGTGGAAGCACGGCAAGTGGCGACAGAAAACGTCACCACCTAGGACTAACTCAGCCGTTAGAGTGCCCAGATAGACAGAGATACCCTAGAGGCCTAAGTGTTACTGTTCTGTGTAAATATAGCTGTGTTTAGTGTAGATAGATGTTTAGGACGATGGGGGAGGGGAGGGGTGCGCGGGCGCCTCTGCTGGAGAACGGAGGCGGCGAGTTCACGCATTCGCACAAGACGCCGGCGCAGCGATGCTGCTATTGGCTGGCGGGGCACATCAACGTGAGGAAATGCGTTGCTGGTGTCATGCTGCTATCCGTCCTCACTATATTCTTCTATACGTATTATGTCACAGTACCTCTTGCAAGGTGAGTTGTCCTGGTTTGAAATTGATCTACGAAGCCCCGCTAGCACAAGGATTTTAAATCTCTAATTTTACTTAAAATTTACGTACTTACCTTACATTTGTATGCTTTGACAACTCACGAGAATATTTTAGCCAGTTTATTATCCTTGTGAAAACAGGTAAACAACTAAGTAAAGCATCAAAATCTGTCGATTATAGAAGTAAGATCGCGTTGGTGATATTGCTATTAAACATGATTTTACGATCATAAGCTCTATATAATCTTTATATTGCTTAAATCGAGATATAAACTGCGGCCTTTGTCCTAATTTGTCACAATACATTTGAAATTTAGACCCGATTAAAATTATATAGTTGCAAATATGCGTCATTCGCATAAAATCCAATTTACCTGCTATCGGTAGCAAACACGTCGCCAATGTGAATTAATAATAAAGCGAAATTATCGCGGCGTTTGGACAACTGTAGCAGCTAATAGTTGAACAGCTCTCTATAATTTATAGGGATTAGTTGCAAATCCGCGTTTATGTCGTATATAAATAAATCTAAAGCAGATTAGACCTACATTTTACAGTTACTGCACTGTAATGCCTGTGCCAGACTCTCGAGAAATACCTAAATATCGGCGTTATGCTAAAAGTGGTTTTTTGTGTCAAGAATAAATAAAAGTAGGTCATTATTCTAATTGAATAAGCACGGCATCACCCTTCATTCATCATTACATCCTTATCTTATCAGCCATGACAAAGGTCAGTACAGTAGTAAATCCCAAAGTCGTAAAACACTCCACTGACGCTGTACCACCGATACGACTTTTTTTATTCCGTATCTTTTCAACCGAAATTATATTTTGGTGGGGCTTTTGTTCTCACGTGTATAGCATATTTGGTAAATTGTTTGCATAAACTCATTTCATTCATATCTTCCTTTGAATGTACGCGTTCAGAGAACTCATTTTCTGGTCCCTTTCCGCTCACTTGACAAAAGGCAACGATATCACAGTAAACATGAACCGTTCTCTTGTATCTTTGTTATTGAAAATTATAAATATCACAATCAGGTTCTTAATATTAGATCTGGGTGTCTTCTATGTAGGTACATATGTATGTATATCAGTGATCTAACACAAGACAAGCTCTACTTATTTTGGAGATGTTGTTATATGAAATAGCTATCAATATTATTCCTCTTTTTTGAAACTGAAATCAATTTGTAATTTACACCTTTTTTCGTACGCTTTTCATAACTAAACTAATCTTAATATTTAATTAAAAAAACGTTTATAAACAAGATTTTTTCAAAAATTCTAAAGTACTTGGGAAGACAAATCCATCGAACCCAAACTCGACGGGGTTACGTCGTTTGTTGAGGAGTTCCTATGGCCACCTTCTGTCTCCATCATCAGAACAGCTCGACGGCACCGAACTTACATAAGGATGCTAAATTTCAGCTCAATCGGTTGAGGATAGCTGGTCTAAAATTCAGTTGCAAGATTTTTCTCACACGTACATACATACTCGTAGATACGAATGGGGCAAGTTACAAATAAAAGCTTGTAATAAGAACATTACGTATTTTCAGAGTCATCTGCGTGATTTTATGTAATTAGGGCAGATGTCGTGCGGACGTAATGTTTTATTTTATCGGCTTAAAATTGGACCGCGCGGAGATGAGCGCGAGCGGTAAGTTTCCCTGCTCCGCTGAATTTATAGCAAAACTTGTGTTCTGCCTAATTAATGGAGGCCGCTCAGCCGACACCGACGCGTACGGAACTCCCTGATTTAAAGCCATATTGTTTTACGAGCGTTTTGTTTACCAACAATGAGATAACGACGGTACAAAAAGTTCCCCGAGACGCTATGAAAGTACATAATATATCTGGAATACACCCAAATTATTCACTATCTGAAATTAATGTCAAAACACGGTGTTAAATAACTGCTGGTCTCGTCCATGTCTTTGAGTGTGCCGAGGAAGTTCCCGAACGGACGGCTCGGGCGCGGCTTTCATTAGACCAAAGAGGCCACAGGATGCCGCCGACGGATAAAATATTTCCGCAAATTCCTGCCTTTATTTATTTTACGCTATTGAGATAAACCTTAATGGCTCTTTGATGTGGCTGGCTCCTCGGCACGCAGCCTTAACTTTGGCAGGCTTTGATTGATTTTCTTATTTGTACTCAGTGGCCGGATGGCTTTATCCCAATTATAATAACCTGATTTATTTGTTTGAGAACAACAGATTATACGGTTCAGAGATGGATTTATCCGAGTACCGGCTGTCTGTAATTGTAAATGATTACCAAACTTTTTAATGTGAACATTGGGATTTGTAGCAATTTATGCAATCTGCCAAAATATTGAATTAATTTATTGAATACATTTGTTCGATGCTTTATAGACAGAATAGCTTTCTCGTATTTTGTTTAAATGGAAATTTGTGGTTATAGCAACACCTAAGAATTGTCCTTACATCTCACATCTTTTTCCGATACAGTTGATCCTCTTAACATGAACGTATCTTTGTCAGCTTGGTTTGGAGAGACCGGGTGCCACGACCGTTGTCGCAATGCTCGCTGCTAGCCTCGCAGCAGCAGGCGGCGCGCGACCACCGCTCGGACGCGCGACTCCGGATCGACGCCAAGGTGCTGGTCATCGTGGAGTCTGCCTACTCGCGACTAGGGCGCGATATCGCAGAGCTACTCGTCGCTAATCGAATACGGTGAGTGAAGCTTCGTCAACAGCCTGTATTAGTTCACTACTGGACGCAGGCCTCCCCCTGATAAGCGCCTTATTGGCTTTTATCACATGGGGGTAGTGCCCATAATCCCCAGGTTGGCATGCGGGTTGGGGATCGCAGTTCGGTGGTAGAATTGTTTTGCAGGGGGCGCTGCTGCCCGCCCCCGGTGGATATCCCTTAGTCGCCTCTTACGACATCCGCGGGAAGAGTTAGGATGATGCAAATTCTAAGACGGCACCACACAGCTGAGAGTGAAGCTTGCAAGAATGTATCTTTACCATAGGCTGGTGAGGAGAGACCAAATCTTAGGAGAATATTGAGTGAAAGGTGAACTTGGGTAAGAAAGATGACGGCTGATAGGGGGTCAGTGGAAGGAAATGACATGTTGTGCCGATTCCACATAGAGTGGCATATGAGTCGGAAGAAGTAAGATGTTCTCAGCTGTAAAAAGCCCTTCTTTGACCGCGATCATCTCGATTTAAGAATCCTTATAAAGTAAACCGAACAGTGAGTTCTCAATTTGCGTTGTTAGAAAACCTGATGTAAAAGTCAAAACGAATGCGTAGGACCGAAATTACGTTAATATGAAAGCTCTTAGTAAACTTACTAAATTGAATGTTTACCTCCTAATTTCTAAAAAGCCATACTTATACGACTCCCACTTGACATGCCCACGCTCAAATACACAATAAAAAGTCTTCACACATTCCTTACGTAAATGTTTACGTTGCGCGCTCGCCTGATGGCTGTTATAGGGCAATGTTTGGTCTTGTTTGTTTTCCCGAGCTCGGTGCGAGATCGACGGTGCGCGTTGACAGCTAATATGCGGGCAGCGGTGACGTATGGCATCTACGAACGGATGGAGTCGGAAAACCTATCTCGGGAACGACGTGATTTAAAGCGGGCAGCTTTCCCGCGCTTGGCTCTTTCGGCAATAACGGTGAACATCTTTTTACTGAGATTTGAAAAATGGTTATTCGCCGCGAAGTTTTTGCTTCGCGTTATTATGATCTTTCGATTTCAATGTCACTCTTTGTGACCACCCTATCTCGACCTACGAATAGATTGAGGGTTTATAGGTACCCTAGGTTATTATGTCTACCTGTTTATGTACCACCTGTTTATGTAGGTGTAGGTACAGTGGCGGTCAGAAGTGGTGACCTGGATTATAAAGACATTGTTTATCAGCCATTCATGGTGCTTACGACCTTTTTAAAATGTATTATTATTTGGGTTCTAGGTTCAAATCGACAAAGTAATTTACACTTAATAATACTTAACCCTAATTTTGGTGCTTAATTTATATTATCTAGTTCATTAGGAAATAGAACAGCAAAAATAAATAACATAATGTATTTTAACACCAATAAAAATTAGACATTAAATCAATTTGCCATACTAAATATTCTATAATATTTAGCTTATCCATAACGTGTAGCATACAGTGATAATATTGGGAATTTACTATTTTATAAGTAACCTTCAAGCGAGTATGATCTTTAAGGTATGTCTTCAATTATGTCCGCAACGGTACATAAACATACTCGCGTCTGTTGGAAATCCGCTCTCAGTGACGTGTTTTTTCCGTTCTAGTTTGATAAAAAAATCGGTATCGTCTCGAGCTCGAGTGAACTGCGCTTGCTTATGAAATGTTTGACGGGTCAGGAATTAGTTTTCTCGTTGATATGTTTTTCTACCGACTTCCGAGTATTTTCTGATAAGTTTTGGTTCGACTGTTAATAACTAGTAGTTGAACATACACATTGTAAGTTCAACGTTTAGTTTATGATTAGTGGGAGATTGTACAAGATCGCCCGATGTCGAAATATTTAGAAAGAAGAAAGAAAGAAAATCCATTTATTTGGCCCCAATATACACACACACACAAATATTAAAAAGGAATAAAAATTATATAAGGGGCAAAAAGGTCCCTGTCTCAGCATTATGCTGCTACAAGCCACAGCGAGCAGCGGCGCTGATTTTCAGACAGGGCCTCGTGTGGTGGCATAAAGATGGTGAAAATGTTAACATACAATGAATACACAAACATACAAGAGTAGATAGAGAGGTTACATACCAGGAAACAATGAGAGAAAAAAGAAAAGGAAACAAAAAGATTGGCATAAAATTATTAAGGGATTAGGCCGTAACTCACCAGTGGGACGAAATAGACTGACTAAAACTATTAAATATAATCCTGCATCCCATTGCATCGCATTGCATTGCATGCATTGTTCCGAACAACACGACCAGTGGTCGCGGCGGGGTGGCGGGGCGGCGCGCCCTTGCGGGTCGCACCTCAGAGGCTGGGCAGTGAAGGCGTTAATAAATTTTTGGGGAATTTTGCAATGGGATGCAGGATTATATTTAACAGTTTTAGTCAGTCTATTTCGTCCCAATGGTGAGTTACGGCCTAATCCCTTAATAATTTTATGCCAATCTTTTTCTGTTTCCTTTTCTTTTTTGTTACACATGTGTGCAACTTGGGCAACAAAAGTGTTACTGGACGACTAACCTATGGCGATCGTCATAATTTTTATTTACCTCAGTATGATACATGTGTACGTTCCAATTCCGACATGTAAAACCGTAATTAAAAACAAAATCGTCATTAATAACCTTATTTAATTGTATTAAATTAGGCGTTCTTAAAAATTTAAATATTCTAACAATTTGTCATGACATGACGCCCCTGATATACTGCAATACACTCAATAACAGTTCACAGATCCGCAATAATAACGAAATTGCGGAAACCGAGTAACCGAGACGCACAATACAATGAACAACGCCGGTCGCCAGAACAAGTTAAATCCACTTACTAACTGCAATAAGCTGCGAAACAATATAATGTTTTGATACTTTTAACACTTTTACTGCAAAGTTTTGGGGTCGCGTGAATTGCTGCATAGTTTAATATACTTTTAGTTTTTGGAAATCAGGGATATTTGACAGCTTTTAGAAATCTATACTAATATTATAAAGAAGCAAGATTTGATTGTTTGTATTGAATAGGCTCCGAACTACTGGACCGATTTGAAAAATTATTTCACCGTTAGGAAGCTTACTTTTCAGGGAGTGACATGGGCTATATTTTATCCCGGAATTACCACGGGAACGGGAACTACGCGGGTGAAACCGCGAATCGATCGTCTAGTAATAATATTAACTATTTACCAAAAACACATGCAATAATAATACAGCACAGTGCCAACGCGGAACTCGAACTAAGCAAGAATGTTTGTCTTTGTATATCTTGAGGTTCATGAGTGAGTTTGACAGTATGGGTTCAGAACATTGGAAGATGTGCAGATAAATACATAAAAATGTAATAAAATAAAAATATTTGATGATTTAAATAACAGGCAGAATTAATCAAATAATTTTTATTAATTAGATTATTCTCAGACCATTCGTCTGAGAGCCAGTGAGTTAAATACTGCGTTATTTCTCTCAAACGCGGTATTTTAATCTTAATAATTTAAAATGATAGATTTTCTTGTACGAAAGTCTTAAAGTGTTCAATATTCCGTATTCCGGCTCAGCAGAGAGTTTTTTGGTGTCAATGATGATGATTAATGTTTAGTTTTAAAAAAAATTAAATGTAGATATCCTGGACTAACTTTGTTTTAAAGATGATGCATGTAGACTAGTCTCATCATGTTCATAGACTTTTTCATAGTACTATTCCACCACCTATCCGTGAAAACCTTCAATAAGGTTTCTGGTATTTATTAATTTGTAATTCTGTTAATTTTTAAGCCTTTGGTTTCCCCCTAAATAAATAAATAAATTAGTCGATTTGGAGCTAGGTCGTGAACCTTAGAATAAGTTTTTGGAGAGGGTTGGTGAGATGAATATAACCTGAGTTACTCAAAGCACGAGAAGTGGAAAAGATCTCATTCTATCTCTAGGTTTTAAAGACCTGAAACTTTAACTCATCATTCTCTTAGCAAATAACAAATGTTAGCACTTACTTTATTTTCCATAAAGTTTTTAAAACGGCACGTTTCGCAATGTTTTTTGCTGGAAAAAACTCCTTCGGAACATTTTCTTTCTTGTTATCAATCCGTTTCAGGTTCCTTAAACACTTGATGGACATTATAGTCTAGTCCGTTTCTTTTCCGTTTTCCGGTGTTTTTCTCCAACATTCGGAGCATTCTTATTTAAATTTCCTTATCCAGTGAAAACAATTATTTTCTATTCTGTCTAATTGTATAAATTACCCTACATTTAGAAGCGCTCGTAATCACAATTTCCTCATCAAAACGTCGTCATGACAAAGATTTGGATGGACTTGATCACTCGAACAAACCTTTTCATATATCCTGGAAATGTCGAATGTCACTTATATCACTCAGATTCATAATATATGCACACCCCGGACATTCGCCTATTTCTCCATATTAAAGTCTCGTATCGGCACTTATATGTGCAACTGTGTTGCGCTACACGTGCAATGCGACGACGTCTTCAAGAGCTGTTCGCCATTTATGTTAGAGTGTTGTCTTAGTCCTGTTAAAATCGTGAAATTCTTAATTCTAAATCTGTGTGTGTGACGTCTAGAGTCACTTCATGATTACTTATAATAATAATGTCCTCTTAGCCGAATTTCGACCACGGCGGCCAGTCTCATCGGAGACTAGCCAGATACGCAGGACATATTATAGTGCACAAGTGTGTGCGCAAACACATGTGCACTCTCATAATCCGATAGGAAGACAGATCGACACGACCGGGGGAGGTTAGGAAAGTTTGCCAAAGAAACTTTGTGAAATGTGAAACTTTTGTTACCTAGGATCTCCAAAACTACTAAAGCGATCCAGATGAAATTTGGCATACACTTAGAACGTAGCCTAACTTAAACAATTGGCTTATTATACCGAAAATATGCGTGCGAAGCCGCGGGCAGAAGCTAGTACTTTATATTCTCTGATATAGGTCAAAGGTTAACGTAAGTCAAATACATAATTATGACAAACATAAAGGGTAAACTGGGAATAATCTCCTCGGTGGCAATACGTGCCTCACTGCCAAAAAATAACTTCTGAAAATCGCATACAATTAAGTATTTCCAGGTTAAGAATTTAGCCTAATTCTACATATTTAGCCTATCAGCACGCAATTGCGATCAGAAGTATTTTTTTGGCAATGGGACACGTTTCTAATACAACTACAACCTAGATCTCTCAAAGACTAGTGTATATGTGTCTTCTAGACCTTCGTGATCCATCGCCGGCCACATCACCGCTTACCACCAGGTGCGATTATGGTCAAATGAAGGTTCATTATCATCATCAGCCTATATTAGTCCACTGCTGGACATAGGCCTTCCCTAATGAGCGCCATAGCGCCCTGTCTTCAGTTTGTCGCATCCAGCATCTGCCTGCAGTCTTTCGCAGATCGTCATCCCACCTGTCCGGAGGGCGTACGTTTGCCGAGTCGTGGTCTCCACTCAAGATCACGTTTACCCCAGCGGTTGTCGGTTCTTCGCGAGATATGCCAAATGAAGGTTATGCGAAAACAAATCCTGGGGCGTCCATCCTGATTTTACCCTATGTGGCCATTATTTTAATATCCTTCGAACCGATTCCATCCATACACTGACGATATGAAGTCATTCAATAATAATTGGTAACCCAATTATTATCGACACTATTCCGTCACCGATAAACGTAAGTGATGTATCTACGTAGTACATACAATAATTGTGACCATTATTTTAAAGCCTGTGTAGTGAACTGTTTACCAATATTGACGATTGCATCAATGAACTAACGGAATTAAGTTATTCAATGATATGAGTAAACCAATTATCAGCTCAAAGCACACTGTTCAAAATTCAACTAATTCCTATGCATATCACGAGTTGTAAAGCAAATGATGCTTCAATTGTCACCATTGTTTTAATTGTGCTTACAAATGCACACTGCAATAACTACATACTCCTTCTATTGCGTACTAATAAGATGTGCACAATTTTGACATAGTCTTAAAATTGGATTTATGTAAGAAAAGTTCTAGAGGCGAATAGTTGTGAGATTGTTGTTTTCACAAATTCAGGTAAATAAAAATTCAAAAGCATTTAAAATCGAAGAATATCCCCAAAAAATTCGACTTGAACTCGCAACCTCTCCCCTTATTTTATTTTATTTCTTAGAATTTACCCCGAGTACTTACGCACTATAATAACAAAAACCTTAAAAACATTTATTTCGAGCACACACGCAAAGAAAGGTACAATTACTAGGAACGTATCAACTAATTGGATTGCCGACCCGAGAGCTGGTGATTATCTGGCACAGCGCATCAGCATTGCCATACAGCGTGGCAATGCAGCCAGCGTCTTGGGGACGCTTCCGACTGGTTTTGATATGGATCAGTTGAGCTACCTGTAGACTGTTTGCAGTTAGCTCAATTGTTTCAATTGTAAATACTAGTATAAGTAATTTTCTTTGTGAATAAAGGCTATTAAGTAACTAGGTAAAAAAAAAATTGGATTGCTGGACAGGTGTCGCTCAAAGCAGTTCCTTGTTTAGTTTTTTATTTTATGGAAACCATCAGCACACTATACATAAATGGGTGATATAGAAATTGATGACTTATTGTCTGGAATCCACTGATAGAAATAATAATGTTACGACGGTACCTATAATGTACTTAATGTTTTTATAGTGTAAACGAATACTTAAATTTTAAGAGCATTAATTATTGATATGACATTTAATATTTGCACACCTGCTTGCGGTTCGAATACACTGTCATCACACAGCTTTAAGATATTGGCATGCAATTATTGTATTCTGCAAATAAACGATTGATTCTGATACTGATTTTTAATGTAACTAGTTTTCACCACCGAATAGAGTCTTTCTAATTCCGTTGTTTTCACCCATTAGGCCATTACACACAATACAATAAGTTACTTACTTAAAGTTGCATTGAATACAACATTACACCAAAAAACAAGAACTGAAACAAAAGATATCACTCACATTCACAGTATGATACAAATCATACCTATGTTATTTATTGCACCCCCTAGGGGTAGATTTGTAAAATGAAAAATACGTCATTCATTATTTACTCTATAGTTTATTTATACGGAGTTTTGAGTGAATCGAACCAAGGAATAATGCCGAAGATCTTAAGAGGCGCAAATATGCAGGTCTCGACAGAGCCTACACATTTGCTCCCCTTGGAGTCGAGACCCTAGGTCCGTGGGGTACCGAGGCTCTTCGGGTTTTCAAAAAACTATCTGAGCGTCTGGTCGAAGCGACGCGTGACCCGAGAGCTGGTGAATATCTGGCACAGCGTATCAGCATTGCCATACAGCGTGGCAATGCAGCCAGCGTCTTGGGGACGCTTCCGACTGGTGTTGATATGCTCAGTTGAGCTATCTGTAGACTGTTTGCAACAGTCAGCAGTTTTTTTTTTTTTCTTTTATTTATGTTACATAATTATTAACTTATCTTATCTACAGCTAACATAAACCGTAATTCGGTTTGTCCGTCAGCCTCAGTCTCTAAGGTACAATATAGTTATTATTATAAATAGTTGGTATTGGTACTATGTATCTTCCTACGTAAGTTGGTAGTTTAATATAGTAAACTCGTACACGAATAAAAACAAAATAAACACACACCGAAGTTTTACATCAGAAACTAAATGTAAGCTAAGCAAATACTAGCTAGTTAGCTCAATTGTTTCAATTGTAAATACTAGTATAATTTTCTTTGTGAATAAAAATTGTAATTAAGGAATAATAATTTACCATAAAAACTTTACCACCCTTTTTAACCCCTTCAACGGTTACTTTTTGAAATATAGCCCATGTGTTATTCTTGAACCTTAACTATCTACTTACCAAATTTCATCTAATTCGGTTAAGTAGTTACAGAGATACGTGGTAGCAAACATTCACAGAACCTTTCGCATTTATGATATTAGTTACGTAATGTGTAAAAGAAACCGATACCTTTACCTGTCTAACATTTCAGTACTAAAACACTCTAATAACATTCTCTTAAATGAGTAGGTAATTTAGATAAATAACAGAGTCTAGACTTGAGCCATAGCTAGTAGGTACCTGTCGTAATCCTATACGATAATACTCAAGACAGCGATGTTCGTTCTAATTAACGAATAATTTGGAAGCAATAGGCCTTTTAATAAAGCTGGGTTTACTTAATTAAATAGGAGTACTTATAAGCAACCGTCTGGCTCCGGTGACAGCTGAGGCTCGAGTGTACAGAGAGGCTCATACCGACTGCTGAATAAGCTGTGCCAAGGGTGGGTTCTATTACCAGACGTTAAAAGAGTCAATTCGGGTAGCAGAAACTATTTCAACTTAGTAAATTTTTCGGTAGCGTTAGTTTCGACAGGACTTTCGTAGTACAGGGCTTAGCCTTTTCATACTAAGTCATTTCTAATTTTACTAAGTTGTGCATTGGAAAAAATTAAATAGGTACCGATAATGTCACATTTATGTTATTAGAATGTAAAGTTCGTAGAAGTGTACGAATCTATCGCATTGATTCGTAGCTTGGTCGTTTATGTTATTCGTTCCTAAAACTTGGTGCTGTACAATTCTGGTATTAAAGAGAACGTCAAGGACGGTGAAGTCCAGAGGTTAGTTCTACCAGTAGCTTTTACCCTTTTCTCCAATTACCTGATAATTTTACGTGGAACGTCATCGCAGTCAGTTAGTTAGTAGTGCCATTAGAGGCGAGACGCCGCTGCGAGGGCGACCCGCCCCCTTGGTCTCCAAAAATGCTCGTTTGTATCAAAAACACTTAATTTTAAGATCAACCGTTCTTAAACAACCCCTCTTCGATCCTCTACTGATTCTTCAACGGGTATGGTGCTAGCAGTTTTCAAGAATTTCATGAACACTTGGGCGTGTCTGGTCCTTTCATAAAGTTCGGGTAAAGTAACCCTTCGATATCGGCTTCGTTGAACACTTCATCGCTCGCCCCGGTTTATTTTGTAGTTCGATAGTTAATGTCCTCTTGACCCTTGTGTGATGTAAACTTTGGCGCCCGCGTCGAGTACCAACCCTACCTACACCCGCCTCATAAAGTTCTCTTTATGTTGCACGAGGGGCAAATCGAATTTTTAATAGACCGTTAATGGATATTTCGCACTGTACGGCCCCTAGCCAGCTCTGACCCTCCCGGGAGAGAGTGCAGTCGTTTGCCTCGCTACACAATAAGCCCACAAGTACTTCCAAACAAAATATCACAAGGCCCGGATAAACTTCATTTCCAATAGGCGGGCACGAAGTCACTTAATGATTAGGTATCGATAAAAATAAACTTTTAGAATTTACCAAAAGCGTTTCAGGGAAAATGCGCAAGGGAAGTGAATTTCATGTTTATTGGCCAATTTAAAAAGTCGTAGAGCAGAAGTTTACAATAACGGCTCGCGTTATTACCGCGGTACTCGCACTTAGACTTTGTTTTGAAAAATAAGTTTATGGAACGTTTGGGTAATTTGCATACGGTTATGACTTCGGAATAAAAAAGTTTCGTTGCGTAATCACAGGTTCCCATTAGTGGCATACATAAAAACACAGTTAAGTCGGGAAACTTGGCAAAGTTGGCCTTAATTTAGGTAGGTATAGAGAGTTTCGCTGGGTGTTGCGAGTCGTGGGGTCGTTAGTTTGGTTACTCGCGCTTTTAGTGCGACGTTGCCTCCATTAGCGCAGAGTCGCTGGCTCCTTATCGCTCCATCGCGGCACCTCCTTCACTTTCTGGCATTGCCGCGCTAGCGCTCCACTAAACAAAGACGCCTACGCCGCCCCAATCCAAACAGCGTATGCCCTGAACTCGAATTGTAATTAGCGGTGTTAGACACATGAGTAAACGTGCTTTAACTCTCACTACGGTAAATACATTTAGCTAGAACAGCGTTGAAGTTTACGTACGCGTAGTTTGCGGTTTTGCATTAATATAAGGAATTGCTTAGCGTTTGAATTGGAATGTGTTCTGTAAGGTGCCCTGGGGGTACGTTGGCTGGTGTTATTTCGCAGAACGGGCGCGCTAGTCGCAAGGACCCGCCGTGACATTGCTCCCCTTTATTGAAGTCAGACGCGCTCCCTTATCACGAATTAGCCTCATTGCATTCGGTTCACGGACAAAGTGAGCCATTTTACGCGCTCTAATTTAAACCGAGTGCTCACTCGCTGTAATGTCAGGGCACTAATTAAGGTAATTAGAAACATGGTAGCGTACGTTAATTTGAGGCTCAAGTCGCACCTTTTGTCGACTGTTGCAAACAAACGTTGCCGTTTTCAAAAACTACCCAATTTACCGTAAAAATTCAGTAAAGTGCCCTCCGTAAGTATTTGGCTCGTATCGTTCCTTCGTGGAATATACGGCTACCGTACGCAAAGTTGCCAACGAGTGCACTGTACATTACTGTGCGAGGTGGACCGGCACGAGTAGGTAAATGCTATTTGCTAGTTGCCATTCGCCCTGGACTTCAGTCCGCTTCGTCTGCCAAATTGAAATCTCAACTGGAGCAAAATGAACGGTTTGATCTCGATACTTCTTTTTCCCCTTCCATTGGTCCGAATACCTGTTTTGGATTCAAAGAGCTGTCAGATTTCCCTATAAACACGAAGGCACTACCGCTCCTGATTGGAAATTAAAAAAGTATCCCAAAAGTGAACGTTTTGACAGTTCAATTTTCAATATTGCCAATCAACTTGGTGGATCGTTTGACGTATGACAGGAGGGGATGTTGCCGACTGCCATTTCAATTGTACAATTTTATGACGAGGGTCGACCTTCATTGCCTTGATTAGTATCTCTGACCTGGGTTATTACTTTGCATTTCAAATGTTGACGTTTCTATAATAACTTCCCATGTGGATCCACACACGTTCCACCACTCCGTGTGTAAATGCACACTAGCGGCTCATCTAAGAATTCAAAACAAAATAAATCCCTTAGGCAACTCAGAGTCGTTCATTATTTTCAACAAAAGACTAATATCAAATTAGTAGCAGCCTATTTTCGTAGACCTATCTATAATTCGCATCTGTTGACGTTGTTGATTCAGTCAAACTGGTATTTCAGATGTAGATACGGTCCATGTGGCTTTCAGGCTTATATTAATGCTCTTAGGATCCCCGGTGTGCCTGAAAGCTTTCGTACAATTATATCAATAGCGATTCCGATAAGATAACAATAGCATGAATGCATTTAACCGTATTGAATTTAACCAGACGACTCAGCTGTAGAATATTATTAAATTGTTATTAGAACTGACGGTTTTCTTTACTTTTATTTATGGCTTGCATACAACGTCCAGACAATACATACAAAGCTTCAATTCATTGGGGAATACAAGACAGATTTATCAGAGATTTTCTATTAACAGTTTTGTATCTGAACTCCATCTCGAGTTATTAAAGTTTGGTTTGCAAGGAAAGAAACTTTGTAGGTTAGTGTAAAGTTTTCCTATTGGTATTTCGATGTTCATATTTCATTTATTGCATTCATAATAAAATTACAGGGAGGAAATATTCATGTACATGAATATTTCACTATTCTAACACTCTTAGTTGGTAGATCTTATAATTATGTACTTACCCGGTCAGGGTGTAGCAACTTGAGAAGCTGGTAATTAAACTTAATGTTTAGTTATTTACTATCACATTAATAAGTATTATCATCAAAAAATTCAATAAGTGTATAACAACATTTTTTTAGTAGCATAATCTTTATTAATTTATTTATGTTGTCTGCCTGTTGGTATCGCAGACCAGAGGGGTCGAATTCTGTTAACCAATCGCTTAACTATGACAATGGTATTGTTGCAGAATCGTCGATAGAAGAAAGAAACTCTTAAGAATGCGTGCGGTGCTATTTGCACGGAGAGATTGATAGAATGATTTCAACCCTTGACACTTTTGATTCGCGTCCTTCCATCTTTAGTTTCTTTCATCAAAGTTAAAATTTGCCATTTTGAGACGATCACCTGTGTTGATCTATAGAGGTTTGCATTTCTGCGTACGTTTTAGAAAAACAAGGAAACTAATATAATTTCTGTGTTTACTGTTAAAGAATTTGCAAGCAGCTACTTATGAAACCAACGCTATAATTTAACCTTAAAAGCTGAGATTTATGTGCATTCTCCTTGACTTTTCATTTTCTTGGCTAATATTTCCTTCCCAGCTATTCGCACTAGTTTTGTTGCACAAGGAAAGGGTAAAAATAGCAAGATAAGCGTTATAGTCTGCTTGGATTAACAAAACCGCTGAACTAGTAAAACTATTTTCTTCACCCATAATTAACTCGGGAACTTCGCTCTGGTTTACTTCTGTACTTAGCATAGGAAGTTACCTACACTATACTTCAGCCATTCTCAATGTAAATCTTTGTAAAAAACTCTCGACACATAATTATTCTAAAATACTATTTTTTGGTGTGGCGTTTGACAAATTATTTTCAGCATTATGCATTGCAAAAAGAGCAAAATTGACAAGTAGTTCAAATTCTGTCCCAAAATTAACATAGAAAGTGATGGGAGGGTTAAGTAAAGAGGAGAGAGAGGTTAAGTAAGGGTAGAATGTTATCAATGTACCTATCTTCAGTTTTTCCTGAATATAGTTTGTACCTCTATCACGTTAGCTACTCGATGCATCAATGTCGTCATCGATTGATATTCGCAATGCAGTATTCTGATACGTATCTTGCATGTATATCGCAGTCACATGCTTTATTTACATAAAAATAGCTACTGAAATGTTTATAAACGTGCCTACTTACTCGATTCAATTAGAGGCGACCTTCCGTTGTATAATGGTCATAATGTTTCCTGTTCCGATGAATAATGTTAATGAAACACGAAACCACGTTGGCATTATCTATCTTCTAAATAAGGATTCCATTTAGTCCTCTGTCTACTTACTGTCGCACGAATATTTTGTTGGTGAATATCATTAGGTGTGTTAGGTTTATTCGAAACCGTATATAAACGCCTCGTACAGAAATTATCATCATCGTCATGCTAGCGGGGTCACCCACTTCGGGGTATAGGGCTGTTTCGCTGCCAGTAAAACGATTGTGAAATACATTATTTGGAGAAGGTTACTAATGAGAAGGTGCTTATAAGAGTTAGAAAAGGTTTTTCATGAACACCATTCAAAACAGAACAAGGAATGATTAGACATCTTATACGACATGACAGCTTCATAAGTAATATCATAGAAGGAAAAGTAGAAGCAAGACGAGGAAAGGGAAGACCAAGAACTTATTTTAAATATATGAGTCAGATCAAGCTGTCCTGACGTAAAAAGTAGTAAAAGAGACCGAATTGGAAAGAGAAAAGTGGAGGAAATTGCATCATTGCAGCGACAAGAAACACTCTTTAATTATAATAACAATATTATTTGTTACAACAGTTCTATATAAAATTAGAATAACATTGGCTTGTTTTCACAGGTATAAGCTGGAAGTAGCGGGTAAGAGTCTACCCGTGCTCACCACTTTGGACAAGGGGCGATACGGCGTGATCGTATTCGAGTCGTTATCGAAATACGCGAATATGGACAAGTGGAATCGAGAACTTCTCGACAAATACTGCAGGGAATATTCCGTCGGAGTCGTTGGCTTCGCAACGCCCGGCGAAGAGACCTTAGTTGGCGCGCAGCTGAAAGGATTTCCACTCTTCATGCATACCAATCTCAGACTCAAGGTAAGCACTGTTTATTCAAATTCTGAACATTCACATGAATATTGAGCTCGTTTCGACGCGGGGAACAAACATCCGCAAACATAATCGTTTTAAGATGAAGCAGAGAAATAAAAAACCTATTAAAAGGTTAGATTTTATACCGCCCCCTGCGGCTATTTCGCTGATTGAAATGCCCTAAACATTCATATTCGTGATTGCCAGTGGATTTTATTCGGCGCATTTTTACACATTTTCAGCAAAGCTTTTTGAATGTTGAAAAAATGTAAAATATGGGTGACGTACATTGGACGCACCGGTGTCCAGTCCATTAGATTAAAAGCAATTAAGTTGTGGAATCGGTTGCGTGTGTATGTAAATATGTAAATACTCCATTATTTTCGACCATTTACCTATCACTAGATTTCATGACTTCAGAATGTAAGCGGGTTAACTACGGACATTGTTTTGGAGGAACACCAACGTCTCTTAACAAGGGCCTTCTAGGAGAGATTTCATGGGTGATTTCTGTGCAGGATGCAACACTGAATCAAGGGTCACCGGTCCTACGGCTGTCACGAGCTGGAGAAACTGCGTGGGGGTCTCTTCCGGGGGATCACTGGACCGTCTTCAGAGCGAATAGCACGACGTACGAGCCTGTAGCTTGGGCGTTACGGCAGAACGAGTATGGATCCGAAGGTCAGTGCAGCTTGAAAATTCAATACCAAGTCAATGTGTTTCGAGGAAGTCAAAGTAGTGGTTTTACACTACAAGTGTCTGAAGTATCGCTCAGTTTGAAAGAAAAGAAAGAAAGAAATCTTTATTCATAGCATAATGTTATGTAAGTTACATAGAGTTAAAACTAGGTACACCATAAAAACTACATAGTGTAGAAAGTGATGCCCTCTATTTCAACGCAGAAAGACCGCTGTTAGCGCTCTGACGGAAAAGTACTCACTCAAATGAACTTTATTGCGTTGCTTTTAGTATCTTTAATAAATTTTTCAGGCCCAGAAAGATAGGCTAGGAAACCTAACGTATAACGACCTCAAGTTTTGCTATGTTTACGCTTTTATAAATTGTATACTTACCAAATTAACAAACTTGAACGTGTTCAGGAAACTCCATAGTTCACTGTCTCTACTTTTTCATTCCATTTATTTCAACCATAGGGACACAATGGAACACTTAGTTATGTCAAAGAATGTGTTGACAATGGGTTACTCAAATTTTGTATCCTGTGTTTGTAAGAAACATTATACGCACAGGTAGTCTAGGTCTTCAAGTCTCGGTAGTCTTCAAATAACTAAAAACATTTACATTACCTATAAAAGCGTTAGTAATTTTGTCTGTCTGTTACTTTTTCAAACCTTAACGACTGAAGGTATCTTAATAAAGTTTGGCAGGGAGGTAGACGATATTCTGGCGAATAAGATAGGCTATTTTTATCCCGAAAAATGCCTGCGAAGCCGTGGGCAGGAGCTGGTCACCTATAAGCTTGTAATTTATCCTAAGATAACATGCAACAAGACAGAAATTCGAGCCATCAAATCCCGCTCCAGTACAAACGTCCGAAAACAGCATCCAGTGAAAGGAAATTTTGGATGATGAGGGTACATGACGGTACCTCGGCTTTGAGCCGGGTCCCTTTGATCTCCTATTGCAACCTATCAGATTACGTACAGATTTGTCCGTCGCTATTGGCCGGTGAAATGGTAGGCTATGTATGCTGGCCTATTCTTGACGTGGTGTAGGCGTGGTAACGTTATGGAACTGTAAGGATATCCAGCAGATAGCAGGGCCAAAGGTTTAGATAGTCAGCGATCTGACACCAAAAACTGTGGCATTGTCTATGAATGCGTGCGTTAGCAAAATGCCGACGTAGTTAAAAGTAATGTTTTTGCCAATAAACCTTACTACCATTTATTTATATATTATTACTACCATTAACTTCGTACAACAAAACTTCGTGCAATATGATTGCACGAAGTTTTGTGAAATAAAACACATCACAAAAACACAATACACTGATTCCAAATGAGCGAGCTATCTCATTTCGCTTGGCAAGAACACGGTGCGGTCTCACTACGGAAAGTGCCTATCTAACGATTTTAAT
This sequence comes from Eupithecia subfuscata, assembly GCA_963564075.1. Lineage (NCBI taxonomy): Eukaryota > Metazoa > Arthropoda > Insecta > Lepidoptera > Geometridae > Eupithecia > Eupithecia subfuscata. Next base: position 11,871,481 of record OY751103.1, on the reverse strand, counting down.
CTTTGAGAAGGGCTATTGAGGAACTCCGTTTCCGAGTTTTCGTCCATCACCGCCAGCACAGAACCCAAGCAAGGCCTGCATGCTTGAATTCTGTGCTGACGGTTGCTAAAAACTTACAACCTACCTTGACTTTACCCCTCTAGGTAGGCTCGGCGCACCATGCCAGTGTTGACGACCTCTGTGGCGCGGCGAGCGATGGTCAGCCTGCGACGCAGGAGGTTGCGGGTTCGAATCCCGCCTCGGGACTAATGTTTGTACGGTCTGCAGATATTTTTGCCGGGTGTTTTCTATAATAATAATAATAATACACGTATTTATTTCTTAAAAATCTAATCCATCATCAGAAGGCAGAGTGCCCAGAATGATAGCAGCATTGCCACGTTGAATGGCAATGCTAATTCATTGACCGAAATAGAAGCCAGCATTCCGATCATCTGTGGACTCTATAAGAAGTTTAAAATCAAAACTCATCAAAACTCTTTGTTTCCATAAATACAATAAATGTACACTTAGAAACGGTCACGTTAACAAAGTGTAATTTTAGATTTATGTTGCTTTAGTATGTAGACTGAAGTAAAGAAGCGACGAAAAAACATTTAGCCTGTTAGTTGTTATTTTTGGAGTTTGAGCAAAACCCGTCCCAAGCTTTTTTATCCTCTAGAAAATCTGATATTTTATAGTAAGCCTTTTTGCACGGCAAGGATTTGACAATTTGTTTGAATTTATGTACTTACCTACTGATAATTTTAGCAACTCACTAGGAGTTTTGTTATATATAATGTTTGATATTTACCTATGTATCAAATTTTCAACAGATAATCTATCTTTTCCTAACTTACATCTATAGTAAAGGGGAGAAACGTTGGGTGTTCTTCCAACACAAATAAAGTTCGTAGTTTACCCGTAATGAATACATGCAAGGTCTTTTCTATCTGTTGGTCCTTCCTTACTAATCCTATTTTCGTCAAGAGATTATTACACCAATTAACGCAATAGAGTAGAGTAACGAAGTATATTGTTAGTTAGTGCTCGCTCCTAGTAGCAAAACGTGAAGGCTTTCTAATTAACCTATATTCGAATGTAACTGGAATTCCGGCTTCATTCAATAACGACGTAATATAGGTATTTCCTTGCCTACCTAAACTAGGGCACGACTTGCTCACTCTTTCGGCCTTTTCGCGTAATATGAAAGTTTTCTGTTCAAGTGTCATACATTACTTTTTGCGTCGGAATCGGGCCCGTGATTTTCAAAGGTGGCCAAATTTATTTTCGCTGTTGACTGCAAAAATTTGTCTGCTACGTTGAAAATATTACTAATGTCTACGCGTTGAAATTATTCTTTTCGGATGTATATTTTAAGCGGTTCTTATGTTTCGCCTATCATTTGTTTTAAAAATCAATCATGTTAAGTTCGCTTATTCTAATTTATTCATAAATAATAAAAATGCTGGACAATTCACACAGCTTTATCTAGCCCCAAGCTTGGTTGTTGTTTGATAATAATTTTTCATAGTTTGATAAGTAATCGTTTATAGTATACAAAATTTACAAGTCCAAGTGCTTATTTTGTAAACCTAAAGAAATAAAGTTATTGAAACCTGAAAATGTCAAAATGGTTGAATAATTTAGGAAAACATTTACCAACACCCGTGAGGTATCGCCTCAAAACATGGAAATTATTATGCACTAACTAAGGCAAACCCTATCTATACTGCTATTTCGGTTTTTGTCCCTTACTCTACCTATAGAGAGCGTAAGAAGATTCTTAGAAGGTTCCGTAACCAAAGTCGTAGAATTCAAACAAAGGAATTTCAGCAGCCATTCCGTTGCACATTATGTATTCATGTGTAGTGTATTCTCACACGGCCATTAAACTAAGTGCCGGCTATTAAAAAACAAATTTAAAACGACGCTGTCTGGGTCTGTTTTGCTCAATTTGGCAATGGATAGCGCTCTGCAAATGAAACCGCGGTGATTATATCGCTAATTACCCGCCATTTTTTAACGAAAAACATACATTTTCTACGACAAGGCCCTCTGCAATTTTCACATTATACTCAACATCGCTTAACTTTACATTTATTTCTCGTTTAAATTACAAAAATCGACACTTTCGACTTCTAATGGAAATAAATTATGTATATTGACCATAAATTGACCGCTCCTTCGTCTTATAAATCTTGTAGTAGGTAAGTTCTACAAGAGTAACATCTCATCGCCGCCGGTCTTTAGTGCAAATCGATTTCAATTTATTTACAGCTGACAATTTAATGATTTCATCGAATCGTTGATAAGAATTATTTATTCATCTAATAGATCATATGGCACGATTGGCACGCCAGAGCTGTCATCGTGGCATAATAAATGATGCATGTTTATTTACATCTTAACATTTTGTTTTCAAATATTTGTTACTTTAATATTCAAATACATTTTGAACAGAAATATTAGGGTAAAGAATTGTGGCAAAAGAGGACGCAAGAAACAATCACACTTCACATTAAATCACGTTAATATTATAAATGCGAAAGTTTGGATGGAAGGATGTTTGTTACTCCTTCACGCCAAAACTGCTTAACGGATCTGGCTGAAAATTTGCATAGATACAGCTATGAACATTGATATATCTATATGAACTACAGTTCTAGGCCTCAAATAAAACATAGGCTACGTTTTATCCCATAAATCAGTTCCCACAGGATATAAATAATTTAAACGATTCCATAGAACAGCGCGTGCGAAGCCGCGGGCAGAAACTAGTAATACATACTTGCTTGTACGTAACTCTGAAATAAGCAAGAAATCTTAGCTATACCTTCACGTAAATTGTGCTGCCTATATCATTCAACTACCGATTCGAGCCATTACAAAAGACCCTCACAGTAAATACAGTACTAAACGAAAATCGTTGTTTCTGCCTCAGCCCGTAATACTGTCAATAAAATGCAGAATGAATTGCACGGTGGCACGAAACCATTTGGTTTACTTCTAATAATGTCGCTAAGAGACGATATGTCCTTGTCATTTGACATTAACTATAGTAATAATGATATGACAAACGCGACGTTCAGTGGGGAAATAAAATGGAATAAAAGCTCTACCTTACCTGAACTTCATTTAAGAGGGCGCATTGCGCGCCATTTTGTGAAAAGGATAGGCATAGAATTTCGCGTTCATAGGAGCGGGACGGAGCATACGTTTTTGGAACGGCGTAAGCGCAAAAATGATGTTTTTGCTTATTTACAAGAAAAGTACACAAGTTATGAAGAAACTGTATTAAGATACTAAAGAATTAGGCAATAACCTACGAATAAAAACAAAAATCTATTCTACAGACCGCAATGTTCCCTGATAGCTCGACCAACTTAGGTGCAAAACTGTGCACTTTCATGATTCTAGTTTTTTCCACGGGGACCCCGTGAGTACCTCAGTACTCACGGGGTCCTCGTGGTACGCGTTTAGATCTCAATCTAGACCTAGTTTATCAAGCAAACCCGCTAGGTTCGCCGATCTTCGGTGAAGGCATTTTGACGTGGTTTTGACAGGGCAATCGTGCGGGGGGCAAGGGACGGGACGGGGGAGGGACGCTCCGGAGTTGCATACATCACCGCCTTAGTAACTCGGGAGCTTCCGCCCCCCCACCCGTCCCTTGGCCCCCGCATGATTGCCCTGTCTAAATGCCTTCGCCGAACGACTGTATGCATATAGGTAGGCTGTGATATTCGTATGGATTAAAGTACCTTTTAACCTTATGCGGCTTCAATGGTATTTATTATAGGACGAAGACAATTAAGTTAAACTTCCGCTATCGAACAGTTTATTGAACTGTCAATTGTAAGCACGTGCTTTGTTGTCATAAGTATCTCTAAGTTTAAATATTTTCCAAAAATACAAAAATATAGTCAAAAACTGAAACCCGACAACGTTAGGGGCGAACTATGACTATGATCTCGTCACAGAATCGTCACAGAATCCTTAGTTAAAGAAACTCTAGCCAGATAGTTCGTGCGGTGCTATTTGCACTGACAGATTGATAGAATTGTTTCAACAAGACACTTTTGACGCGCGTTCCTCCATCTATAAATTATTTTATCTAAAGTCGAATCTTAAAATGAAAAAATAATCTGTGACGATACCACTGTCATAGTAAAGCTATTTGTTTAGCAGTATAGTACCTGTGGCCACAGGGCGTCCTACACTACGTTTACTGAGTCCCGGTAGTCGAGTACTCGAGAACAAAGTGCCTGATGTAAGTTTTTGTTTACAGAAGAACGGATGCCGCTAGCAACAGTGATGCAAGACCACGGTCGCTTGGACGGCGTCCAACGTGTCCTCTTCGGCTCCGGGCTGCAGTTCTGGCTGCATCGCCTCTTGTTCCTGGACGCGTTGAGCTACCTCAGCCACGGCCAGCTCAGTCTCAGCCTGGAGCGGTGGATACTGGTCGATATTGACGATATCTTCGTTGGTGAAAGGGGTGAGTTAAAAACTATTGAGCTTCTAGAAGAAAGTAGAGGTAATGCCTCGTTTTTTTTCTTCCACTCCTCTGGATACTGGTCGATGTTGATGACATCAACGTTGGTGAAAGGGGGTGAGTTGAAAATTTATTAAGAAGCAGGGCAAACCGAAAGAACGTTACCAAAAAAAGCGTCGAACGATCAGTTGCGAGGTGGGACGAAGCCATAATACGCGTCGCGGAGCGTCAATGGATGCGGATAGCACAGAAGTGGTAGATGGATGGCAAAAACTTCGAAAGGCTTTATACCCAGCAGTTGCCTATACACGGCTGTGGATGTTATGTGATATCTTCGTCGGTGAAAGAGGTGAGTAGAAAAACTTAGGAGTTGAAACGCGTGGAGTGAAAAGAGAACAAAGCAAAGAAACCCTTTGCCTAGCAGTAGGACAGAAACGACTTAATGATTAGAGTTTGATTTATATATTCGTTTTCATGAGACTATTAAAAGACGACGACTTGGCATTGCCGACGGGTGACGACGACGCGCGTAAACCAAAACTATGCTTCTCATATTTTTTATGATTGACTGAAAGGTATCATCAGAGTGAGTGCCCCACGTTATGTACTAGGTACCTACTACGCATGGAATTGAAGATGAGCCAAGTATAATATGACAAACTTTGGTTTACACACATTTAACTTGGCTCATCTTCAAACAATTATGTCGATGGATTGCTTTTGTTTCCTTACCTATCTTTTAACGCCTTTGAATTCTACTAACATTATAATTTCTAGAATTTCTCTGATAACCTCACTAAGAGCTCATAACTTCTTACGATGCCATTTTGAAGATTACGTTTTGCTAAATCCTTTCATATGAATTCTGGTTCGTAGGCATTATGTAAGGTCGGTTACTAGGCCGCCATCAGACAAGAGGAGGTACCTCTGGCACGACGCTAATCAATCACTTCCAACTACCATACGGATTGCTGACGTGAGCGGAACGCAGATTTGAGCAGATCGAACCGTATTCATGACTACAGAATTGCTGATGTAGATATTCCATGGTCATGGATAGGTTTCTTGCTAAAAGAGCGTTTTATGATATATCGCAGATTACTGTTAATCTATTCAGTAAGCCAAGCACAGGGATTGTTGTCTAGGGTATAATAGAGAAAATCACATCATATCGTCATTAAATGCGTTATAAATATTTGATACTAACATCTGTGCGCTTTGTCTTATAAAAGGTAGCCTTTATCTAATTTGTAAGAAATCAAATAATATCGCAAAAATTTTCGACTTCGACGGGACGCGAACCCGCATCCTTCCCTCAGTAAGGGAATGTGCTAACCAATTACACCACGAGGTCAAGTGACGTAGGAGTCGAAAATCTTTGCGACTTTCTACTGACTCAAGGGCCGTTTCCTCCACTTACAGGGGAAACATTGAAGTTTATCCAATCGACTCCTACTTTTTCCAATTTTGACGACCCCTGTGGCGCAGCGGGCGAAGGTCTGCCTGCGACGCAGGAGGTTGCGGGTTCGATTCCCGCCTCGGGACAAATGTTTGTACGATCTGCAGACATTTGTCCAGGGCGTTCTGGATGTTTTCTATGTATAATAAAAAATATCTATCTATGTAGTGTATGTATTGTATTATGTATATCAGTTATCTAGTACCCATAACACAAGCTCTGCTTAACTTGGGGCTTGATAATGTTGTGTGAAGTGTCAAGCATTATTTATTATTTATTTATTAAAAAAAAAAAAAAAAAACCGTTCACAGACTAAACCTACGTTTAGTTCGTTCGTTCGGGACTTGACCCCGCATCCTTCCCTCAGTACGGAGGGAAGGATCAAAATCAAAATCAAAAACTCTTTATTTCCATAAATACAATAAATGTACACTTAGAAAAGGTCAAATCATAAAACTAAGCACTGACACGGAAATAAAGTGATATTTTTTGATTTCTGTCGCTTCGGTATGTAGACTAAAGTAAAGAAGCGACGAAGAAACCTTTAGCCTGTTAGTTGTTATTTTTCGAGTTGGAGCAAAACCCGTCCCAAGCTTTTTTATCCTCTAGATAATCTGATATTTTATAGTAAGCCTTTTTGCACAGCAAGGTTTTGACAATTTGTTTGAATTTATTTACTGATAATTTTTGCAACTCACTAGGAGTTTTGTTGTAGAAGCGTATACATTGCCCTTTAAAAGATACATTAATTTTGTGTAGCCTAGTTGTGGGCACAGCGATCTTATGTTTGTTTCTGGTATTCAAATTATGTTTATCGCTACTTTTAGGGAACCTATTTATATTTTTATGAGTGTACAATAAGTTTTCATAAATATATTGACATGGTACTGTCATTATGTTTATTTCTTTGAATTTATCACGCAGGGATTCTCTGGGACCCATATTATAGATTGCACGAACAGCCCTCTTCTGCAGCACAAATACGGTGTTAATATCTGCAGCGTTCCCCCACAGCAGTATACCATAAGACATAATACTATGGAAGTAGCTGAAATAAACAAGTCTAGATGTGTCCACGTCTGTAAGATGACGGATTTTTTTGACTGCATATGCTGCAGAACTAAATCTCTTCGATAGCTTATCTATGTGTGGGCCCCATTGAAGTTTATTATCTAAGGTGATTCCTAAGAATACGGTGCTGTCGAATGCGGGTTCAATTCCCGTCTAGGTCGAAATTTTTTGTGAAATTATTTGATTTCTTAGAAATTAGAAATTAGCCAGAGTGCGAGGTTTGCGCACTATAATAACAAAAACCTTAGGTAGCCTTTATGTTATGCCAGGTTCAGAACTTTGTGTGTAAAATGTACCTAAGCTCAATCCATTAATAAATAAATAATAATGCTGGACAATCCACACAACATTATCTAGCCCCATGCAAGAGCTTGTGTTATGGGTACTAGATGACTGATATACTTTAATACAATACATTCAGTAGTTTTAGCTTTGTTTACCGTCAAACATTTCATAAGAGCGCGCGGCACAAACTTTCACCTTCATAATATTAGAGAATTAGAGTATTAGTAGGTACTTTAGTAGGGTTCATTCCTTCAACTTCAATAATTTACGTATTGTATGACGATGCGTTGTCATTTTCGTGTATTCTATTAGGGTAGAATAGACGAAAATGACAACGCATCGTCATACAATACGTAAATTAATAAAGTTGAAGGAATAAACCGTACTAAAGTACTAATCCTCTAATATCATGAAGGTGAACGTTTGTGCCGCGCGCTCTTATGAAATGTTTGACGGTAGACAAAGCTAAAACTATTATCTCGAGAATCTATATTATAGATTTGTTCTGCGAAACTTCACTTTATTGAATGCGCATCTTGTTCCTAATTTATTATTACCTTCACGCTAACGAATCAGTATGCATTGAATATCTGAATAGTATTAGTACCGGCGCTTACGCGGCGTGAATCCTAATCACTGGCGCATAGAGTCATGTTTTGTGAATTATTATTTAAAAAAACAAGTTTCTCCGCGGCTTCGTACGCGTTGTTTATATGGCACAGTTGTTCTATCTCACGAAGTCCGTTGGGCTATGTATGTCATAGTGAATGCATGTACACATTGTTTTAGTGTGCGTAAGCTCAGAAGCAATCAGTCTCGCCCGAGACGCGGTCCGGGTCACTAGTGCTCATTGTATTCACGTCAGATTTTGGTAGCGAGTACCGTCAGCATGACAACTAAGTGCAAAGTCACTACTACAACCAGGGCTAAACGGACTTCGGAGATAGAACAACTGTAACGGTTTAAAGGTTATTTATATCCGATGGCATATAAAGAACCTAAACTCTGTCGCCTAGTGCCTATGTTTTATTCCAGGCCTAGAACTACATCTATGCAAAATTTCAGCCCGACCCGTTCACCAGTTTTGTCGTGAAGAAGGAACAGGCATCCATCCATCCATCTAAACATCCAAACTTTCGCATTTATAATATTAGTTTTATGTGATAAATAAGCCTGAATGGTATAACTTGACAGTTATTGATGGGTTGCTTTGTCTGGCTGTAATAAAATTTATTGGCTATAAATCAGTATATGTGCCATGACTGTGCTTGCTGCTTTTTCATGGGCTTTTTAAAAGCATTACGACAGTATTCCATTTCCCTAATAACATACCCTACATTTCTACAAATAGGGTAGTGAGTAGTAACACATAGTAGACCATGTAAAACCCTCTGTGCAGCTTTTCCTGGAATTTTCCGACGGAAGAAGCTAATGAACGTTTCGTGTTACGTCTGTATTTACCGTGTCCTCGTACTTTTCACATTTAATAACAGACAAAGCCATATCCGCTTTACATTTGCATCTCTCGGATCCTTCATTATAATGATTATGTCCCTACAGAAATTATATATTGTGAGACACACATGACATCCGCCTTATATTGTAAAGGTGAAATTTTGTGCCGTTGTAAAGATGTTTGGCCGAAGACAACGCCAAAACCACTGCCATTCAGTTTGGCGTTGCGGAGGTAAAATTGCACACATAAAGATCTGGAATAACATAATTAAAGGCTACTTTGTATCCCAAAAAATGCGTTCAAAGCCGTGGGCAGAAGCTAGTGTTAATATAAATAAGAAAGGTCTGTAATCTTCTATCAACGTTCGCGTATAGGTTTGGGTAGGTATTCAATAGTTTGTAATTATACCGCGAAGTTAAGTTACAAACCATCAGTGTGTCATTTGATAGATAGATATTATTTTTATTGACACAAAGTTGTTACACTTTACTGTTACTAGCGTCTTAGATCCCAAAAAGTTCAGAGTTGACGTTCTACGTACACCTATGCTTTTCTTGTTCTTGTGGCTATGTGGTAAAAAATAGCCTAGGCCCGTACTCTTAAAAACAAAATCGAAAGTATTATTTTTATTGAAACAAAGTTCTTACACTTTACAGTTAATAGCGTCTTAAATCCTAACAAGTTCAGCACACTTATGCATTTGTTATCAAAGGCTAACTGGTAAAATAATACATAGCCTAGGCCCGTACTCATAAAAATCTCATAAAAATCGCTAATCTTATGCAAGCTACATAAGAGTTTGTTTTGCACGAGAACGAAAACAAAAACTTCGATTTTTTTTTGTAGGCCTCCGGATCAGATAGAGACCTACTCTGATTATCCGTTTTTCTACGAACTGACATTTTTTATTGGTATATAAACAACACGACGAGACGTTGTTCCTATGTCCGGAGAACCTACGAAAAAAATATACGTTTCTAGCTGCCTTTTACGTTAAATTATGTTCTGCGAGCAGCAGGTAATAATTAAAACAGTGTGTTATTGTTTTGATATTGGTTTTTTACTGAAATCAAAATTTCTTTATTTCCGTAAATTCGATAACTGTAATATTAGGAAATGTCAAATCTTAAAATTAAAATACCCATGGAATAAAAATGGTATTTTTAACCCCCGACGCAAAACGATAGGGGTGTTATAAGTTTTAAGTCTGTGTATCTGCTTGTGGTATCGTAGCTCCCAAACGGATGAACCGATTTTCGTTTAGTTTTTTTGTCGTAGATAATTTTATCCCGAGTATTCTTAGCCCCGTTATGAAAATCTGTCGGAGGGGTTTTTTAATTTTGTTCTTGTTATTATTTTCTTTCATTCCAAAAGTATCATAACCAACACGAATAAAACTATCATTTCACAACGATAAATCGCTGTGCCCACGGTCGCACTGCAGATGGTAGCTAGCTTGGATGGTAAGTGGTTACGAACAAACGTATCAAAATTGAAGGGACCGATTACACTGCGAGCGTCTGTCTGTCTGTCGTCTGTCTTCGGTATAGCGCTCTAAGCCACGCACCTAGCTAGTAGCTCGCTACTATCAAAGCAACCAGCCAACCTACCCGCCTACCTACCATCATGCAGTGCGGCCGTTGCCTAATAGCTTCATTTAATTCTATATTCTAAGAAAACATTATTACATCAGACTAATGCTCTTAAGCATTGAAAAACAAAGCTCGTTAATGTTTAAAAAGTAAATAGCAAAACTTATGAAGAAACAAGTCCTGAAATAAGGAAATAATGAACCTCCACGTTAGCGAACTCGCCCTGAGTTTATTTTAATAGACTGAGCTTTTCACTTATCGGTAATGGCCGTATTAAAACCCACGTTTCATGAGAGCAAAATATTTTTACCAACTATGTATTTACTAAAATTTTATTATCACAGTTTTTGATATAGGTATTCTCAACCACCCCATTAACCTCCTCATCAATGGTGTGGTGAAGTTGCGTGTTTTGAATTAGGATTCATCGTTAATAAACGAATTACGTAATAAGGATTTGTGGTGTTTTTTGTTGAAGACTGTCAAAAAATCTAGACTTGCGCGACGTGTGTTTTAGTATTTTTTTGGTTTTTCTTCATTTATCTTCAAATGAGCGACAAAGCTGCAACATTTAAGTAGAAGCACCATAACAACTTATCTCCCGTCCATCACAACTAATAATTCTACCGTCTAATTCAGTGGCAATAAAGTTTATATGCGTTTGTCCAGGTACCCGTCTTCACGAAGAAGACGTGGCAGCTCTCCTAGCATCACAATCAGCGCTGCAGCGACTAGTGCCAGGGTTCCGCTTCAACCTGGGCTACAGCGCCAAGTACTACCACCACGGAACTACTCTCGAAAACCGGGGCGATGACGCGCTGCTCAAGCATAGGGAGCATTTTACGTGGTAAGTGTTGTATAGATATAGCAGCTCTCCTAGCATCACTATTAGCGCTGCAGCGACTGGTGCCAGGGTTCCGCTTAAACCTGGGCTACAGCGCCAAGTATTACCACCACGGAACCACTCTCGAGAACCGGGGCGATGACGCTCAAGCAAAGGGAAGATTTCACGTAATAAGTGCTGCTCCTGAGGCTCAACGACCCAAAGTGCCATCCCACACACGACAACTCCGGGCATCTCGGTTCTGCGACTCAGCAAGTGTAATGTAGGATGTCCTGACGACTCTTACGTCACTTGACCTCGTGGTGTAGTTGGTTAGCACATTCCCGTACTGAGTGAAGGATGTGGGTTCAAGTCCCGTCGAAGTCGAAAATTTTTGCGATATTATTTGATTTCATAGTATCGTCACTTACCAACAAGTGAAGTGGTCAAACGAAGGTCTATACTTTATCCTTTAATAAAAGCCATGTTCAGACTATGTTAGTGCACTGTTGGACATATGCCTCCTATAGTTAGAACGTCATCTTCATACTATGTGAGTCCACTGCTGGAGTGCCGGACCTGTCTCCTATAATGAGAACGTCATCTTCAATCCATGCTAGTCCACAGCTTGACATATGCCTCTTCTAATGAGCGCCATAACGCCCAGTCCTTCAGCATCCAGCAGCTTTCGAAGATCGTCATACCACCTGGCCACATCATGTCTTTCTTTACTTTTACAAGTCGTACAAGAACACGTTGTTGGTAGCTTGTTCGGCAATTGATTAAATATTCGCAAATATTTGTTCCGTGGCTCTTCAAGTAAATTTGCATAATTAAAATATATATTTACACTACATCACTGCATCCTCAATTTTTTTTAATAGTACCTAAATCATGCAGCTCATTAATAAGTCCTGCTAAATCATGAATGGGGATGTGCAATCACAAGACTGCAGCTTTTAGGGGAAGCTTCTGGTATTCGGCAACGAAGTACTGGAACAATATTCCTCCCCCTATTCGTTACGCTAACACTAACACACACAAACTAAGTACTTACTTATTAAAGTGCTCGTTTGATTAATTAAACATATTGTACTTGTGGTTAAATTGTAAATTATCTTTGTTAATTGTATGTGTGTCTGTAGTACGAAATATTTTTTTTATCTATCTTTCTATTCACTATGAAATGTCGGTATCGAACGATACCTTAAATTTACAAATGCTTTTATGGGTACGTCTAAAATATCACAGAATATACCTTTAATGTATTCTTAGTCAGTTCCCGAAGCTCTATCCAATATTCTAAGCTTTTGACTAGGTATACCAATATTTGATCGCTAATGTAATCGAATCACAAAGATATTACCAGGAAACGATTTTCGTATCCCGTTTCCGAATATCCGATAAGCACCGTTTTTATTAAAGCCGTTATGTTGGTAATAATAAAAAATAGAGATGTATTTTAGACCGACTTCGAAAAAAGGAGGAGCTTCTATGTTCGGCTGTATGTTTTTTTTTTATGTTTGTCCGTCGATTTCTCCGTCATAAGCCGATTTGGATGATTCTTTTGGAGTTGTATAGAGGATGATTCCGGGATGATCCCATAAAAAATATGCCGGAGGGTAGTATTTAATCCCGCTGTCGCGTTGTTCTAGCGGTCAGCTTATTCAACCGCTAATTATGAGGTCCTGGGTTCGAATCCTGGGTCGTTGTTATTGGGGTTTTCCTAGCAAGGAAAATTAACAGTAGCAGCCCAGAGTCAAAAAGTTGGCAGTGTTACACCCCCGTGCCTCGGAAAGCACGTGAAGCCGTTGGTCCTACGCCTTACCTCTCCCCGGTCGTGTCGATCTGTCGTCCCATCGGATTATGAGAGTGAGGGAATAAACAGTGCATCTGTGTTTGCGCACACACTTGTGCACTAAAATATCTCCGATGAGACTGGCCGTGATCGAAATTCGTCTAGGACGACATTATTATTTATCCCGCAAAACTTGTAAAAAACAGTTTTTAACTAACAAATTCAAAGTCAGTTTTTAGTTTTTTCAAAACAATAAAATTGTATAAAGTAGGTAATCTACTCGTAAATAGTGTAATACTGTAACACTACATCAAATGAATAAACCAAACTAAACTAACAACTATTGTTATCAGCAAACTCTCGAACATGTAAAACCAATGTTTACAATTAATTAATTATAACTAAACATTATAATTATTTACTGTGAAAACACTGAAATACTAAAATTCGAATAGTACCCACCAACAAGCTCATTATGACAATGAAGATTAATTTAGTGATGAAATCATGCGTCTGAAATAGATAGGTCCACTCCACTAACTTTGTTAATTTTTACTTATTTTTACTGTTAACGAATTTCATGTTTTTCTAGACCTAAACGCAGTAATCAAACCCCGCATCACCATATGATTCAATCTACTCTTCGTCTAGAGAGAGAAAGAGAATTTATTTACCCAATAAAACACATTAGAAGGTGGTACATGTCTTCTTACAAGTACATAATTTTAGGCAGATGACAACAACACAGATAACAACTTATTTACTAAGTAGGTACTTATGTTGACAGAGTTAGTGGTCAAGGGTAAAATGGGTCCCTGCCTCAGCATGTTGCAGTATTAAAGCATTTTGCTGAATACTGCGCTGGTTTTCAGGCCTCTACTGCGCTACATGAGTCGTCAATATCTATATATGTCTACCATGACTTTGTAAGTTACATAAATCTTGATAAGCAGTTACATGAATTGTCGTTTAACACCGTAATCACTCTAATGTTCGAAATTACTACGGAAATCAACGTTTAGCATCTATTTGTAGCACAATGAATATGTTGATAAACGTTCTTTGTTACAGTAGATTCGTACAGTTCTGCTAATGTAGGCAATAAAATTAGTAGTTTCTTGAGAATTTGTTCATGAAGATAGCAGTACCTACTTTGGTATTGGCTAAGATTGCGGTTATAGCCATAGATCTAAGTTAAATCTGTAGATATGATACGTTCTCCCAGCGCTTACTCAACAACTGGCCTGTGTTACAACTAGGTACACGCGTACAGTTACGTTTAGTATCTTGTGCAATAATTTTAATGAACAAACACGAGGTTATTGCTGTAGTCTTTTAGTCAATAAATTATACTAAAGTACGTCGTTTGCTACGACGTGTAACACGAACGCCGCCGCCGGTCCGACTAAAACTGAGGTGGGTGAACCTAATTGCACCTAATTATAGCCCTACACTTTCGAGAAGCTAGTACCTCATCTCCTCTTTTTTATTTACATCGATGGTTATAACATCTGAAAGAAAGCTGTAAAATTATACGGGTGACTTATTTAATCCTATCACAGTATGTGTATTAAAAGCATGCCTAGCCTGGAGATTTTGGAATTTTTCGTCATGATAAGAGCCAATATGACGCTTATCAAGTGAGACCCATGTCCAACAATGGACTATTGCAGGATGTGACGTGATATCCGATTTTTTTGATCAGGTATAAATTGTAACATAGTTTTAATTTTTTCTTATTATGAACCAAACGCGCCGTCTATTTATTTTCCGACTGTCACTATCATTTAATTTAGTAATTTTTTGTGGAATCTTTTAATTAGCCGTTAGTTACCCACCATCTCTGTAATTATAGTTACCTAGCTGTTAGTTGCCCTAAAATTGTAAAATTAAATAAATATATTAAAAGTATGAAAAAAACTGTTTGACAAATGTATGATATATTTCATAATTGCTATTTCATTGACCAAACTAAATGATGCTCGAATGAGACATTGTCATTAATTAAAATGTCGTGTCTTCGTTACATTCACCATTATTTCAGTAGCTAGGTACCTACTCTACTAAATTAGCGAGCCCATTAAAGTGTCCAATGTTCACGTCTCAATTATCCAATCTGTTGTCACAGAATCCTAACTGATATGCGAGTTTTATTGCTTTTTATGCATTTATGCTGTAACGTTTATCCAAATATAATGCTCCACGTATGGATCTGACAAAATCAAAGAAACTGGTTCACATGATGGGGCCAGCTGTCTACAACCGTCTTCCGAAAATTATTATCCCATAAATCAGTTCCACGGGACAGAAAAACCTTTGTAGAAATAACGCGTGCGAAGCCGCGGGCAGAAGCTAGTATCAGTATATTTCACTGTCTTATTAATTTATTCATCCCCAGGTTTTGCCACATGTGGAACCACCAACAACCGCATCTATACAACAACGTCTCACAACTCGAAGGCGAGATGATGCTCAACAAACAGTTCGCAATAGAACACGGCATACCGACCAACTCCTGTTACTCCGTCTCTCCGCATCACTCAGGAGTATACCCGGTCCACGAGCCGCTGTATGAAGCCTGGAGGAAGGTGTGGGATGTGAAGGTTACCAGTACTGAGGAGTATCCGCATTTGAGGCCAGCTAGGTGAGTTTCTCTAAAGTATTGCTAACCGCATCAGCTAAGCACACGGCTTTTCGACTATTCTCGTGTTTCCGCATCACTTAGGAGTATACTCGGTCCACAAGTTGCTGTAAAAAGCCTGGATGAATGTAAAGGTCACTAGTACTGAGGAGTATCCGCATTTGACGGCAGGTAGGTCAGTTTCTCTAAAGTATATCTAACCTAACCGCATCAGCTAAGCACACGGCTTTTCGACTATACTCGTGTTTTTTCGTGTCTCCGCATCACTCAGCCTGGATGAATGTAAAGGTCACTAGTACTGAGGAGTATCCGCATTTGACGGCAGCTAGGTCAGTTTCTCTAAAGTATAGCTAACCGCATCAGCTATGCACACGGCTTTTCGACTATACTCGTGTTTTTTCGTGTCTCCGCATCACTCAGGAGTATACTCGGTCCACGAGTTGCTGTAAAAAGCCTGGATGTAAAGGACACTAGTACTGAGGAGTATGCGCATTTGAAGCCTGATAGGTAAGTCTCCAAAGTAAAGCTTACGTTAGATTTAACGCATCAGTCTTACCGCGTGGGCCTATTCGCGCGATTCCCAATATTCAATCTATCTGCG
Organism: Eupithecia subfuscata; assembly: GCA_963564075.1. NCBI lineage: Eukaryota > Metazoa > Arthropoda > Insecta > Lepidoptera > Geometridae > Eupithecia > Eupithecia subfuscata. The sequence continues at coordinate 11,855,284 of OY751103.1, read as the reverse complement.
GTTTGAGTACCGAATTTTGAATTATACATTTCTTGTACCCATTCAAATGTGCCAAACTTGGACCGTATAGTCAATGCAATACATAAAGATAGACCTTAACCGCATTGTCCTGTAATTACCTAACCGCATCAGCCCTACCACATTGAGGTAGCTATAATTATTTGCTAAAAATATATATGATGCCACAGGGATATAGTTGTGGCCTTCATCTAAAAGTTACCGCAATATGAAAAAGAAATTGCGGTATTCAAAGTACCGAGAACTTTTGTTGTAAACGCACTAAATGTAGTTTAATTTTATATCTCAAACCTCAAGCGGACGATTATTAAACACAACAAAACCTTAATATCCGGTTGAAAGTAGGATACCTAAATATTACTCGCATGTTTATACAACGGTGTCCGTTTCGTTTCGGACCGCGACATGAACCGCATTAAAGTTTAATTTGACACTGTAATGGGTAGTGGTTACTGGATGTCATTAGTGATTCTATGTGCCGGTTTATTTCGTTGAATTTGTTATTTAACACTGAATTTATACTGCTGGGTGATAACGGCATTTCATACATTTTGATTGTGATTATAGCTCCTAGAATATTAATCTAGTTGGAAGCATTCAACTGTCTGCTAATAATGTCAAACAGGTAGGTGCGTACGTAGTTACCTACGTTGAAGATAAAGATATTAATTTGCAAAAGCATGTGTACAGAAAGGTAACAATTAATATAGAAGATACAACATGCTTGACCGTTTACGGCATGCAAAAATAATTAGGGAGATGACATGCAACATTAAAAGTGTTGAACGCAGTGTTGTGTGAAGTTGCCTCACTTACTCACTCACTATCCTGGCGCATCGACCCCGAAGTGGGTCTTGGCCTCCGACACAATAGATCGCCACCGGCTTCTGTCCTGCGCCGCCTCCGTCCAGTCCGGTTCGAAGATTTGAAGTGAGCGAAGGTCCTTCTCCACTTCATCCTTCCACCTGTATCTGGGCCGACCGACTGGTCGTCGGCCAACCGGCGCGCCGGTTGGTGCTCCAAGAAAAGCCCGTTTTACAGCCCGATCTTCCTCCATTCGTAGCACGTGGCCAAGCCAGCGCAGCCTGTTTATTTGCCTGCTTCTGTATTTTTCGGCCAACTATAATCTGGGTCTCTTCAGACAGTATAATTATGTATGTGTCTTCTAAACCTTCGTAACAAATCGTCGGTCGGTCACAACTCACATCGTGACTGGCGAGATGGAAACATAGACGAAGGTACGATTAAGAAAAGTATTAAAAGTTTGTTGTTGTAGCTTTTTCATAAAATTAACGTAGTCTATTGGGCTAACTGGCAAATATCATTAATTTTAATGATGATATTATTTAACAAGAAATTCCTTATCTTCCTGCATTGAAGTTGTCTGCTTCTGTTCTTCCGGCCAACCTGGGTCTCTTCAAGACAATATAGGTGTCACCTAGACCTTCGTGACACATCGTCAGTCGGTCACATCTTCACTTACCATCAGGCGAGATTGTGGTGAAACGAAAGTCTATTTACGATTTAAAAAAAGTACTACAAGCCTGTTGTAGCTTTTTCATAAAATTAACGTAGTCTATTGGGTGAACTAGCAAGTATTAATAATTTTAATAATGATATCATTTAACAAGAAATTCCTTATCAAAGTTCACGCGCAAAAAAAAGATTAAACTCGTTAACGAGCAACTCCGCGATAACTATTGAGATATTCATTGATTCTAAGTAATAATTAGCTACATAAATAAACATTACTTTATGATTACTTAGAACATATCAGAGAAAAGGTATATCCTTATTGTTATTGTATAATTATACCTACTTAGCTTGATTGGGCCTTCTAATCTTGTTTCAATCATGTTGTAGATATTCCTTTGATCGCCCTTTACTTTAGTGCACAACGTACTTAAGAATTCCATGAATAAATTCCATGAAAATTCAATACTGGGTGAGCTACGTTAGCATATCGAAAGTCACTTCAACAGAATGGTCGTGGGTTCACAAATTCACATCTTGACTGCCATCAAAGGATCGGCTTGTTTTGATTTACTTACTAATATTATCATCATTATCTACTCCCACTGCTGGGTGCCAGCGCCGTCTCCAATATGAAATCAAAAATGGTTTAGAAAAAACAATAGAAAAAATCCTCACCTCACCTCGACAGCCTATATTGGTCCACTGCTGGACGCAGGCCTGATAAGCGCCTTATTGACTTCTATCATAAGGGGAGTAATTTCAATAATAAAAAATCTAATTCTTAAAATTAAAATAGACAATCTGTGCCACTGTATTGGTTGGTACCTACTTAATAATAGAGATAGCATTTAGCTCTTCTCAGCTTGGGGCTAAATGATGCTGTGGGTGGATTGTCCAGCATTATTATTTTTATGATTTTTTAAAGTAAATAAATAATAAAATTAAATTTTTATTAATTTTTCGTAACAAAGGTGGTTGACAATTATAACGATTCCAATTCTGAAAAAACTTTCACAGCGACGTTTATATCTCAGTGTTTAAAAACTACGTTTTATAGAAAAAACACGTGAGAAAAGCCACCAGACTGGTCTGCTATGGGAGTGACAGCTGTTAGGGACTACTTAACCCTTCTAGTAAAGTTGCAAGATTGACAGTACACTTTATTTGTGACAGAAGCTAAAAGTTACAAATAATCCAGATTGTACATGCTTGAGATTTAATCTTAAGCGTCATCGTAATACGATGATCATTCACTAATTCGTTCGAAAGAAAATAATTTCATTCATACTTCGACGTTAGAAACCCACATTTTGAAAAATCTCACGTGAGATTGTGGGATGAGGGAGGGGGTTGAATAAACTCTCACGACATCTCACCAGGGGGGAGGGAGTAACAGAAAACTTAAAAAATACACCTCACGTAATTTATGGACCCCCCTAAAGTGTACTGTCAATCTTGCAACTTTACTAGAAAGGTTGAATAGTCCCTAACTAACTGTTGTCACTGCCATATTAGACCCCCTATCCCCTAGTTGTCCTCGCTGACATTTACACCAATAACATCCATACAGCTTGCCCCTGTCACGTCTCGTCGTCATTATCACGTTGATTTGACACATGCTACGCGCCACCGGTGGAAACAATTACCAACTGATTATGTGCTCCGATGTACCGGTGTTCATGGTAATCAGAACAAGGGAATAATGGCCTGTTCTCAGCCATGGAATGTTGTAATTTGAGGGTTACATTAGTCAATTTAACAGAGATGTACACTCAGATGTAACTAGTTTAGTACCTTGTCGTACTACAGAGCGTTTATTGATGGAGTAGACGCTCTCGATGAGTAAGGCAACTTTAAAGCGACAGGGTACTAAAACTAACCAGCTGGAATCGTTATATTTGTGGTTGAATAGGTATAGAGTGGTAGAGGGTTATGTCTTTAAGACCAGAGTCATCGGTCACATCGTCACTTACCATCATAAATAAATAATGCTGGACAATTCACATAGCATTACCTAGCCCCAAGCTAAGCAGAGCTTGTGTTATGGGTACTAGATACCTGATATACTTAATACAGTAACTGTATTAAGTATATCAGGTATACAGTTACAGTTACTGTATTAAGTATATAGGTAGTGTACTGTACACTACATAGATATATATTTTTTATTATACATAGAAAACATCAAGAACACCCTGAACAAATATCTGCAGATCGTACAAACATTTGTCCCGAGGCGGGAATCGAACCTGCAACCTCCTGCGTCGCAGGCGGACCATCGCCCGCTGCGCCACAGAGGTCTTCAAAAGAGTTACTTATGATTATGAGACATTATAGGTTTATTAAGTACAAAACACTGAACACACATACCTAACATTCAATAACAAAAGGTTTTCATAAAAGCAAAGTTACCAGCACGCACGCCGATCCGCAGGCGACCGGGCGACGACGTGACGCGTCACGTTCAAACGTCTCCCCGGAGACTCACACCACTCGACATTATGTTGTAATATATGCCCCTTTGTAGGGTGGTAAGGATGATGATTCGTGAATGAATTCGAGCAAAGCTTTTATACAGAACTAGTTACTGTCCGCGGCTTCGTAGTATATGTTGGTATAAAAAGTAGCATAATAATAAGGTTTTTTGTTATTATAGTGCGTAACCCCACACTAAGGGTAATTTCTAAGAAATCATATAATATCGCAAAAATTTTCGACTTCGACGGGACTTGAACCCACATCCTTTCTTCAGTACAGGAATTTGCTAACCAACTACACCACGAGGTCAAGTCACGTGGGAGTCGAAAATCTCTGCGACTTCCTACTACTATTTGATTTCTTAGCATAATAATATTTATAGAAGAGATGTGTTATTCCAAGTCAACAAAGATCTAATTGTTGATTTATTACGAACGGAAACAATTTAGGTTATTTCTGTCCCATGGTGTGTTATTCACGCTCTACATCTCTGCAAAATTTCGGCCCGATCCATTCGGCGTGAAGAGGTTAGATACATAAGACCACATAACACAAGTTCTGCTTAGCCTGGGGCTAGGCTACATGATGCTGTGTGATTTGTCCAACATTATTTATTTACCTACTAGCTGCCCCCCGCGGCTTCGCCTGCGTGGAAATCTTCTGAAATGTATTGCACACTCCCTTGGCGAAGTTTTGTAAAAACAAAAAAAACGTGATTCTTTATTTACTTAATCGTTTTTTTTTTAATCAAAAGATCTTTATTCACAAAGAAAATTATACTAGTATTTACAATTGAAAAAATTGAGCTAACTGCTGACTGTTGCAAACAGTCTACAGGTAGCTCAACAGATCCATATCAACACCAGTCGGAAGCGTCCCCAAGACGCTGGCTGCATTGCCACGCTGTATGGCAATGCTGATGCGCTGTGCCAGATACTCACCAGCTCTCGGGTTACGCGTCGCTTCGACCAGTCGCTCCGATAATTTTTTGATTTAAAATAATAGTTATTAGTTTATTTATATCGAGTTTTGAGTGAATCGAACCAAGGAATAATAATTTTCCATAGAAACTTTACCACCCTTTTCAACCCCTCGGGAGTTAATTTTGTAAAAAAGATTAGTCTATGTGGCATTCTTATCATCATACCCCCATGTGATGACATTACCCCCATGAGATAAAAACCCATAAGCCGCTTATCAGAGGGAGGCCTGTGTCCAGCAGTGGACCAATACAGGCTGTTGAGGTTGTAGTTTTCTAGAAAAATCTACACGTTAAATTTAATCTAAATCGGTTAATTAATTACATGGTAACAAACATCACACGCATTGTATTGCCATTCAACGTCGCAATGCTGCCAGCATTCTGGGCACTCTGCCTTCTGGTAACGGCTTAGGTTTTTAAGAAATAGATAGAAGTGTATTTACTAGTTGTTATTGTTTTATTCTGTTAATGTAATTTTTTATAAACATGGACGAAAAAGGATAAATAAAAAAAACAATAAATATTTTTTTACACAAACTTTCGCATTTATAATGTTAATAGGATTCATCCAAATTGCATATATTAGCGTGACTTTTTACTACTGACTTCACTCACTACTCTCGGTCACGCAGTATATGCGTCCCCTGGTCGACTTTAAGTGTCAAAAAATAATCAAATAAACATTATTATTGTAAACTAGCTTCTTCCGCGGTTTTATTTTCATTTTCCGAGTTAAAAAGAAACAGTCTATCCCTTCCCTTGCAATACCATCTATCTCCCTGTCTATTTTCATTGAGCACCGTCAGGCGCTTAGTCGTGGAAATGTAACAGACAGACAGAAATACTTTCGCTATTAATATGAATACAATACAATACAATATATTTATTAATAACACCAAAGTCGAGTCGAGTACTAAAGTACAATAGTAGTCATTGTTTGGAATGGATTAGTGTGCATAAGTGACTTTTAATTAAATCGCATCCGATTAAAGCATACCCAGAATATCACGTGAACCTTAACGAGAATCGCTACGAGCATTTACTGGTTGTACGTCATTTACTAATTTATTTATTTCTTTTTTGCATGGTTTATTCCACTAAAGGGCTAAATATGCTGTAACAACAATTCACAATAGCGCATCCCCATAATAAACTCGTGTACAAATGATTCCCATTGGCACTGAGGGGTTATAAACAGTTGTCGGGTATTCATTAACGCCAATCATGGACTTAACTTTAAAGGACACTTATTTTGTCGTATAGTTATACTTAGTATTCTAGTTTTAAATGTAAGCTCATTGTGTGAAAAGAACAATAAATGATTTATTATTATTGTGCCTTCTTCTAATTGGTGCTCGGTTGGAAAAGCTAAATTCGATATTCGTAGAATCAAAGTATGTATTTTGAATAGAAGATAATAGTACTTTGGAGTTGTATTCTACGAAAACCATGCGAATAACTTGCTGGGTAATACGCAAGCCAGAGCCTTCTTGGTAAGAGCCCAAAATAATACATATTTATGTCATTGGGATTCGTTAAATTTCAATGTAAGAAATCCAAATTATTATAACAGTCACATTTTTCGGAACAAGTTGGTAATGCAAAATAGAAACGATAAAAAGGCTAAAGATGCCTCCTTCCCAGCACACATATAACGTACGTCCACTGCTCAATGTGCCTTCTCAAAGTCCCCAAACATAATTAGTTTGCGATAATCACCACGCTTAATCTACAGACCCACTTTCGTATAAATATAAATCTCCGACTTATCAAAGTGACCTTTGATTCAAAATCAATAGAAAAACTCACATGTAAGGGACAACATTGACCGCCCCCATTAACCACACACGAACGTACACACAATGATTAATGATGTTTTTAATGATATCACAATACCCCCGCCACTCCACTGGTTAACACATTTGGGAATCAACCACGCGCGATATGTATTCCGCTAATATATTTATAGGAATTTCATCGGGTCATTGAGATATTCCGCAAAATGTTTGCGGTGGACGAGAGGCTGGGCGTTGAGTCCGCAAGCATTTATACCGCGAACATGTATAAATTAGTAGTAGAGCTTTCTAGGTATTTCAAGTTGGGTTTGTATTTTCAAGAAGGGAAATTGTATTTTCGGAGAGTCATCATGTTTTGAATTGGAATACCAACACTGATATGTTCTGCTCTGGCATTTGTCTAGCTCAGTTATGGCTGATTTGAGGCCGTTATACATTAGGTTTTCTGGTCTATCTATCTTTTTGGGCCTGGGAAAAGTACATTTTAGATTCTTATTGTATATATAAACTTCATTTCAGCTTGTGCTTCTCCGGCAAGGCGGTAAATGTCTAACAGCGGTCTATCTGCGTTGAAATAGAGGGTATCTCTTTCTACACTATGCAATCTGAGGGAGACTTCAGACCCAGTTAGTCCACTAACGCGCTTGTGGTGTAAAACCACTTTTCACATTTGTCAAATATTGCGCTCTAACGCAATATTTGTCACTTCGCCTCTTCTAAATTCCTATTTTAAGATTGTCGTAATAGGTAGTATGGTTTTGAAAGTAAACAACTTTTCAACTTTAGTCTAACGTTCACCTCCTGTAGCCTCGACATTGTTAATAGCGTTAAAAAAACTCCAGAGACTCTTAAACTTGTTTTTAGTAACTTACGAAGAAACGAAAGAAACAAGGAGAATAACCCGTAATACATGCATTGAAAGTGCAATCTTTTTACCATACGCAAATGGAGAAATTCGTATGTATACTGAAAAAGTAAGCACCTACTATGTGCTATGTGCCTTTTCCCAACTGTTCACACGAATCCAAGAATCACGAAATCAGGCTAAATATTCAGTTACCGCTGCCACCAGTAAGACATTTTTTAAGTTAACACGGTTTCTGGTTAAGTGGACCTAGGTCCTTGAAAGGGTTGTAGTTTCCATCATCACCGACTGATTTGACTACACCATAAAAAAACCTAGATGCACAAAAGACATCTTATATCTGTGTTAGTCATCTGGTATCCAAAACATAAGCTCTGCTTACTTTTGGGGCTGTCTGGAATGTCTAATATAATTTATTTACAAAATCATATTCAGATAATAGTACATTGTACACCTAGGCGAGAAAGTGCCCAATTCCTATCGAGTGTGTCATTTGAGCCTTACAACACACGAGGTAGGAATCGCTTCACTTTCTCCCGAGTGATACATAGTGCTTTACCTTCGTGGAAAATCATCGTTAAAAGAATCTTCAAAATCACGAGGAAATTCAAATTGTAAACTCAAATGTAGCATTAAATACGCGTACGTGCTACTTTCACATGGTTCTTTTTTTGAATTATTGTTCCGAATATTGAAGAGGCCGATATCATAAGTGGCGGATTCGGAGTAAAAACTTGATTTCCATACACTTTTCTCTTCCGCTAAACGCGTGAGAAATGAAATTCCATAACGTTTTCCCTCCCGCATTTCAGTGCGCCTATGATGTTCTTTCTACCTTATGTTTAGAAAAGGAATAAGCAATTTTCTGAGCAGGTGTAGTATAAACATTTGTTTTGATCATTTCGCAAAATAGATAACGTAGGCAAGTAATACCTTTAAATGCTAGGATACAGAGCAAATTTTTACAATAAAACAAAAGAAAGAAATAGTCTTCGATCTACGAAGATAAATAGTAAGTAACTTCGTAACTTTATTTTGATGTAGAGCTATTTACACATCGCGGAACTGAGACAGGAAATCGCGAGCAAAGTGAGTTTCTAATTGAAATCAAAGCTGTTGGTACACAGCCCTTGCTTGTTGACTTTATAAATAACCATGAGACACCGTTTCATATTTATTCATTTGGATTGAAATACAGTAAAAACAAACTTCCCTGTCGTAAAATTACCACACGCATTGCCGCGCGTTACAGCTTTTCATTTATCTACTAAATAAAGTTTCAATGTAATATGAATGTAGCTCTCGTACAAACTCATTCGTATCGTTAAGGCTTGGAACTTGCTGTCTGGTTATGTTTTTCCTGCCAACTACACCTGGATCACTTCAAGACAATTTTTTATTTTATTTTATTTTTATTGTTATAACAAAATCAACAGCCCTTATGTCTAAACAGTTCTAACCTTATTACTCTAACTTACGGCCAATAAGAGACTTTCATTTTATACAAGAGCGGTGTCTACTAGAACTTCGTGGTCACGCCAACTTACCATCTGGTGAGATTGTGGACAAACAACAATAACCTCAAGATTATCATCATTCCTGTATGACACTTTAACTTTACACGAAGAATATGGAGGTTCGAGTGCAATTTAAGGCAATATTTATTTATTTATTGCAAGGAAAACCAGCAGCACGTACATACAAATTATATAAAAGAAGTCGAAGCAGGAGGCCATTAAGAGGTTTTCACGTTTAAAATAATAATAGTTACATAAAAAGTATGAACAAGCTGAGTTAACTAAAAAGCTACTCAAAACTACAAACAATGGTTTACATTAAGCAAAACAGACAAATCGAATAAATGAGATATACAAATAATCAAACTTCATCACCATCACCTTGGTGGTGATGAATATATGACATAACCAAAAAAAAGAGAATTAAATGAAAACCAAAAAATCATGCGCACTGTTCTCATGCCATGCATTGTCATGCATTGTCAGATCCAGATTTTCTGCCAAGTTTTCGTTCCAATTACTAAAACTATCAATTTGTCCATAGATTACGGCGAGGATTCAAGCATAGAGGCGTAATGGTCCTCCCGCGACAAACGTGCGGTCTCTTCACTCACACGCTACTTTTAGAGCGATACCCTGGCGGCAGGCATCGCCTGGACCGCTCTATACAAGGCGGGGAGCTCTTCCAGACTGTCATCAACAATCCTGTAAGTATACAACCTGCTTGGATTTAAACATAAAAAAGAACATTTGTTCACTTCCCGGGATCTGGCACTACCCCCTTTCCGCTTATGACATCTATTTTGTGGCACCCTGTATAAAGAAGTCGATCTTTTATTCAATGTCATTAATCGCTGAACTGTATCCACTTTCTCAGTGTTTTGTCAATTTTTCAAATTTGTCAAATCAAAAAATTTTCCAAATTTTTATTTGTAAATTTATGATATACTAATATGATTATGATATGTAGGTACTTTCATAAATTTTTCGAGACAGAGTGGTAGAGGTCCTATTTCAATACCGGTGTGTTGCCTTTTAACAATGAAAGGCAACGCTATAATCACGAATGGTAACCCTAGACTGTTGACATATCGCCCCACCAAGAGCCCTTATCTCAAACGTCTGACCGTACATCATTAACGCTCCAAATCGATTGCAAATTGAATCGAACCGAAGCACTACCAGTGTTATCGGGGACATTGAATTACACGCGCAATTATCAGCGATCGCGTATTGATTTATGCAGTAGCTGCGGCCTTTGTCATCCTAATTGACAGAAATCCATACATTGTAGCTTCGAACCCTGTCCATCTATGGTAATAAAGTGTTGCCCAAGAGGCGATGTTTAATTTCCGGACCAAACGAATGGGTAACCAACAATGTCAGCGTGATGTGCAAATATTTGTTGCGGGTGGGTAAAGAGATGTCTTTTGCGATAGCATTGTTCACCCTTCCTGTTCAATTTGGGTAATCTTTGTCAGTCTAATGTCAACTGTCAGTCAGTGAAAATGGAATACAATTTCCAATGATGAGCTTCTGCAGGTAATTGAACTGTCATAGGTAGGTTGGGGGAAGGTTGACATTCTGCGGTGACCTACCTATTCGCAGTTCCGATTGCTAAAGTTTAGAAACGATGCTTTGTTTCCTTTGGTGTGTATCATTTGTTTATTTGAGCAAAATGAATATTCTAGCTTCTTTCAACATTCATTAAGCAGCAGGATAAAAAATACTTAGTCTTCCACGGGACACTATCCATCCCCTTGCCAAATTTCATTAAGATCCGCTCCACCCGCGCCGTTTATTCGCGTAAATGTTACAGAAAGACAAATTTCACTTTTGAATTTAAATGGAGATTAGCTTTAGTGGATAAAATTTTAATCAAAATACTAATCTGTCCTTCAAAACTTTCAAAGTTATACGCAGGATTATAGTTTTGACAGCAAATCCGAACCGCTTACGTACAGGCGAGAGGTTGAGCTCATCTTCAACTAAAATCACGCGGCACACCCATTGTCTTTTATGATAATGCAGGTTTCACCTCTGGGTTACGTCGCTTCACAAGTAGACTTGTTTGTTGTTCCCCAGCCCAGCTATTAAGGATAAACGAAACGTCTTAGTTCAAGGGTTAAGATCACGCAGGTAGATTACGTTTTATGGGTATTGTTATTATAATTTATGTCATTATGTGGGGCTGGTGTCGATTTCTAAGTGTTATACAATGTGCCATAAATATATGTAGTACGCAGACATGGGGGATTTGTTGGCTCAAAATGAGAAGCATTTCTCAACCTCAACAGCCTGTATTGGTCCACTGCTGGACGCAGGCATCCCCTGATAAGCGCCTTATTGGCTTAATTATCTCATGAAGGGCAATGCCTATAATCACCACGCTGGGCATGCGGGTTGGGGATCGCAGTTCGGTGGTAGAATTGTTCTACAAGGGGCGCTGCTGCCCGCCCCCGGTGGATGTACCTGAGTCGTCTCTTACAACACCCACGGGAAGAGTTGGTGTGGTGCAAAGTCAGCACCACACAGCTTCAGAAAAACATTCAAACAAAGCAAAATCAACCTACTTACCACTGTGTTCTTGTATCGCTTCGCTCACCAGATCTATATTCGTTGACGCGTTGACGCGACGAGGCAATAAAAGTCCATGTTATAGTTAGATATTCATAGCAAAGGTAATAAAATTTTCGTTTATCTGCACAAAAGTTAGCAGCATGATTGGCCGAAATATTCAAAACGCAATTTAATATTGTTGAAATAAAAGTTGTACTAAATTAATAACGACTCGTGTAGCTCGAAATAAAAATATACGAATTGATACAGCCACATACTATTTATGCAGATGGAATTTTTGTTTACAATAGAACTGTGTGCTAGCTATAATCTCAAAACGATTTTGTATTTTAATTTTTGCTTATCGTTGACCTGTTTATTTTGGTTGGAACGAATAGCGTTCTTAAAAATTCAATTTATTCTGATAAGAAATGATGTTTCATTGCAAAAATTACATACAAAAAGGCACAGTCAACAATTAAATCTAATAAATATGACTGAGGAAAAAAACTGAATAAGGTCAACTTTCCTACTTAATACGTCTCGTATAGTCAAGTGTTTTAAGAGTTAAGATGCTTATTCCAGTTTTGAAAACTGATAATGTTCAGCAATTCTAATCGTTTGAATAATAATCGTTTCTAATCTAATGTCTGAACGTAGACCGCATTTACACCGAACTGTAACATTTCTTTGTCAACAGATCAACGTATTCATGACGCACATGTCGAACTACGGCAACGATCGCCTGGCGCTGTACACCTTCGAATCCGTCGTCAAGTTCCTGCGATGCTGGACGAACGTACGGCTAGCTTCGGCGCCGCCGCTCGCGCTCGCTGAGAAATACTTCGAACTGAGGCCTGATGAGCTGAATCCGCTGTGGGGTGTAAGTATAAAGACTATAAACATTGCTGCTAACATATATTTTTTAATAGGGTAGGCTGTATCAGGGACGAAGCCTCAGTGGAGTGTGTGAAACCTCTTGTGCGTGCTAGAGAGCAGTACACAGCGGGACTCGCTCCGCTCGCCACATAGTGTCGGCTCGCTTCGCTAACTATCTGTGGTTCCTGCAATACTGAACAAACGGTCTCTCAATCCACTGTGGGTGTTAGTATAACTTATTACTTTGACTTTAAAAAATAAACAGGAAAACAACCTATTTCGTTACCTAGAGGATCAATCAAAATAGTGTTCGCGAATTAGAATTTGCATCAAATTTTTATCTGCATAGAATAATACGCCGATTTTTCGGTTTAGAAGTGAAAAACCTTATTTTGTATAGGTACGACTTTTGGTCATTTACAAAGGAAATTTATTCGGTGACTCCATAAAATTGGAATTAGTAATGTTAGCCAAAGGAGTAACAAATGGGTTACCTTAGTTAGAGGCCATTTAAATTCCTGGTAGTGGTTACTCGGCCATGCAGAAATTAGCAATTACTCACACTTTAATAGCCTCACGTGCTAGTTGTAAAATGCACCTATCCTATTGATGATAGAACCTTCATAATATATCTTCAGTTACCATGGAAACTCTATTTTCCATCACTTATCTCCTTCCCGTGACAAGTCATTGTTCCGTGCTCCAAGCAATATTTACAAGGAAGTAATCTAACGAAACAAAGTAAACACCTCTAAAAACAAAGTAAATGCCGTCAACCTGGTATCTAAACATGCTTATTTACTTTAGATAAAGCACTGCAAAAACAAACTACACTTTCCCAGAGTTATGCAATGTAGCCTGAGCTGGTGAGTTTGTTCCCTAATCGCTGTATTAAACGAGGTAGTGTTTATACGCTCTGAAAATGGATAGGCGAATTAACACATTCATTGACCATGACGCAAGTTTTCAACCTTTGCGTTCTTCGGGTCGCACCGAAGAAGCTGGACAGTCAATGTGATATACTAACACTTGTCACTGCCACATCACCTCACCTCAACAGCCTATTGGTCCACGGCTGGACCCAGGCCTTCCCTTGATAAGCGCCTTGCTTTGGCTTTTATCTTATGTGGGTAATGGCCATAAGCCCCACGCTGGCCATGCTGGTTGGGGATCGCAGTTCGGTGGTTCGGACTGCTGCTCGACCCCGGTGGGTATCCCTCTCACGACGCCTCTACAGCAGATGCTGGGCATTCAAAATCAAAATCAAAATTAAAAACTCTTTATTTCCATAAATACAATAAATGTACACTTAGAAAAGGTCAAAATATAAAACTAAACACTGACACGGAAATAAAGTGATATTTTTGAACGCATTCATGCATTCGCATCGATCAAACTATAACCGTTGGGTTTGCGTGCATCTTTGTAGCTTTGTAGTTTGTAGGGCGAGAGGTTTGAATTCGATCCCACGGGGTTTCCTTCTTTCCTAGGTTTCATACCAATCAGCATCAGGCAGAATAACATAATAATAACATATTTACAATTACCAATATTGACAATATTTTATTTTTAAACTCGGAAGTCCAAAATTTTAACAACATTATTTGCCTGTCAAATCCCAGTGCGATTCTCTACACGAATTCTCTACATTGAACATAACACATTACATTTCGATAACCTACATTCGTGGATGCGGCGAGTCGTAAAGTTCCTCTCTCCATAATCGAAATAACATATCGAGGCGACGGAATATCTATAAAGCTGTAGTGACATCGACACACAATTTGTACTTTCACGCCAGTAAAATATTCAACTTAAAAGCACAGACAGCAGATTTTAATAAAGCTCTTTCCCAGTTCTCGGAAATACGTTAACAATGTAGCAACAGGAATATTTCTTGAAATATACGCTCGAAAATCGACATGGGCTAGTTTCATTTAAATTGAAAATTCCTTCCTTAAATAGCTTTTGCGAGCATAAACCTGAGCCGGTGAACAAAGTAAAGCTACATCCATTTTGGCCGCTTTACCTTCCTATATTTAAAACATTCGACTCTCGGCGATAATTAACAGTCGGCAAGCAATAGCCCAATTTCAATTCGACTAAAAAGTATGCACTACAGTGACTGCGCAAAGTCGGAATCTTTGTCCATGACGTTGCCAAGGGGAGCTATTAATCAGTGATTCTATTTAACGAAGTTCGGAAACGGTCTTTTCACGCAAATAAAACGGAATGTTACCCTTTGGAAACTTAGTCCGGGCGCCATTGTCGTCGGATCAATTAACTTTTGAGTTTGACACTGGCCGCCTTATTTCCGGCTGAGCGCGCGTACCTACGGGAGAATCCTCGGGCCGTAAAGTTGGCCGCGCTCGCTATTTACACTGGCTAATTGATCGACCGCGTAGGATAACAATGTGTGGGAAGGAAGGACTTACAAATATTACGCCTGGTCTTTCACAATTGTAATCTGAGCGCTTATTGCTCTGCTCTATATTAAAGGCGTACCTATTGTAGTTAAATGTCAACACAGATTTTATTAGTTCGACTTCGAGCATCTTTACTTTGTCTTTTACAATATAAGCGTTACAGGAAATATCTGAAGATAAAAGGATTTCTTTGTTCATATTTCACCTACATTTTGGAGGTTGTCTCAATATTTTATCAGTACGTTATGTGATGAGATTTGTAGACGATTTCAATAACTCTACGATGAGAAGACATTTTTCATATCGCACGAGAAAATTCCGAAACAATATGCGATATTCAATATGTATGGCACAATGTTTAATATTTTATTGGTAGAGATGTGTATGATCCGAACATTGAGCCATTGAAAAATATTATTTCATTTCGAGTGAGTGCGTGTTTATCGGTCGAATGAAAACGTTGTTTGTTGTTAAATGGTCTCGTGGCTTTAAGTCAATTGGTCAATTATTGTTTCATAACATTTTATTTGCTGGACATTGCGTTTGCGTTTGCGACAAGCATAGATATTATGTATTTTGACTACGAATAAGGAAGTCTATGGGAAACATAACAGAGTTTTAGATTTTAGTTTAGATAAAGTTCAATAAATAAAACAAACAGACCTCTGCTTGCACTGTGTTTGATCTCACGTACGCCACGTCAGAATTACTCTTAGTTTATATGGACCACATGTATCCCTTTGTAATAAACGTAAAGGAAAATGGACTCTATTTCCTCTCATAGCGTTAACGCTTTGGATATAAAATGTTCTAGTTTCACGTGTTTGGGGATGGCGCTTTTACTAACGAGCCACTCGTTAAGGCTTTTGCACTTAGAGCCAGTTAGCGACCAAGCTTCCGCTTTGGACCAATGTTATTTTTGTTCTACGGCGGATAAATATTTATTACTATTATGTGCACTATTTCTTCTATTCGATTAACCTGTTGACACCACTGATTTTCATCACACAGCACAAATAATGCTCCTGGTTTTATAAACTGAAGCGTTGGCAGCATTTTGACAAGGTCAAAGAACTTTTACTTGTTCCTATAATAGGATCTTGAGTATGCACACAAGAGCATAATATCAAAAGGTGGAAAACCAACGCCCCTAATTGAATTAGTAATAGTGGTTTTACACCACAAGTGCGTCTGCTATCTTTCTGAATCTGAAGTCTCGCTCAGTTTCTATAGTGTAGAAAGAGATGTCCTCTATTTCAACGCAGAAAGACCGCTGTTAACCATTTGGCGCTCTGACGGCAAAGTACAAGCTGAAATTAACTTTATTGAGAAACATTGAGAATCTAAAATGTATTTTAGCCAGGCCCAGATAGATAGGCCAGAAAACCTAAATGTATAATGGCCTTTAGTTATCTAAGGCCGTCCGGTCACACCGTCGTCGCCGTCGTCATGGTAGAAATAGACTACAAGGATTACCATCACCATCATAATATCCCATTGAAAAAAATACGACAATAATGTAGTATAACACTAGCTTCTGCCCGCGGCTTCGCACATATTTTTCGGGGTAAAGAACTTATGTCCTTTTTTGATACTATCTCCCTGCCAAATTTCATTGAGATGTGTTTAGAAGTTTCATCATGAAAAGGTAACATAACAGACCGACAGAGGGTTGTGTCACAATTACTTTCCAATTTATTATATTACGAACTATGGATGGATTAATTGATTTACACAATAAGACTTGCAACACGCATCACAATCAAATTGAAGCTACCTATCCATACTGAAATACTAAATTCGAAAAGTGGGCGGTAAATAGTAAGTATCCCGGGGACAAACATAGGCTTCTTAAAAAGCGCGTACAAAGCCGCAAGCAGCAGCTAGTCGCTTATAAACGAACACATACACACTGACCTACAACGAACCTTTGAATAGCACATTCCACAGTACTTAACGCGGTGAACGCGACAGCTAATCCAGAGGATGACAGCTTAATTCCCAATAGTAAACTGAACCCAGATTAGCTTGTCAAGCATTTATTAATCCCACACTTAAACCTCACGTCCTTACATATAGCTTGAATATAGTACATCACACCTATCCATACAAATATTATAAATTCGAAAGTAACTCTGTCTGTCTATCTGTCTGTCTGTCTGTCTGTCTGTCTGTCTGTCTGTCTGTCTGTCTGCCTGTCTGTTAACTTTAACAGGATCTCAATGAAATTTGGCGGGGAAGTAAATAGTATCCCGGGGACGACCATAGGCAACTTAAGAAGCGCGTGCGTAGCCACGGGCAGCAGCTAGTCGCTTATAAACGAACACATACACACTGACCTACAACGAACCTTTGAATAGCACATTCCACACTACTTGACGCGGTGAACGCTATAGCTAATCCAGAGGATGACAGCTTAATTCCCAATAGTAAACCGATGCCAGATCAGCTTGTCAAGCATTCTTAATCCCACACTTAAGCCTTACGTCCCTACATAGCTTGAAGCACACTATCACACTAATATTATAAATGCGAAAGTTTGGACGGATGGATGGATGGATAGATATGGATGGATGGATGTTTTTACCTCTTCACGCCAAAACTACTGAACGGATCAGGCTGAAATTTTGCATACAGGTAAGTCTAACCCTGGAATCAAACATAGGTGACTTTTTATCCCATAAATAAGTTCCCATGGTATAGAAATAAACGTTTCCATTCCTCAAAACGTTTCCATAAAAACAACGCGTGCGAAGCCGCGGGCAGAAGCTAGTATCCTACTAATATTATAAATGCGAAAGTTTGTGAAAAATGAAATTTTCGTTACCTAGGATCTCCAAAACTAATGAACAGATCAAGATGAAATTTGGCATACACTTAGAACGTAGCCTATCTTGAACAATAGGCTTCTTATTGTACCGAAAAAACGCATGCGAAGCCGCGGGCAGAAGCTAGTCCTAATATTATAAAGCCGAAAGTTTGTAAAATCCGAATTTTTGTTACCTAGGATCTCCAAAACTACTGAACAGATCAAGATATATAATATCCAAATTTGTCCCTTGAAAATGTTTATCAGGGGGATTACAATTTATCCCTTAAAACTTAAAAAAACAGTAAAAACAGGTATTCTGAAATTTTATTCTTTATATTGAAATACTTTTATGTACATTCTAGGTATCAATAGATGAGTACCTACTTTGATTATTATAACAGCTACGCCAGCGACATTTTTGTTTTGTACGGTAGCGGTGTGGCCCTGATGTGGGACAACCGTAAGGCTGATCGCATTTAGTTCTTATTTGCAATTTGCACGATAATTATCATCGACCCATCCAGCAAGTCGTCAGTCGGTATTGCGTCTGCTTTCAACCGACGAAAAGAATGGAGGCGGCTCTCCATTCGGCTGTTAGCTTTTGAATAAATAATGATCCCAAGGTTGTCCCTTGAAAATTTTAATTCCAAGGGATTACTATTTATCCCGTAAAACTAAAAAAACAGTAATAAACAGGTATTCCGAAATTTACTTGTTTTTATATTGAGGGACTTTGTAATTAACTAGGTATCAAAAGATTTGTACTTTGATTATTATAAATAATGAAAATAAAGATAAAAAACTACATTATAACAACTGTCACAGATACTTACTTATATTTTACGAAGTGCTACTAAAACAAAGTCGACTTTTATCCGTATCGGAATATTTTGTTTCCTATGGGAATTCCGAAGCGAATAGGAACGTCCTTCTCTTTTCATAATAATTTATGACGGGATTGATATCTATGGATATTTCCAGAACAGCGATAGGCATGGATAATGAGCTCTCAATATAGGAATACATTATGCCCTGCAGCGTTATTATGGTTACCGTTACGAACATCCATACTAATATTATAAATTCAAATGCAACTCTGTCTGTCTGTTACCTTTTAACGGCTGAACGGATTTCAATGAAATTTGGCAGAAAGGTAAATTGTATCCCAGGGACGGACATAGGGTACTTAAAAGCCACGTACGCAGCAGCTAGTTTTTAATATTTTTTAGTCTCCGACAAATATGGCAGCTTTGTGCATAAAAACAATGTTTATTAATGACGACTTGTTAAATGATGAACACAGACTTGTTTAAACAGCAGCTAGTGCTTTATATTTTTAATTCTCCCTCTAATATGGCAGCTTTGTGCATAAAAAATGTTGATTGATGATGACTTGTTAAATGATGACACAGGCTTGTTTATATATTTTTAATTCTCTCTCAAATATGGCAGCTTTGTGCATAAAAAATTTTGATTGATGATGACTTGTTAAATGATGACACAGGCTTGTTTAAACAGCAGCTATTGCTTTATATTTTGAAATCTCTGTCAAATATGGCAGCTTTGTGCATAAAAAAATGTTGATTGATGACGACTTGTTAAATGATGACACAGACTTGTGACAGAAGCTAGTGCTTTATATTTTAATTCTCTGTCAAATATGGCAGCTTTGTGCATAAAAAAATGTTGATTGATGACGACTTTTTAAATGATGAACACACAGACTTGTTTAAAAAGGTTGCATAATCCAGAATAAAGACTTTAGATAGGGAAAGCGCGAAAGTTCGCCTGAAACCCCTGAGTTTCAGGTCGCGGGTTCGATTTCCGCGTGGGACAAATGTTTGTGTGATCTGTACCTGTTGGTTCCAGTCTCAAATGTGTCTATGTATTGAGCTATAATATAGAAGGGGACGTACCTACGTATACCTACATAAGTTATATGTATTTATCTGTATTTTTTTCTCTAGAATCCGTGCGACGACATCCGACACCGTCGCATCTGGTCCAAAAGCAAATGGTGCGGCACACTACCCAGGGTCCTGGTCATAGGACCGCAGAAG
This sequence comes from Eupithecia subfuscata, assembly GCA_963564075.1. NCBI lineage: Eukaryota > Metazoa > Arthropoda > Insecta > Lepidoptera > Geometridae > Eupithecia > Eupithecia subfuscata. The sequence continues at coordinate 11,835,416 of OY751103.1, read as the reverse complement.
ACGGGAAGCACGGCTCTCTACACCTTCCTGTCGATGCATCCAGCATTGACACCCAACCTGCCCAGTCCGACCACTTACGAAGAGCTGCAGTTCTTCAATAACAACAACTATTTGAAGGGTCTGGATTGGTAAGTCACTTGACTTCATATCTTTGATATTCTACTTATATTGTAAAGACTAGCTTCTGCCCGCGGCTTCGCACGCGTGGTTTCTATAAACGTTTGAAGGTGATATTTATCCCATGGGAACTGATTTATGGCATAAAACGTATCCTATGTTTGATTCCAGGATTAGAATTACCTGTATGCAAAATTTCAGCCCGATCCGTTCAGTAGTTTTGGCGTGAAGAGGTAACAAACATCCATCCATACATCCATCCATCCAAACTTTCGCATTTATAATATTAGTGTGATTGTGATGTATTTTTGTGCCGAAACAAAAAACTACTGATCGGATCGGGCTGAATATGTATTGCATTCTTATGTTTAGTTTTATCAAAATCAAGAACTCCTTATTTCCATAAATACAATAATACGGTCAAATTATAAAACTAAACATTAACTGACTCGGAAATAAAGTGATATTTTTATTTCTGTCGCTTCGGTATGTAGACTAAAGTAAAGAAGCGACGAAGAAACCTTTAGCCTGTTAGTTGTTATTTTTCGAGTTGGAGCAAAACCCGTCCCAAGCTTTTTTATCCTCTAGATAATCTGATATTTTATAGTAAGCCTTTTTGCACGGCTAGGTTTTGACAATTTGTTCGAATTTATTTACTGATAAATTTTGCAACTCACTAGGACTTTTGTTGTAGAAGCGTATACATTGCCCTGTCATGTTACGAAATAAAAGAAGTTGATGAGATGTTGACAGGAAGTTTATTGTCAACCACGTTTATATATACAAGTGTCAAGTTAAAGTAAATTAAATATCTATGTCTAGAGGTAGATTTAAGGCTAGAGGTCTATGACCCTTATTACAACTAGGGCCTTAATAAATACTAAAGAGCCCTAAAAAATGGGCGGTCGATGTGAAGCACCGACCTTAAATGGGACGCGTGAGAAGCGCTCCCGATTATTGAAATGCCTCTAGGCTAGAGGTCTATGACCCTTATTACAGCTAGGGCCTTAATAAATACTAAAGAATCGGGCCTTATATTCTCGGCGTGAGGCGCCCTAATAATGGCCTTAAACTAACTAATCTACAAATCAAGTCCTTCCTACCTAACAGGGGAAGAGAGAACACGGGGAATCTTGTAATTTATTGTAGAAGGAGAAACAAAGGAGGAACACAACACAACCAGCCACTGTACGGAATCATAAACACAAAACATAATAGGTTACAAGTCGTCGTCGCCGGGGAAGGGCCGCGGATCACGAAACGCCCGCTCGCACCAGCTCGCACCAGAAGAAGAAGGGTTCCAGGTATCCACCTCAGGTCTCGGGACACACACGGGACGCAGATGGGGAGGTCCGCTCGTGTGACGAAGAAGATTGGAAGAACCTTCGGCCGGCCCACGGCCCACGGTCACATACTGCTGTTGTTGGCTCTTTGCCCACCAACTGATTTACAGCTGCGAAATACACGGAAGATATGGTACAGCCATTACTTCAGACTTTCACTAATTGAAGAAGATGATAAACACAGAAAATGATAAAACTTTTGGTGGAAAATAAAACTTTTCTCTCTCCGACTCATTCGGACCCTCGACATTTCAAAACTGCCTTCATTTCTCTTCCTTTCATTCCATTAGCTGTCATATTTGAAAAAGACTACCAGCTTTTAAAATAATGTCAAAAAACAAGAAAATAGGTTCGATAATTAAGAATGAAACCTTTTCTCGAAGCGAACCCTACATTATCACCTCAATTAGGGCAAAAAAAATAATAATAACTAAATTATTATTATTATTATTTTTTTTTTTTTTTTTTTTTTTTTTTTTTTTTATTAATAATAACAAGATTGTAGTTCATTGAAAGTGAAAAACAATAATAACAAGTGTAAATCCACCGTTTAACAAGTGCCACCGACACATAGTGTAAAAGTGCATGAAACAAACGGTGAAAGATTAATAATTATAACAAAATATAAAAGACAGACATGAAGTCCTGTAAGACAACGATAACTTATAATAGTCGTTACCGACTACAACATGTCATCAATCGAAAGCACAATAGAAAGTACGGATAGTGTAGAGAATGGAGTAGTAACTAAGTGTAATCCTCATAAAGTGAGAGAAAAATATTGGGAAGGGAGAAAATGAAGAGACAACAGTAGTTCCACGAGTTAGAATTCTCTAACTCGTGGAACTACTGTTGTCTCTGAAGAACACAGGTCCAACTTACAAACGTCACACATACAATACAATAATAAGGATAAGAATATATATTTTTTTATAAAACTTCCATTCATCCACAGACATTCTAACCTAATGTATAAACAGAACCAAGTGTTATGAACTATAACCCAGAAAAACCAACCCAGAAATATAGTGACGAAGGAATACAACAAAGGTCTATAAGATTGAAATTACAGTTGGAGTAGTTGCTCGAGTTAGAGGATAGCAGGCGTTAAGTGAGCCCTAATGCGCACCAAAACCAAGATAGGCTACTCCATACTATTACAATTATATTATTAATTAAGATATTAAAATTACATTTAATAGCAACGGACGGATTACCGAAACCGTATGAAAATCTAAGACAGTTACTCGAGTTAGAGGATAGCAGGTATTAATTGAACCCTAATGCGCACCAAAACCAAGAGTTTTATTATTCCTTTGTCGGATTTGCTTGCGGAGTATAAAATGGAGTGAAAAACTTAAATGGAATGCTATATTTATCCAACAAATTATGGAATTCGTGACTTTGAAATTGTACACCATTATCCATAATAACAGACTGAAAATGTAAATGTAAATGATGTAATTGTAAATGAATGTAAATGTAAATTTAAATGTAAATGTAAATGTAAATTTAAATGTAAATGTAAATGTAAATGTAAATGTAAATGTAAATTTAAATGTAAATGTAAATTTAAATGTAAATGTAAATTTAAATGTAAATGTAAATGTAAATTTAAATGTAAACAAAAGAATAATAAATAATCTCTTGTAAAAAATATAAATATATAGCAAGGGCCAAAAAGTTGTCGAGAGGAAAAAAAAAAGGAGACCGACACTTACATACAAAAACGTGGTTGAGCGTTTTTTACGTTGGGCGCCAAATGTCATGTTACGAAATAAAAGAAGTTGATGAGATGTTGACAGGAAGTTTATTGTCAACCACGTTTATATATACAAGTGTCAAGTTAAAGTAAATTAAATATCTATGTCTAGAGGTAGATTTAAGGCTAGAGGTCTATGACCCTTATTACAACTAGGGCCTTAATAAATACTAAAGAGCCCTAAAAAATGGGCGGTCGATGTGAAGCACCGACCTTAAATGGGACGCGTGAGAAGCGCTCCCGATTATTGAAATGCCTCTAGGCTAGAGGTCTATGACCCTTATTACAGCTAGGGCCTTAATAAATACTAAAGAATCGGGCCTTATATTCTCGGCGTGAGGCGCCCTAATAATGGCCTTAAACTAACTAATCTACAAATCAAGTCCTTCCTACCTAACAGGGGAAGAGAGAACACGGGGAATCTTGTAATTTATTGTAGAAGGAGAAACAAAGGAGGAACACAACACAACCAGCCACTGTACGGAATCATAAACACAAAACATAATAGGTTACAAGTCGTCGTCGCCGGGGAAGGGCCGCGGATCACGAAACGCCCGCTCGCACCAGCTCGCACCAGAAGAAGAAGGGTTCCAGGTATCCACCTCAGGTCTCGGGACACACACGGGACGCAGATGGGGAGGTCCGCTCGTGTGACGAAGAAGATTGGAAGAACCTTCGGCCGGCCCACGGCCCACGGTCACATACTGCTGTTGTTGGCTCTTTGCCCACCAACTGATTTACAGCTGCGAAATACACGGAAGATATGGTACAGCCATTACTTCAGACTTTCACTAATTGAAGAAGATGATAAACACAGAAAATGATAAAACTTTTGGTGGAAAATAAAACTTTTCTCTCTCCGACTCATTCGGACCCTCGACATTTCAAAACTGCCTTCATTTCTCTTCCTTTCATTCCATTAGCTGTCATATTTGAAAAAGACTACCAGCTTTTAAAATAATGTCAAAAAACAAGAAAATAGGTTCGATAATTAAGAATGAAACCTTTTCTCGAAGCGAACCCTACAGCCCTTTATCCAGGCATAAGTTTATTTTTACGTTTTGGACGGGTAAAATGTCTGCAAAGCTTACTCCAGCTATTCTTAATGAATAATGCATGTTTAATTATGATTACTGTATTTCTCTTTAAGTGAATATGTATATTCTTTTGAGAAATAAATTTCTAAAACCGTAACCGTATAATGCTTGTAAAGAACTCTCAATTGACAAGTAGTGTAAATTATGAAACCTCGCAACTTCAAAAACATTGTATATCTAGCTTGGCCAGAGTATATTGATCTATATTTTGCATACGAGAAAATAAGACCAGCTAGCAAAAAAGCTAAATAATACCTTAAACTTTTGCAACCGTGTCAAAATATTCATACAAACAAAGCAAAAATAAAAGCTGCTAAAAAATTCGCCGATCCAGTCATAATTTTACCGTGGAACGAACTACAAGTGTAGGTACACTGTTTTCATGTTTCACTGCAACAAAGAGCTCGTTCAAACAGATCTGAATATTGTATGCTAAATTATAGACGGACCGATGTAATAAATGACGCAGCAAGCTTACATTATTTTTGCCTCGTTTTTTCAGTAAATTTGATCGATTAATTTAACGTATTTATCTCATTTGACCAATCGAATAAAACAACTCGAAATATACCCTGACCCTAAGCCTCCCCGCGTGTTCTGGGTAAAGTTTTTGTAATAAAAGACATAATTGTTTTGAAAAAACTAATAATTTGTTTGCAACAATCTGCAGTTACAATTTTTTCAATTTTAAAAACTTGTTCTAATATTTTTCTATAAGAATTAATTTGATTTAAAAAATCTTGAAGTTCTTTATAATTACACTGTTTTTTATGTTTTGCGGAACAAATACATTTACTAGGTAAGTAATAACATTTTTAAGAGGCCATCTTAAAAAATACATACAGCTGAACTTAGACACTCCACCTTTTTTTGAAGTCTATTAAATAAGGTACTAGTTACAAACATCTTTAGGACATGAAAGTACTAAAACACCGTTTCATGTCTTGACCAACGCTACAATATTGGGCTCTAAATCGAGTTTAATATTATGATCTATGATCTGTTTTTTTCCGCTGCAACTTTGCGACAGCGATCAGCCCGAATTAAGCCATCAACGAAGCGAAATCCGCGGTTGATCGAACTTGACGGTTTTATATCCAAAAATAAATCGCTGCAATTCAACACAGATACGGGAAGAAACGGGAAAAGTTCACTTCAATCGCTCGGAAAAAGGCTCCTTTTGTATTTGTAAAAATCGATAACAATAAATAAATCCACAAAATTTACTATCGCCGCGTTTTATGAACGTATTTCAGTTAACATTTTCAACTAAAACTGGGTAACAACTTGGTTGCACCGGCAAGAGGAAGTTTATACCTCTGACGGCTGTAATCGGGAATCGAGATCTAACTGTAACTGTGTACCTACAGGAGGCCCACTTTGATACACGGATGTACGAAATTTCGTTTCGTTTGATAACAGAACTACAGGAGGCCCACTTTGATACACGGATGTACGAAATTTCGTTTCGTTTGATAACAGAAATTTCTGCACAAACTTCGTCACTCACATGGTAGCTTCTGAGCTACTTTTTCACTTTCGGAAGTATAATTTTTATCCCATTTGACATTAAAATTTCGGTCTGTAGATCCAAATACAAATAAAAATATTATATTAATTTGTTTAAAATAAGCTACTTTTTAAATAGGTTACAAATAAATGATAAGGTAGCAATAATTAAAAACTGTGGCCATCCATCATCCATCCATCATCGCCCGTCTCCTTGGCACAACATAAAGAAATTGTAAGACTACAGAAGTTTACCGAATTATATGTACATATGTATATATATACTCGTATATTTCTAGTAAAGTTTATGCACAAATTCAGTCATAAAATCGGGGCCACCGAGAGTAGCCACACGTTGCGTTTCGCGGATGAAAAGAACCAGATTAGGGAGAGTGGGACCCAGGTATCACGTTGGTTCACCCGCCCGCTTTCAATGTGGAACGTTACAAGTTGGGCTCCATTGAGATTGCACTTTATACGAGCGTTTGGGAATCAATCGGCAGAATTGTGTGTTCGTGAACTGACGATAAAACTGAACTGTGTCATATTTGAGGTAAACGCCGAGCGAGAGACATCGAGATAGAGAGACTCATGATCTTATATGCAAATAAACGATTTGATTTGATTATAAGTTCCTAAAATGTTGTATAGATTTGTAACTCATGAGCATTAGGGAAAGTCTGTTAAATTGGTTCCATTCATTCGTTTTAAGGGCAGCGTTTTAATGAGCAGAGTTTGTCCTAAAACTGATGAAAATGAAAAGTACTCAGATTGACTGACTGATATTACAAAAGCAACCAACGAAATTTCTAACAACCCCTTAAATCCGAGCGTCTTTTTGTAGATCAGTACAGAACAGAAATTCATCATCTATCATAATTGTCTCTTTCACCACGTCCCACCAAACTGCGAATAAAGTCACTAATCTCGATCCAATCACCCAGAGGTCTCGGTTGAGCGTTATTTCTGTAAATTAGAAAACGGCAATCCCTTTTGTCCGGAGTTCTATTCTCTTGACGGCTCCGATCGAGCTGAAAAAACAATTTATCGGTTTCGTAGATTGACGCTCGTATCTCGTAGCTGTCTCACTGTTCGTGTCGATAAATCCACGATAAAATGTATTCGCGGATTTTCTTGCCCAAATACGTCCATGATTAATAAATCGGTACAGTCGGTGGCATTAAAAGATTATAGAGGTTTTTGTCGTCGCGTCGTCGTACGCCAATTTCGTACTTGAGTCTTTTTTTACATTCACATGTAAAGTAGACATATACATACATACATTTTTCACCAGTGATATACAAAAATCAGATAAGAACTAGTTTGATTTCTAGATATCGCTTTAGAAAAAAATGCAGCAAAGTTTTAATGACATTTTGTAGTTTGATAATGATTCGGTAAATAAAAGTGGTAGCATTTTCTGCTACCGAGTGTACCTTTCGGCACTAACATCTACTTGTCATTAACTTTAGACAATTAAAATCAATCTCGTACTTTGCGAGCGAAATTAACAGCTAATAAATGGAAATGAACGAGAAATTTCATGACTTTGCTCCGTAAATATGTATTTTCTTAATAACGTTCACCGACCATTATTAAACAGTTTATTGCCTCATACATTCCTGAATTATACTAATTATTGTTATTATAATTTAATTACCTTCCAAAGTTAATTTAAGATCCTTCCTCGATCGGAATATGCTATGGGAAAGCAGCTTCCGAGCTGCAAAAGACGTGAGTAGGTACTACACGTTAAGTATCGGAAATTACTCGGTCTTAAGTCTCATAAATTCCTAGGCTATAACCTGGTTTCATGCGCTCGTCTAGAATAACATTAAAATGTTGGTTTACCTGTCCGACTTGCTGAGTGACAGCAGTTCAGTTTCGTGGCTGAAATTCAGTTTCAGCTGGTTTTAGCGAATTTCTTGGTGATTGCTATTTGGCTCAATGGAAAACAGTTGGTATCTGTTTTTACAATAGAGGTGTTAAGAGCTTTACGAGCAAATTTTTTCAAACTTATCTTTAACTACCTACATTGTTTTTTTATGTAGGTACCTACTGGCATATACAAATGTATTTGTTTTGAAAGTGTACATTTATCAATAAATTCTTGCTACGCTATTTCGCTTTTTGATGCTAAACAAATCAAAATAGTAATAAAATACACATACTTGTGCTTGATGATGAGCTTATCGATACGTCGATACGCGGCGCTTCCGCCAGCGGCGCCGACTTCCGCATTCCGCTCCGGAACAACGCCAGATTAGAACGTATTACCTACTAACTTAACCCGTGGCTTCACACGAGTTTTCTCTAGATAAAAAGTAACATAAAGATGTCCAAGGCATAAACATAATATAAGAAAAATCAAAATCGAAGCAAATTAAGAGTACTTTATTTTCATGGTGGACTTATCGATACGTCGATACGCGGCGGTTCCGCCAGCGGCGCCGACTTCCGCATTCCGCTCCGGAACAACGCCAGATTAGAATGTATTACCTACTAACTTAACCTGTGGCTTCACACGAGTTTTCTCTAGATAAAAAGTAACTTAAAAGTGGTCCAAGGCATAAACATAATATAAGAAAAATCAAAATCGAAGCAAATTAAGAGTACTTTAGTTTCATTGTGGACTTATCGATACGTCGATACGCGGCTCTTCCGCCAGCAGCGCTGACTTCCGCATTCCTCTCCGGAACAACGCCAGATTAGAACTTATCACCTACTAGTTTTACCCGTGGCTTCAATGGAGTATCCATTGAAGTCCGATGCCGGCCTGTGAACGCGCACCCAAACGTTTCAACTGCCAACGTTTGAGCCGTAATGCCGTGCCTTACCACACCGTGATGGCGGCCCTGCTCGCTGTTCTAATATAGTTATTTGTCAGCGCAATTTCAGTTTCCATCTATTCAGTCTATTGTGTTTATCTCTAGTCAAATTACTGGTACAATAAGTACCTGCGGTAATACGCTATTGTACCGTACCGTGTGGCTTATATTGGATTTATCGGTTTTCTATGAAAAGCTTATCGTTACCGCGAAGTAGAATATGATTTGTTTGGTTGAGATTTCTAATGAAACGCTTGAGTAAGGGAAAAGTGGGTTTATTCTATGAATTAATTTGCTAATAAATGATTTGTATGGTTGAGATTTCTAATGAAACGCTTGAGTAAGGGAAAAGTTAAGGGTTTATTCTATGAATTAATTTGCTAACAAATGTTTTTCAAGTTGACAAATGTTAGAACCAATTTTGTCTACTTACATAATATAAGTAGCTTTAATATCAATGGGATAGGAGACTATGTATAAGATTCGACCAGCAGGACGGATTATGCTGTAGGCCCAGCACAAGGATTGTTCTTTAGGGTAGAATAGACAATAATTTCAAAAACATCGATCATCTAAATAATTTACTCATTTGATGACAAAGTGATGTAATTTTTCTCTATTCTACCCTAGACAACAATCCCTGTGTTTGGCCTACTGGTGTGTGAAGAAAGAAGCCATTATCCAACAATAAATAAAAAATAAAAACACATGAACAATGAAACAAAATCGAAGAAACCGGAAGTTAAAATTTTTGGACAACATAGAATCAATTACCGTTGTGTATATTAATGTAATTGTGTATGTTACCGTCGAATACATAAATAAAATTGAATTTTGATGTTGATAATTATGCTAACATAAATTATTTAGCGTTAAACGAACTGTAACACTTAATTTACTAAAAGCTTCTTGAATAATAAAGCTCCAATTTCACATACCTAAGCCTAAACTCAACACCGTAAAGGGCAAACTACTATTTATAGATGGATAACGTACTTATACGGGTCTAGACTGACATATGACCTCAGACAAGCAACCTTTAAGCTCTCTAGGTGAATACTGTTTACTTGAAATATGAGCCTTGTACGTACTAAGCCGTGGTTTCGTAAGCTTTGGGATACCAACAAATTTTTCAACCAACTTTAGGAGCTACCACAATGTTGGTGTTAATAATGGGGAATTGGGGGGAATAATGTTACTTGTCAAAATATTCTAGTGTTTGATGAACGCGCCTGTCTGTATAAAATTCAGTTTAGGGCTCGCTTTATCTTTTTACGTCGAATATTGGCCACAATACGCGCCGAAACATTGCCAATGTGCGTTGCAAATAGTATGGGCTTGTAAGTGGCACTGAATGACAATTGACAGGATGCTCAACTCAAATTTAGTAGTATACGGACGTATACGCCCTAACTAAAAAATTTGTAATACTTAAACAATTTTTCTGGTGGTTATACCAGTGATGTGCCGTTTAAACCATAGAGCTTTACCACAAAACATGGTCAGACTGACTTCGCCATGGAATAAGGGATAAAAAGTTTTCAAACTAACTCTACGATAAGACTCCAGGGGTACGGTTTTTTTTTACTGGCTCAACTCATCTCTATGATTCTGTTCAGCTATACCTACAAATACAAAAACGTTTTAAGCAAAGTCAGAAAACATCCGTATTCAATCATATTACTCCTTAATTAATAGCACATTTTCCTCCGACAGGTACCTGAATTTCTTTCCCCCGAGCGTCAGCAACACAACACAGATAACTTTCGAGAAGTCTGCGACGTACTTTGACGGTGACCTGGTGCCTCGGAGGGCACACGCTCTGGTGCCAAACGCTAAGATCATCGTCATACTCATCTCGCCTGCTAAGAGGTAAGGAATAACTTCTTTCCACCGAGCGTTAGCAACACAACACAGATGACATTCGAAAAATCAGCGACCTACTTCGACGGCGACCTGGTAATCGGCGGCGGCTCCAAACGCTAAGATCATCGTCATAATCATTTCACCTGCTAAGGGGTAATGAATGAACTTCTTCTCTTCAACACAAGGCGGATAACATTCGAGAAGTCAGCGACGTACTTCGACGGCGACCTGAGTTGACTAAGTTCCCTGTAAATCTATAGTAAATAATATAAATAAATAAATTGAAATTGTGCCTCGGCGGGGGCACGCTCTGGCGTTAAACGCTAAGATCATCGTCATACTCATTTTACTCAACGCGCACTTATGAGATAGTATGGATGGAATAAGGACTTGTATTTGTAGGAGTTAAGCTACGTTGTTCCTGCTATAGATTACGCTACCTTGCTTGTATCTAAATAACAAGCGAGCGACGCCACTGAAAGTTTGTTATATCTGGATACAATAATAATTTGGCGCAAACTGCACAAACTGTTGATATGCATAATAAGACTTTCAATAATGTATGCCTTGTTTCGGTAATAAGCCTAGCATCAGCCTAGTGTTAAATTTCGAAATCTTGCATGTATCCAACGTCCGTAACAAATAAAAATGATGACTTTTAACACTGCCCTCTGATCTAGCCACAAAGTAAGATTGCTATCATACTTCGTGGACCTGAAATATTTTTGATGGTCCTCGGTCCTCGTCAGCTTAGCGCGGTACCAAAACAACAAAGTTAGCTCAGCTATCTTCACGAACTAAACATAAAAAGTTTCACGACCAGCAGCAAACCTGGTATTGGAATTTCAGCATTACCTCTCACGGTACATTGGCTGAGATCATCCCATTTCTTATTTCGCCTTCAAAGAGGTGAGTTAACTAGAACGAAACTTTGTGATTGCATTGCAGTTTCTTATTGCACTACGAAGTAATAAAAGGAAGTTGGTATGAGCTAGAGCCTTTATTTGTTTCGTCTAAAAGCTACCCGAAATTGTGAACTTATTGTGCTTTCTACTACACGGAAACGCTGGGTCATAAATGTCGTAACAATATTTATATTTCCGCGGAAAATCGGCACTGAAAATTTTGAAGCGAAGTCAGTTGGTTAGTTTCACTATGGTTCGCTGCAAAATAACAAATCGTCGTTACAAAAAATAATGCTAAAATACTATCACTTTTCAAGGCGAGTTAGATATGTTTCCGTAGATAATCTTTACATCCTACGAAGTCAAGACACATCAAAACGAAATCGTAAATTTCTAAAATAAACAAGTGAAACACATGCTGCGTGTTGCAATTAATAGTTGCGGGCTGGCGCATAGCGTACGAGTATTTAATAAAATAAAGTCGCAGCCAAGCGTCGCGTCGCCGTGCTGTCACGGAATACACATTTTCCTTAATTATTTCACCTACGATGTACAGTCAACGAACGGCTGTGATTTGAACGAATCACTGAAAAGAATCAATCTTAAAGGTATTTTGGTATACGTGTACAAAACGTGCGAATCGTCAATTCAAAGACAACGTGCAGCATTTCTATATTAATAATTTCGGACCGGTCTACGGTAGACTCGAACGAAATGCACATCAAATTGAAGAGCGTAAAAAATTAGTCGATCCGAGTCGACAACTTATAGGCGGAAAATTCGGATTATCGAGTAGTTTCAATATGAAAATGAATAAATTGCTAAAAAAATTGTAACGGCGTTGCAAAGTAAACATGTGAATTAAGTATAAACATGTCTATGGTTCGGTCTTGGTACCGTGGACGGAAGAAATCGCTCCCCAGGGTATATAAATACTCTTTGACTACAGCTTGGTACATACATATATAGTGATCTGTGGTTCGGTCTAATTTCTTTGAACGAAAACTCTTTGCTCTTTGATTGAGAAATCATAATATGTATAATAATAGTAATAGTAGTATTTTATTGCACCCGTGCGAAGCCGGGGCTGGTCGCTAGTTTTGTTAAATTTGAGCTGTGAAATTGTTACTTCTCTCTCTAGCTTCTTAGTCGGTCACTCTCGTGTGGTCGTGGTTATGATGGGGTCTTGATAAAAGGCTGCTCGTGCAATGCACCGCCATCGTTCCCTGTTGGTTGCGTTGTGGGACAAGTCGGTCATGGCTCTCAAGCTAATTTTATAAATAACCTTAAATACCCGATCAAAACATTTGAACATACAGGAATAAACAGATGTGCACGTCAAACTATAGCACCCTTTCTTTGTGTGGATTAAAAGATAAAGTACCAGAATCCAGAAAAGAACCGTATTTATATACTCTCTGATAATATATCGTCACCTGTATGGCAAACTCACGAATCTGCACTTTTTACGAAAATGACTTTTTAATGCCAAACCGCTTCTATTGCGCTGATACACACTGTGGCAAATAATTGTATCTCTAGCTTTTGTAGTTTTTAAGATACGATAACAGCAAATGAGCGAATTTTAGCAATTTTTTATATTGTACCATGGTAAATTCTCGTAAGTGTAGACTAAACATTTTACTACCGAGTTCATTGTGTTTTAAACCAAAAATGCCCACTGCAAACAAGCGAATATTGAACTATTCGTGTATTTGATGCCATCTCTCTTGATAGTACGCATTGAATTGACCACGGTAAACTAGCGTAAATGGCAGATTCGCGTTTTTGCTAACATTGTTTTATTGTAGAGAGCACTAATTTGACCGTAGGAAATGAGTGTATGTGGCAGATTCGAGTATTTGCCAATGTTGTAATAAGGCCGAATTACCGAATTAGGTTTTCACCACAGGTAATATTCACGAACGACATCAAAATTAAACTCTCGTCGTGTCAATCTGAAGGTTTGAAGTCTGTTGCTAATACTTGTGGATAATACTGAACAATAATTGTAAAACTGAAGCCAAAACTGTAATTTTTTTCATTCATGTCTGTCTGTTTCTTAAACGCGCATCACGTCGAAACTACTGAACGTATTGCAATGAAACTCGGCACCATTTTAGGTCATACTACGAGGAAGGACATAGGATACTTTTTATCCTGGAATTCAGTAAGGTTCCCCTGGGAGAGGGGATGAAAGTAAAATTCCTTCACCGCGCATCACGCCGAACCTGCTGAATGAGTTGGAATGAAACCAAGCACAATTTGAGTTCATACTACAAGAAAGGACATGGAATACATTTTATCCCGGAATTCAGTAAAGTTCCCCTGGGAGAAAGGATGAAAGTAAAATTCTTTAACGGCTCATCACGACGGAACTACTGAATGAATTCGAATGGAAGTCGGCACGATTAGAGTTCGTACTACGAAAAAGATACATTTTATCCCGGAATTCAGTAAGGTTCCCTTGAGAGAAGAGATGAAAGTAAAATTCCTTCACCGCACATCACGCCGAAACTGCTGAATGAGTTGGAATGAAACGTGGCACGATTTGAGGCCATACTACAAGAAAGGACATGGGATAGGTACATTTTATCCCGGAATTCAGTAAGGTTCCCCTGGGTGAGATGATGAAAGTTAAATTCTTTAACTGCTCATCACGACGGAACTACTGAATGAATTCGAATGGAAGTCGGCACGATTGGAGTTCGTACTACGAGGAAAGATACATTTTATCCCAGAATTCATTAAGGTTCTCCTAGGAGAGGGGATGAAAGTAACATTCCTTCACCACGCATAACGCCGAAACTGCTGAATGATTGGAATGAGACTTGGCACGATTTGAGTTCATACTACAAGGAAGGACACGGGATACATTTTGTCCTGGAATTCAGTAAGGTTCCCCTGGGAGAGAGGATGAAAATAAAATTCTTTATCCGCGCATCACGACGGAACTACTGAATGAATTCGAATGGAACTCTTCACGATTTAAGTTCATACTACGGGAAAAAATACATTTTATACCGAAATTCAGTAAGGTTCCCCGTGGAGAGGGGATGAAATAAAAATTCCTCATCACGCCGAAAGTACAGAATGAATTCAAACTATTTATCCCGGAATCAGTACGGTTCCCTTGAGAGAGAGGATGAAGGTAAAAATAGCTACTGAATGAATTCAAATGAAACTTGGCATTATTTGAGCTCACTACGAGGAAGAACGTAGGATACTTTTTATCTGGGATTTCAGTAGGCGCGGTTTCCTTGGGAGAGGGAATAAAAGTTAAAATGTGTACTGAGTTGTAATTCATTAACGCGTCGTCCGATTTCATGCATTCTTTTTTGTTATAATCTGTAGATTGAAGAATAAAATCAGTAGGTAGATAAAGGGACGCCTGTCTGACTACACAGATACACACCATAAACTAATAACACCATTTCAACCACCTCTTTCGTCGTGTATTTTTAACCACCACTATTTATGGACGGAAGTCCATAAATTGTAAGTAGATATAGGCAAGCTAAATAACTGCGGAACCATTTATGCGTGTCTTGACACATACTTGACTGTTTATTTAATATTAATTAATAATGTAACAGATTTTTGTATTCACTCCTGTAAAATGTCGCCACAAACAAAACCTTTTTAATGTAATTGCAAATTGTTTTACTAATTTTTATTCAGATTCACTCGTTTGCTATTAAATAATGGAACGAAGAGCTATTTTTACGATGCAAAGTAGCGAATATGACACATACGTGAGTTTACTATGGCCTAAAAAGGAGTTGATTTTTTTTTTCTACTAAGTTGTAAAGTCGCGAATCTGCATTATTACGCTATCCAGTATTATTATGTATTAATCATTAATAATATTTGATTATGCTTTCAATTTATTGCATAAATAAATATAAAAATTCAAAATAGGTCCTTGGAAACCATTTCAAAAGTGCAAAAACACGTTATTATTTCTGTTTTTTTGCGCTCCTGCACAATTTGGTTTTTGCAGTTTCGTGACTTTGCCATACAAGTGACGATATAAAGATTCATATTTCATTTATTGCATCCATAATTATATATTCTCATTCGTTTTAAAATAATTTACCCAGAAAAATACACATCCTTTTAAAAATTTATCGCAATAATGTTGAGTATATTAAATCGTCGGCGACGATACTCGTGCTTCACTGTAAAGTGAGCTGTGTACCAAGACCATTAATTTCAGTGCTTAGCCGTCGGGAGCTGTTCCTGTACTTAGCAGTTTAACTTCAACTCATATTTACTACAAAAATACTCTTCAGTTCATAGGATTTTTGTTCTTCGGACTATAACGACTTCTGTGGCGCAGCGGGCGAAGGTCCGCCTGCGACGCAGGAGGTTGCTTTGCATTTGTTCGGGGTGTTCTGGATGTTTCCTGTGTATAATAAGAAATATCTATCTATGTAGTGTATTGTATTAAGTATACATTGATAAAAGCCTTCGATAAGCGGTGTACCAACCGAATCCTAGCGCTAAGCAGAAGCAACCTTCGCATCATGACAAGAGCCCTAACTGGACACTGTCGCCTCAACAAGCACATGTTCAAATTAGGGCTAAGCGACACACAATCCTGCAGGTTCTGCGAGGAGGCGGAGGAAACGCCTCTACATCTTCTAGGAGAGTGCGGAGCACTGATGCAAAAACGCAGCATCCATCTGGGCAAGCACCTGCTTAGTCCAGACGAGCTAAAAGACTCCACCCCGAAGAAAATCCTGCAGTTCCTAGCAGCTGCAAGGGTTAGCGGCGAACTGTGAACGCCGCTGCTTCGAGGCTGAACATACAAAGTGGCGATCACAA
Organism: Eupithecia subfuscata; assembly: GCA_963564075.1. Classification (NCBI taxonomy): domain Eukaryota; kingdom Metazoa; phylum Arthropoda; class Insecta; order Lepidoptera; family Geometridae; genus Eupithecia; species Eupithecia subfuscata. The sequence continues at coordinate 11,819,159 of OY751103.1, read as the reverse complement.
TAGGCCTATCATGGCCGCTGTGATACGAAAGCCACCAAAAGCAAATTAAAAAAAAAAAAAAAAAAAAAACCAGTACCCATAACACAAGCTCTGCTTAGCTTGAGGCTAGATAACACTGTGTGAATTGGCCAGCATTATAATTTTTATTATTATTATTATAAATAATGTGTAGGCCTGTTAACATGTCGCGCGAGCAAACACGCAATTTGCCCATACAATTGAGTGGGACGTCTATGGACGTTCTATTGTATTTCCTCATAAAATTACCGCTAATACACGATAGAACATGTTATTACTGCCATCTTGTGGGATACTATACCCTCGAGGCTCGTACCGACTCTTTCGATGCAATATGCCGCAAAAAGACAGCCTCACTGCTTAGCAGAACCCGCGGGAACAGCAACAGTATCCTGAATATGATATCGGTTACCTTTTCATATCTGAAAGGCAGCACGAATCATGTTGAAATTAGACAAGAAGTTAGACAGTAGCCAGAAGAAGGTCATAAGCACATAATTAATTATTAAACGCGTGCAAAACCGCGGGTGAAATCTAGTGACATTGTTATAATTTCGCAAAAACTGCCGCCTAAAATTGAACACGAAAGAACCACACTTAAAATGTAAAAAGAAATTGACTTACTATGTTAAGCAGTTAAGATCTGTTCAGAAACTAATTATAATAACAGAAATGTCATAAAAGATTCTCAGTCGACGCGACGTTCCGACCTGCTGTTAGACTCGAAAGTCATTTAAAATTTATTCTTAATCGCTGTAGTAGTCATTTAAACTTATAAAGTGTAATCTGAATTTACACCTATTTTCCACCTAGACTAAGTTTAACGCGCGCTATGGTTCGTTATAATCGCTGGTCGTTATCACTTTGTTTGGTGTTTTACTATCTCGTTAATTGGGTTTAGATGCAATAAATATGTAGGAGTTAATAGGACCTTATTGGGGGCAAAGCTGTAAATCGTTATTAGTCAACACGTTAAAAATATCTTCATGGATAAATCGTAAAGAACGATTGTTGAATTTAGTCGAGCTTTTAGATGTGTACTATCGTTTTTATGTTGGTAGTTATGTTGCTTTCTGGGAAATTTACTTGTACGAAATTCGTGTAAATCGGTTCTGCTTAATAGCTTAGTGTGAAATTGTAAATTTGCTGGTAAACTTAGTTCAGGAAGTGGGAACCATAAAAATATACACGTGTTGTAAAACGAACGTTCATTTAATTATGAGGTATTCGAATACCACGTTCTACGTCGACTGTATTTTGGGCCACCTATGTTTTTGGTGAATTTAAAACAGTACATTGTACATCTAGGCGAGAGCTTTAAAAAATGATGAACACACGAAGTAGGAATCGCACTTTCTCCCGAGTGATACATACATAGTGTTTTATACTACTTTACATCTTCGAGGATAATCATCGTTTTTGAATCTTCAAAATCACTCGAGTAAATTCAAACTGTAAACTCAAATAAAGCAATAAATACGCGCACGTGCGATTTTCACATGGTTCTTTTTTTGAATTATTCTTCCGAATATGGAAGAGGCCGATATCATATTGCGGATTCGGCATAAAAACTTTTTGTCATTTGACCTATTACGAAAATACCCCTAGCTACCGGCTGATATTTCAGAAAATTAAAAAAAATAACGTTAGAAATGGATTTCCATACAATTTTCTCTCCCGCTAAACGGGTTCAGCAGTGATATTGTGAGTGCTGATGACCTACTTTTCAATATCATCTGTAGGAAAACTTCTGTAGTAATCTGTAAAAATTGTGATTGTACATTAAAAATAAAGAATAAGCACAATAAACAGGGTGCCACGAAAAGGGTGTACTAAGCCGAAAGAGGGTTATTCTGGAACCCAAGGTGGTCAACATTTGTTCTAAGATTCCTATTTTATTTCCGTGACACCCTTTATAATAAGTCGAAATTGTACAATTGTTTTTTGCCCTGAATAAACAATATTGAAATCATCGCAAACGCAATCGAACTGTAATCTAAACAGCAAATAAGAACAGCATATCTTCATATGCTTGTTTTTCCCCTAGTGACTACAATATTGAAGCGAAAGTAATGAAATTTACTAAAGCGTGTAAGCACGTATGATAAATTCCGCCTTTTGTAATCAACCAACTGTTTGATGTGGGTCTACTTTGTGAGGAAAATATTCCGTTCCTTGTCTATATCTCTTTGATCTTACGCTTCAGAACGATTTAAAGATTTTGCATGTTGCAAAGAAAAGATTTTAAGTAGGCTTGTCTATGTCGTGTCTATTTTGTTTTGTTTATTTGGTCTACCAGTGAGTGTTACAATAATTCTTATATTTAAAATGCACTCTTGATGAGATAGTTAATTGCACAACCAGTTATAGGTGGACACTGCATGCTAAATAGTAGGTTATCAGAGGAACAACTAGTGTAACAATAAATGTAAATGATGCAGCAATTTCACCATCTCCAAGAAGTTAGTGACAATAGCACTTAATTTCTGGGTGTTATTTAGTTATTTAATAGGTACTTGACGTGTAGCTATACTACACGTCAATACAATATAGAAATAACATACAATAGAATGTAGAAATTATGACTTAAATTGTTAATGAATAAATTTTGAAGTTAATAACAACTGGAAATATGTAGATGAAACTGCCTCTTATAAAATAAATGTCATGTCATGTCTTGTTTCGCTTGAAATCTTACCTCTTCCCGTTATCAGATGCTAATGATCTTATTTCTTCGAGGACAAGGCTTCTTGGAAAATAACAAGCACTTGAAACTTTGTCTTATTTTCAGTCTGGAGTTCTCTATTGACGATATTTTATCCATCCATACTTTAATATTATAAATGCGAAGTAGTTTCTTTCGAATTTATAATATTACAGGCTGTCTGGTCTGTTACAAAACCTTGCTGTGCAAAAAGGCTTACTATAAAATATCAGATTATCTAGCTAGAGGATAAAAAAGCTTGGGACGGGTTTTGCTCCAACTCGAAAAATAACAAATAACAGGCTAAAGGTTTATTCGTCGCTTCTTTACTTTAGTCTACATATCGAAGCGACAGAAATCAAAAATATCACTTTATATCCGTGTCAGTGTTTAGTTTCATAATTTGACCTTTTCTAAGTGTACCTACATTTATTGTATTTATGGAAGTAAAGAGTTTTTGGATTTTGATTTTGTTATCTGTTCATGCCTAAACGACTGAACGGATCTCAATGAGATTTGGCAGAGAGGTAAATGGTATCTCGGGACGTACATAGGCTACTTAAAAAGCGCCTGCAAAGCCGCAGCAGCTAGTACTTAATAAATCTAGCAACCTCTTAACTTTACGTCTTGATATAGTAATTTCTGTTGCAAAGTCGTAGAATCTAGAATGGCCTGGTCTAAAAATCCCCTTAGACAATCACCTGCGAAGGGGATTTTTATACTTTTTGTCTAAAAATCCCCCAGGTAGTCTGGCAGGGATCGCTATTGAGCGATAAGACCGACAATGGTCACTTTGATTATGATTATTTCATTTTAAATTGTTTCTTAGTTTTAAGTTTGCAATAAATTATTTTCTATCTATCTATCCCCTTAGCGTCTCATTTTAGCGGCGTAAGGGGATTATTAGACGATCTAAAAATCCCCTTTACCGCTTTAAATTATTTGCGTTGAAGGGGATCATTAGACAAAAATCAAAAAACCCCTTAAACATTTAATTTATTTTTAAAATAATACAAACAGCTTATTTAGTAATCACAAGGTCTCTATTTATTTTTCGATATACCTACCTAATCGATAACCATGTCCTCGTATAATTTTTAATACATAACCTCATAAATACATAACCTCTCAATTATTCTCATAATTATTATAACAAGTCTTTCCTGTAACGAAATACCTATACATGTAATTATTAAAATAGTACATAAACATAGAATGTAACGACATCAAGTGTACCTACGATGGAATAAATACAAATACATCACGACCTCTGTGGCGCAGCGGGCGAAGGTCCACCTGCGACGCAGGAGGTTGCGCCAAATCGCTGCGCTCTCGTTTTTTGTAGTTATTTAAACATGGTGATTAAGAAAATAATTTTGTCAAGTCAAACTCTGCGAATTTGTTTAGATATATTAAATGTCTTTAGTTGAGTACGAAAAGAAAATCAGTAGTTCGATACTCATACATAATATTAAAAAACAGTAGAAAAAGGAGTAACTTTGGGATTTTTTTTTTATCGAGTGAAGTTCATTTGATTTTGTAACTGAATGCTACTTTGACTACATATCTTTTTTTCATATTTTTAAGTGTTTAAAATTATGAAAAAAAGATCTGTATTCAAAATTATGTAAAAAATCATCTGAGACTTAGAAAATAACACTATTTTCTAAGTCTCAGATGATTTTTAAAATCACAAAAGTTCGGCGTCCGCTGCCTATCAAGCCTTAACGCCTCGCGTAGTGGATTTTCGGATTTTATTTATCTGGATTTCGTCACTTTTACACGTTGTAGTACTCGCTTTACATGATTAAATGAACACTTTATTGTACATAGAAACATAAATCTAAATCTTAAACAAATTACAATGGGCGGCCTTATCGATAAAAGTGATTTCGCCCAGGCTTTTTACCAAATGAGCCAGGGCAATTTGCATTGATTAAAAGCAGTTTGCAATTAGGTCATGTGAGGCTAGATCAGGCTAGGCTGTTAATAATCACACTAATATTATAAATGCGAAAGTTTAGATGTATGGATGGATGGATGTTTGTTACCTCTTCACGTTAAAACTACTGAACGGATCAAGCTGAAATTTTCCATACAGGTAGTTCTAGGCCGCGAATAAAACATAGGCTACTCTTTATCCCATAAATTAGTTCCCATGGGATAGAGAAAAATAACCTTTAAACGTTTCCATAGAAACAACGCGTGCGAAGCCGTGGGCAGAAGCTAGTGAATAATAAAAATGTCCTCTAGCCGAATTTCGACCACGGCGGCCAGTCTCATCGGAGACCAGTCAGATGCGCAGGACATATTATAGTGCACAACACAAACACAGGTGCACTCTCTATTCCCTCACTCTCATAATCCGATGGGACGGCAGACCGACACGACCGGGGAAAGGTAAAGCGCAGGACCAACGGCTTAACGTGCTTCCCGAGGCACGGGGCTGTAACACCGCCAACTTCCTGACACTGGGCTACTACTGTGAATTTTTCTTGCTAGAAAAACCCCTTCGACAACTATTGGCCCGATCCGGGATTTAAACCCAAGACCTCATAATCAGCGGTTGAACAAGCTGACCGCTAGACCAACGGGGCAGTCTCTGGTCTTCTGGTCGGTTACACACTGTACTACACTGTATCTTATATCAAGGTGTTAAACTAGGTGATACTAAGGTGTATTATATTGTTTGTAGGTTATAATTATGTAGGTATTAGTATGTAGTGTAAGTATTATTTTCTTTTTTTTTATCTGCCACCGTTTATTTTGTTCTTACATGTCCAGTCCATTCCAAGGATGCCTAGAAGAGATCGCTCATAGTGATTAGGCCGCCTTTGTACTTCGTCTACTCTTAGCATTTATTTCTTTATTGTTGTCTTTGTGTGGTACAATAAAGTATAATCTATCTATCTATGTATCTAAACTAGTGTTTATTTGCAGAGCGTACTCATGGTACCAGCACATCCGGTCGCACGGCGACCCCGTGGCCAACAACTACACGTTCCACGCAGTCATCTCTGCGAATGACAGCGCGCCCAAGACTCTACGGGACCTCAGGTAATTATGATTGCTTACTGTTTTGAATATTATGCTATTTCGTCGGGTAATAATTTTGTAGAGCAAGCCATCCCGCATGTTCAGCGTGGGGAATGAGTTTATTTTTCTTTTATTTCTGTAGTTTATCGGCGGTTGTTTCTATGGTAACGTTTAATTTAATTTCTATCCCATGGGAACTGATTTATGGGTAAAAAGTATGCCTATGTCTGATTCCAGAAGAGACTTTTTATCCCATTAGTCAGTTCCCATGGGATATAAATTACATTTAAACGTTTCCATAGAATCAACGCGTGCGAAGCCGCAGGCATAACTAGTGTTATATAAAAGCAATCACAGCAGCGAGCGCAAACTAGTTTACAAAATGAGCCTTGAATTTATCCGCAGAGACCCCTGTTTTGAACGGTTATTTCGTTGCCTTCAGAGTGTCTATACAGAAAATGTATTAAACAATTGGCCTATAGAATCTAAACCTTATAATGTTCTAAATGCGAGCCTCGAACGTTATCCAGTTTCTTCAAAGAATCGCTTTGTCTCTTCGCATCAAAGTTCGACATGTGAGAAGCAAACAAAAGGATTGACAGCTATTCAACGAATATAATCTAATTTTCCTTTAAATATTTCAGACCTACGCGTTTAAATGTCATAAATTTCAATAAAGACAACACATTACGTGTCACTTTCTTACATAAAAAAAGAAAATTAAAAAGTTAAGAAAAAAGAAAATTAAGTTTAAAAGTGTTTAGTCTTTGTTTCGTTTCTATCAAGTGTCTAAGTTAGTACTTATAAGACTTAAGATCATTTGTAACCAAGATATAGTTTTGATGACGCAACTCCTTTTTTTATATATATTTTTATTTTATACATACCTACGTTATTTGGTTTTTGCAATTTACGTGTACATTGCTGGCTGGCAAAACAAATGAAAATCTTTCAAAAATTGTAATATATGAATTTTAAAAAAATTTTTTTTCGGACAACGGTTTTTTTATTGGTTTTGTTTTGGGGTTCTGCATCACCCCCCTTTGTTTTCGGAAGTGTTCTTGACACACCCTGTATTTTTGTTATAAAAATAAAACGAAATTACCCACTAGCGAATTCTAAAGCTAGATTGTCAACTCAAGCTAGTGTACTTACTTTTTTTTTTTTTAGCCATTACTGTCCCACTGCTGGGCAAAAGCCTCTCTTTTCTCCTTCCACTCCCATGTCCGGCCCAGTTCCATTTCAGGCTTCCGGCTTTTTGTTTAACTTACTAGTGTACTTAACATTAATTAAAAATGTGTACTTAAACTAGACAATAAAAAATAAAGTTTAAAAAAATCTTACAAGGTAAACAAGTGAACATTTAGTTCAATAGACGTAGGTAACAGTATTGTAACGGACATTCGCAGTTGACTCTTCAATACTTTGCGAGCAGTGAATCAAATATGACCAAACAATGGAATTTCCGAAAAACAACTTTATCCACAATACCTAAATCCCCCCAAAGCCTCCGCCGGTATTTCGTATCAAAATTATTGCACGAATAAACGAGCAACAGTACGTTCATAACGTATCCCGTACAGCTCATGTAATCCGGCTCCAAGGACCAATAAGCATGTTACCGATATATCCCGCCAACCAGCCAACCAGCCAACCAGCCAACTTATCGTATCGTAGCGTAAGTGTTTGTGTTTAGACTAGTACAATAAATCATAGCCTTAGCTACAACACAAGCAATTTCCTACTTGTCAAGCTTCTAAGGGATGTCAATATGGAAAAAGTATTGGGGGCAAAATAAATGGAACTTATGTTGTTCTATCCATTGTGTTATTTTGTTGTATCAATCACGGTATTTGGGAGGGCATTTGTTTTGTTCTCTTACTAGCTTTTTCTCCGTGGATTATTTAGACTTTTCTAAGTGAAAAGAAATCGTAGTTTGGACATCATGGGCGATCTACGAGATACAGCTGATAGATTCCGGATGCTAGAAGCTGAACGAATCGCATCTGCAGATCGCACAAATATTTGTCCCAAGGCGGGTATCGAACCCGCAGCCTTCTGCATATGGCGCTCATTAGGGGAGGGGAGGCCTATTGTCATAGCAGCGTACTAGTATAGGTCGAAGATGATGATAATAGAGGAAAAGTTAGGTCAAAAGTCATCCTCAATTCCTTCAAATAATATTGTGATAGGTAATTGTTATCGCGGGAAACCCTAAACAAATTCGACAGCAATCAATGGAACACCAAAATGATATTAAAGTTCGTTAAAATCCAAATTGTTTCCAGTCCATTACCTCGCGGCGTACCGCTAGTAAATATTAAGTTCAAAGGAATGTTTGTGTACCACACTAATATTATTAATGCGAAAGTTTGGATGTATGGGTGTTTGTTACTACTTCACGCCAAAACTAATGAATGGATCTGACGGATTTTTATACTTACCTAGAAGGTTAGTCCCGAAACAAAATATAGGCTACTTTTTTTGGCTATTTTATATCCAGTCCATGACATAAATAACAATACACAATACAAAAATGCTTTATTGTACACCAGAAAAAGAACATTACGTAAGATTCGCATATAAGCGATCTCTTCTAAGCAACCTTTGGATGGAAAGAATTATGTGAACCTAACAGAAATCAGTACATGATATAGAAATGACCTCAACACATTTCCATAGAACAAAAATTAGATCTTCGACTTAGAATAACGTATATAGACTACTTTTTATCCCGTAAATAACGCAATCGAAGCCGCGGGTAGGAATAAGTCAGTACATATAGACTGTACCCTGTTTGGGAAACTATAATATATTCCGGGTCAGAAATAACATATGCGTGCTGTACCCCTTGCGTATGTTCTGTGCAAGATCCGTGGTCCCAGGAGTAAATACTTTATGTAGATAAGAAACGAGAGCATAGCAATCAGTAAGATAACGGGAGAGATATAAATTAACCTTATTTAGTAGCCACATAATGAGGTTAGTTTATGTTTCCCGTATGAGAAAGAAAAATATACAGGAAAGCAGTGCGTAGCTGGTCTCTAAGGAACTCCCTATATTTTGGGAGTTGCGGTCTGTGGTCGCTTAGAGTCAATTTTACTTACGGAAATCGTAAACAATTGTAATTCAATTGTATAAGTGTTTGGTACTAATGTTCTAACATTAAAATATGTTGTTAAATTTCCAGAAAATTTCCCACAATATTGATAATCTTGTCCTATCGTAGACGTGGGATGAATAACTAAAAATCCACCCTGTTGCGAGTGCCATAAACTGAAAGTTAAAGAAAGAAGGCAAATTCTTAAAAAAAGATTACATTACTAAATTAAAACAATAACCGCAATTATCTTCTAAAGGAACCGCTGCCTCAACCCCGGAAAGTACAGCCACTACCTGGAACGCTGGCTGGCCGAATATAGCACCCACCAGCTGCACATCATTGACGGAACCCTGCTGCGATCGGAGCCAGCGCCAGTTATGAACACTCTACAGAAGTTCCTGAAGCTTACTCCGCATCTTGATTACAATAAACTGCTCAAGTAAGTCTGTTGTCTGTCAACTGTGGTTCAAATGTAACCCTGCTGCGATCGGAGCCAGCGCCAGTTATGAACACTCTACAGAAGTTCCTGAAGCTTACTCCGCATCTTGATTACAATAAACTGCTCAAGTAAGTCTGTTGTCTGTCAACTGTGGTTCAAATGTGTACAACCCTGGAAAGTGCAGCCACTTCCTCGATTGCTGGCAGCCCAATTACAGCCCCACCAACTGCACATCATAGACGAAATCCTGCTGCGATCTGAACTAGCGCCAGTTATGAACACTGCAGAAGTTTTTTAAGCTTCCCCTCTATCTTGATTATAATAAGCTGCTCAAGTTAGTCTGTTGTCTGTTCAAATGTGGTTCAAATGTGTACAACCCTGGAAAGTACAGCCACTACCCCGATTGCTGGCTGGCCGAGTACAGCACTCACCAACTGCACGTCATCGACGGAAACTTGCAGTGATCGGAGCCAGCGCCAGTTTGATAATTACTTCGTAGACTTTTGTTACGTGCACTCTATGGTTTGCATTTTAAATAGTTTGAACATCTTTGCTTCACATCATAATCTATGTACCGCTGTGTTCTAAATCTTTGAAATAGCGCCGGTTCTTAATACCTGGATCCTCCCTTTGATGCGTTCAAAGAATCTCATTGTTAAACTCAGACGTTTAGGTACCTACTTACCATACATTTGGGTTCTTCACAGTGGAACACATTTGCACGAGGATCCTAATTCGAAAGTGCTAACTAAACGACCTACAAAGTACCCGGTTCAGGTGAAACGCAACACCTTAAATGGGTTTACCAGTATCCGCTGGCTTAATATCGTATATTTCAATAGCTGTTGGGTCCAGGTAGCCTGCGGCCGTAACTTAGCTACAATGGCCACTTACACTCGAAGACTACAACTTTGCAAGAAGCAAGTCCCTGGCACTAATAACAAGCGGTATCTACATAAAACAGACTTGCAGCTCTAAGCTCTCTTGAAATGTTGTTCTAATGCGAAAGCCGGACTCGGCTTTGCGCTTCGTTATAAACCATTTGCTTGCGTTGCTCCATGCTAGCACCAATCATAACTAAGTTCGTTAAAACTTGAGCGTGAAACGTGCTTCTGGGAAGATTCCCACCATTGTTCTACCTACCATCTGGTCGCAAAACGCTCTTTAAAGACAGACGACCCAGACGAAGTCACCGAGTCAAAGAAAAACTTTCTCTTTTGTGTGAATAACCAACCACTAATAACTGTTATTCATTGAAAATATTTACACATTTTCTCCTCACAAAATCAAATTAGGTTCTTTTTCGCTCAATAACACATTTTTCCCCTAAAATTATTTTCACTTGCGAAATTACATGAAATTGGCCTTACAGAAAAAACATGGCCCCAGGGCAGGCCTTGTAAAAAGGGTACTGAATAATAAAGTTACTTGATACCTAGAATAGTAATAATGCTGAAAGGTCGCTCGCCGGTCTTGCCGATCTCCGCCAAATGGATGATGAAATTATTGAAAGACTTTTCGAATAATACATTTGAATGAATTGTGAACGCAGATATAGAAAAACTAAAAACGGGCAAAGAACGGGCTTGTTTCTAATTAGTAAATTCCAATAAGAATACTTTTATGTTATGTGAAACTGATAGGAGCTGTACAATAGAAATAATAGCAGTCAATTATTATGTATTGCTAGCTGGCATTAAGTCGACTCGAATATAATTATGCATAATTTTCAAGGTGCAATACAGACGGGGTCAATGCCAAAGCTTATTCTAGGAACTATTGCAGTCATAATTTCTTTTATTTAATTTCTTTCAATTTCATTCGCTATGAACTATACATATACAACGCGGAATTCATGCAAAGTAGAAACACTAATCGGATAAAATTTTGCAGATACGACGCGAAAAAGGGTTTCTTCTGCCAAGCCGTCGGCAACGAGCGAACGAAATGCCTAGGAAAGTCCAAAGGCCGTATCTACCCTCCTATGGAAGACCGCTCCGCTAAATTCCTCAAACGGTACTATACCCCACACAACACTGCTTTGTCTAAGCTCCTGGTGAGACTGGGCCGACCAGTTCCACAGTGGCTGAAAGACGATCTCTCCTCAAATGGATAGCATAAACGACAACCTCAAAGGTTGACAACAAAACTACTGGGACTTATCAAGGTCTGTGTGGTCGTCAGGGACTGATTTGGTTACCCGTTGAAGGGGTTTTCGATAAGGTTTTTTGAAGAGGTTGTTTTAAAACCCTATCCTTAGGGGTTACACTTTCAATGAATAACCCGCTCTTAGGGGTAACCCCTTCAAAACCCAGTCGAATGGGTTACCCTTTGAAAGGGTTTCGAGTACTCTATAGTTTTGATGACCCGGTCGTTTGGGGTTACCTTTTCAAACACTGTAACACGGTAACTCTTTGCATTTTAGTATATTGCAATTATAATCTTTATTTGATTTCCGCAAGGTTGAAAATAAGGTTTTTAACTCAACTAATCCAAAAGGATGTATAAGTTGAGCTGCCTCTAGATTGTTTGCTCAACTTATCTATAAATGGATTAGTTGAGCTGCCTCAAGATTGTTTAGTTGAGCTGCCTCTAGATTGTTTGCTCAACTTATCTGTAAATGGATTAGTTGAGCTGCCTCTAGATGGTTTAGTTGAGCTGCCTCTAGATTATTTGCTCAACTTATCTATAAATAGATTAGTTGAGCTGCCTCTAGATTGTTTAGTTGAGCTGCCTATAGATTGTTTGCTCAACTTATCTATAAATGGATTAGTTGAGCTGCCTCTAGATTGTTTGCTCAACTTATCTATAAATGGATTAGTTGAGCTGCCTCTAGATTGTTTAGTTGAGCTGCCTCTAGATTGTTTAGTTGAGCTGCCTCTAGATTGTTTAGTTGAGCTGCCTCTAGATTGTTTGCTCAACTTATCTATAAATGGATTAGTTGAGCTGCCTCTAGATTGTGTGCTCAACTTATCTATAAATGGATTAGTTGAGCTGCCTCTAGATTGTTTAGTTGAGCTGCCTCTAGATTGTTTAGTTGAGCTGCCTCTAGATTGTTTGCTCAACTTATCTATAAATGGATTAGTTGAGCTGCCTCTAGATTGTGTGCTCAACTTATCTATAAATGGATTAGTTGAGCTGCCTCTAGATTGTTTAGTTGAGCTGCCTCTAGATTGTTTGCTCAACTTATCTATAAATGGATTAGTTGAGCTGCCTCTAGATTGTTTAGTTGAGCTGCCTCTAGATTGTTTAGTTGAGCTGCCTCTAGATTGTTTAGTTGAGCTGCCTCTAGATTGTTTAGTTGAGCTGCCTCTAGATTGTTTGCTCAACTTATCTATAAATGGATTAGTTGAGCTGCCTCTAGATTGTGTGCTCAACTTATCTATAAATGGATTAGTTGAGCTGCCTCTAGATTGTTTGCTCAACTTATCTATAAATGGATTATTGAGCTGCCTCTAGATTGTTTGCTCAACTTATCTATAAATGGATTAGTTGAGCTGCCTCTAGATTGTTTAGTTGAGCTGCCTCTAGATTGTTTGCTGCACTTATCTATAAATGGATTAGTTGACCTGCCTCTAGATTGTTTAGTTGAGCTGCCTCTAGATTGTTTAGTTGAGCTGCCTCTAGATTGTTTGCTCAACTTCTCTATAAATGGGTTAGTTGAGCTGCCTCTAGATTGTGTGCTCAACTTATCTATAAATGGATTATTGAGCTGCCTCTAGATTGTTTAGTTGAGCTGCTTCTAGATTGTTTGCTCAACTTATCTGTAAATGGATTAGTTGAGCTGCCTCTAGATTGTTTAGTTGAGCTGCCTCTAGATTGTTTGCTCAACTTATCTATAAATGGATTAGTTGAGCTGCCTCTAGATTATTTGCTCAACTTATCTATAAATAGATTAGTTGAGCTGCCTCTAGATTGTTTAGTTGAGCTGCCTTTAGATTGTTTGCTCAACTTATCTATAAATGGATTAGTTGAGCTGCCTCTAGATTGTTTGCTCAACTTATCTATAAATGGATTAGTTGAGCTGCCTCTAGATTGTTTAGTTGAGCTGCCTCTAGATTGTTTGCTCAACTTATCTATAAATGGATTAGTTGAGCTGCCTCTAGATTGTTTAGTTGAGCTGCCTCTAGATTGTTTAGTTGAGCTGCCTCTAGATTGTTTAGTTGAGCTGCCTCTAGATTGTTTGCTCAACTTATCTATAAATGGATTAGTTGAGCTGCCTCTAGATTGTGTGCTCAACTTATCTATAAATGGATTAGTTGAGCTGCCTCTAGATTGTTTGCTCAACTTATCTATAAATGGATTATTGAGCTGCCTCTAGATTGTTTGCTCAACTTATCTATAAATGGATTAGTTGAGCTGCCTCTAGATTGTTTAGTTGAGCTGCCTCTAGATTGTTTGCTGCACTTATCTATAAATGGATTAGTTGAGCTGCCTCTAGATTGTTTAGTTGAGCTGCCTCTAGATTGTTTGCTCAACTTATCTATAAATGGATTATTGAGCTGCCTCTAGATTGTGTGCTCAACTTATCTATAAATGGATTATTGAGCTGCCTCTAGATTGTTTAGTTGAGCTGCTTCTAGATTGTTTGCTCAACTAATCAATAAAGATGGATACGTTAAGCTGCCTATAGATTGTTCACACTGAAAACCAGAAAACTTGTATACAGACTGAGTGATCGCGCGATCGAAACTAATTGTTCAACATCTAGTATTTATTTTCAAAAAGTGCAATTGAAATGGAAACCATAGTGTTACACCAAAAAACCCATACAAAGAGGTAACCCCTTCAATTGGATAGCGCCACGAAAGGGTAAAACTATCGTTGCTAAAACCCAATGAAAGGGTTACCCTTTCACTAGGGTTTTGTACAGGGTAACCCGAATAAGGGGTAACCCATTCGTAATGCGCAGACGATTATAGTGTTACCCATTCGAAGGGGTTAACCCAAACTCGGGGTTGTACGGTCCCTGGTGGTCGTACCCTAAAGTGACCGATGGAAGTGAATTAAAGTAGACGGGTGTGGCGGATATACCTTGATTTTGGAATGAAGAAAAATTAAGGTAACTAAATATCGTGAGATATACCCGTGTACTAGTTTATCTGTGTTCCGATCGGCGTAAGTTTAAAAAGTGTATGTGAATTCTGAACGATAGTCCAAGGTTACAAACTCTTGGCAATGTTGTTTATAAGAACCCTATCATTGTTGATATCTTCGATTCTTGTAAATAAAGAGTGATATTAAATGAATGTTCATAAACTTTATACGAACTGTTGTTTTTAGTTAATAATATAAGGATAGTTAATGTTTCAAGTTAGTTCAATTTGCTTGCCTGGTCACGGACAGTGAAAAAAATTTGTAAGACATATCTAAAGGTGCTTTTTCACTAGAGATATGTGCTATATAGCCAGCTAAGCTATATTTGTCATACCTGCAGACTAATACCACAAATCTGTAGTGGAAACGCAGCTTTTTATCATGTTTCGTTTAAGATAGCATTTTTTACTCAACAATAGATTTTTAATGGTTATTTCTTGGTCGTGGACCCATTTTACGTTTCTTAGCCATGTGAATGATCGAATCCGGCTTGCAGCTGGCCTAGGTGCTACTTGTTGTATTTGGCTATCGTCAATCTTATACTTATCGTTTTCGGTAGTTTATATGTTTCGGGAGCTTTCGATCATATAGGTTTTATGTAATCGAGCTTTTTCTCGCCGCTTCCACGGTGAATAAGGACTAACATTTTGCATTTTTTTTTAATATGTTACTTAAAATAATGAAGTATAAGTTTAATTTTCGCGCATCGCACGCTTACTTGTTTTGTGATTGTACCTGATGCAACGTTTTAGTAACTTGGAATTTTATGTTATGACTTTCTCCAAGTTTTCCAGACGGAAGTTGACCAACTTTAAATGGCCGAATTACAATAGAAGAACGAACTGACGAATTTATATCTGGTTCGTTATTCGCCCGTTTATTTGTTGGTAAACTTTGAAACGAAACAGTCTTTAGACTTAGTGCCATAGGAATACAGGCACTTCTGTTTTAGCAAGTTACTAGTCCAATAGTCTAAGTTTTTATTCATCACTTAAACAATTCTGAAAGGGCCTACTGAATAATCAGGGCTCTTCAGACTCTCCGCTACCGAGACATCGACTCGGAATCTGACACATATTGGCGCGCAATTCAAATATTTTAGCGTTTTTTAATATTTTCTGCGTTCTGCATTGAATTAAACTACCAGAAAATTGTAGACCATTTTCCATGAACCCATGTTACAATAAACTATGATATAATGTAGCTTTTGGTAATATATAAAAATCAACATATTACCAAAAGCTGCATGTCATCGTTTGTGTCCAAGATGGCGGCACATGTGACGTCAGTTGATCGCCTCAGTGAGGCGAGCCACAGATCTGAGCCGATCAGTTGATCGCCTCAAGTTCGCCACATTGTGGTTTTTAACCTGACACAAATTTGAGTGTACTCAAAAGTTAGGTTATTAAGTAGGTTATTTCATCAGGTTCATAGGAAATAGTTATTTCATCATGTACATAGAAAGATTAGGCTTCAAATACAAAAATTCAGTGAAATGATGATTTATAAGTTCGCCAAACCCTGTCTGTTGCTAACCACCATGTGGTTACTCAGATGGGCATGTGCCGCCATTTTGGACACAACTGATCATATGACGTCAGAAAGTTGCCTCACTGAGGCAAACAACAGACGACAGGATCATAGTTTATTGTAACATACTACTACTACCAGAAAATTGTAGACCATTTTCTATGAACCCATGTTACAATAAACTATGATATAATGTAGCTTTTGGTAATATATAAAAATCAACATATTACCAAAAGCTACATTATATCATAGTTTATTGTAACATGGGTTCATGGAAAATGGTCTACAATTTTTTTGGTAGTTTAATTCAATGCAGTAATAAAGCTCTTATCACACTAATATTATAAATGCGAAAGTTTGGATGGATGAAGGTATAGATGGATGTTTGTTACCTCTTCACGCCAAAACTACTGTACGCGTGCGAAGCCGCGGGGCACAGCTAGTATTATTAATAACTAGTTTATGCCCGCGGCTTCGCACGCGTTGCTTCTATGGAAACGTTTAAAAGTAATTTCTATCCCGTGGGAACTGATTTATGGGATAAAAGGTAGTCTATGTTTGATTCCAGGATTAGAATTACCTGTATGCAAAATTTCAGCCCGATCTGTTCAGTAGTTTTGGCGTGAAGAGGTAACAAACATCCGTCCATCTATACATCTATCCAAACTTTCGCATTTATAATATTCGTGGGATTCCAAAAGTAGCACTAAATCGAAATTTGTTAAAACATCGGTTCATAGGAAATGTTTTATTATTTATGGAAAACTACTTGTCTGGTAGTTCAATTTCTTGTAGAACCCAGAAAATATTGAAAACCGCTAGATGATTTGAATTTCGCGCGAATCTGTGTCAAATTCCGAGTCGATGACACGGACACGGACAATATCCCTGAATGTCATTTGCCTGATAGAGGACATTTCAATCAGTAGGTAGGTATATAAATATAGAGTTTTGGATATAACGCCACATTCACAATATATATATTGGAGATTCGTCGGATACCGAATATTTTAAAATAAATATGTTGTCTTTGTTATTGATTTCAACTGATTTTTTGTTTATTGGTTTGTTAACAGTTTTATTTCATGTGTTCTGTAAATTCACTCATTAGCAGTAAGATGTTTTATCATAAAATTCATATATTAAATGAAACGATATCATTAACAACACAATATGTAAATGAATTTGGTATATATTTTGATATGCATGAATTTACTGACGGTAACTAACTTGGTAAGGGAATTCGTTTTTGTAAAAAACAGAATTATTATTATATAGACTTCTTATCGGTTTTAGATGTCGGTACTTAAATCTTGTAAAAACTTTTGTCATAATTAGATAGAGAAGTACAGAAAGGTATATTAATAAAATATTTGAATACTAATAGTATTAAATATTAACGTTTTATTGTAAATATCGAGTATGTTTATTTACCGATTGGGAATGGCTTTTTTGTAACGTGCGTAAAACTCCATGTTTTTGGTTTAGTTTGTTATATAGAAAGGGCCTTAGGGTGCCTTTTCACATTGTGCTACGGAATGTGAAGGCGACGGAATGTGTTAAATTCCCTTATTACTTACACTTTGGATAGAATATACATTTATTTCGACACAAGGTACAAAAAAGTATAAAGTACACTTAGATGCAAAAAATCAAGCGATTCTATTTATAAGTATTATTTTTATACGACTGTGACGCAAAAGGTTACAGATTCGATTTCCACTCCGGGACACGCGTTGGTGTGATCTGCTGTTATTTATACGTTGATTTTGTAGGTATATCAGTCTGGACACAAACGCTGTGCTTTCTATGGAGCTAGATGAAGGTCTGTGGCGATGTCCTGCATTATTCATTATTTTTTATTTAAATCACATTACATCACGTATTGGTAATGGTAATGGTTGGTCGTGTTTTAAGACATTCCGTAGCCTGGCAACGTAGTACATCTCTAATGTAAAGGCATCCTTACTGCTTTATTGTTACACATGTAAAGGTGAATATCGCCATAAGCTCGTTTGTATGATTTCTACGGCCATATCGGGCGGGACGGGCTTTTCCCGCGATTAGTTCTGTTTACAGGCAATAACGACGGACTCTGATGCTTTACATACAATTAAAGGTCTTGCCAAGCCCTTTTCAACCTTATAACGACATAAATAATAATATGACAAGCTTTCACACACAAACAAGGGTTAAGAAGCTCTAGATCAAATTGTTTTATTATTTTACACATAATGTTCGTTGTTTTATATTAAGTAATACTTTTGTAATAGATACAGCCGATGACTGCTCTTAAAATGTGTTCTGTAAGAAATTATTACATCACTTATTTTAATAAATGATTTAAAATTACCTATCTGCTTTTGTTTTACTTCCACATCGCTACAGTGTTACGAAATTTTATAAAACGCAGATCCTCTTACCCTTTTCGCATAATCTTTGGCGAAACATTTCAAACTTAAAAAAAAAGAATGGGGGCATTTACGCATATGTAAGTATAACAGCTCTAAGAATCGAAAAGCATTGAAACTAGGCAAAGCGAATATAACCACTTGTGTACGGTTCAACGAAGCCGAGTGCAATTCCGCAGAATTGCGGCAGAAACAGCCAGCCACGTCTTGAAAAATATATTATCGTTCATATTGTTCGATCGGTTCGAATATTTTACATACCGGTGTAATAATTTTAGATAACAATACGGGCTGCGAATGGGAATAGAGCTATCAAACAGCTATGTTTTATACGCTCGGGTTCAGCGCGCATTGTTCAAAGTTAAACATATTTGAACCTGCGCTTCAGAGAAAATACTCACATAGTTTAATTAGATCGAAAATAAATTTATTGAGTTTTAGAATTCTCTAGTTGCGTTGGTATTCACCAACCGTTTATTGGTAAATTTTCATTGATTAATCAGAAAATAGTTCATTATTAGTATAAAATACCTGCCTATGCCTTAGAAATTGAGAAAAACCAATCATGGTGATCCATATCATTTTAATAATCCTTTATTCACAAAGAAAATTACAATCAAATAATAGAAATAAATTAGAACTAGTATTTACAATTGAAACAATTGAGCTAACTGCAGACTGTTGCAAACAGTCTACAGGTATCTCAACTGATCCATATCAATACCAGTCGGAAGCGTCCCCAAGACGCTGGCTGCATTGCTCTACTATATGACAATACTTTAATAATCTTACTAGAACAAAAACTACAGATGTTGTTATTTCTACGTGTCTGGAGTTATACCCAGGTCACAGATATTATAATACTATACCCCAGGTGGAGTTTATTTCGTTGGGTAGGGTACCTTACCACCGTACATGTTGTCTATCGGAGTGTAGGAAATATAATGTTGATCACCGATTTTCGTGGTTCAATTCTCCACAGGTCTGTACCTACCTACTGTAGCTTACCTTCACCCCTACCCTAAAAAGGTTACCTAACAACCTAAAAATACGAGGAACTACGAATATCTCTTGCCGCGCCTGTAAAAAGGGAAATAACAGCGTAGAGGCTTGCACCTCATTGCCACGGCAGTAAATTTTTATGCGATTACGAAGTAATTGAATCGTTGACACCCGATAACGGCAGACGAATGGGCGACACGAAAATTGGGCGCAGTTCCCAGTTCCTGATAATATAATGTTTACTTACTTTATTATTATTTATGAAATACAACACAACAAACAAGTATATTTTAAACTTATGGTTAGGTTAGGTAGGTAACTCTTGTAGAGTTACGTAGGTACCTGATACCTATTTAATTTTGTAAAAAGTTGTACCTACTCAAATATGATATTCAGGAATAGTGTAGGTAATATAGGTAGGTACATATACCTACACAAACTTTTCACGTGTAATTTGGCTGGAGTATTGGTATAGGTACCTACTCCAACCAAATTCCACGTGAAAAATTTGTAAACAAACGACAACAGTAAAAAATGCTTATGTAAGGAAGGATCTCAAGTCGACTAAGAATGTAAATTGCGTACCTATTAAAATACTTACACGGCAAAAAAGTAAATTTTAGGCGAAATATGGTGGTCTGTTTACAAACATTTCACATCGAATTGGACGGAAGTATAATTTAAGTTTTTTTTAAGTACTAGCTGCGCCCCGCGGCTTCGCCCCCGTGGAAATGTATGTTTCCAACTTTCTTAATTTTTTCTTTCTTATGAACCTTCTCCTGACAATAACAAACACAACAAAGAAAGAATTAGCGAAATCGGTCCAGGCGTTGTTGAGTTATGCGCTTACCAACACATTTTGCGATTAATTTTTATATTATAGATAATAAAATCTGAAACGTTTATGCAGTGTTCTCCAAACATTTAGGATGGTAATTTTTTATTCTTTATCGCACATGCGATTATGACGCCCTGGTGAATTAATCAAAGCAAAACAAAACAAATCGCTTTCTACATTTTTCGTTCGCGTTTGCACTTGCTATTGATTCTTTTTCAAAGTTGAATCGAAAAGATGCAAACTACCGATAGGTATCGGAAATCCCCAAGAGCTTCGTTATATTCGAAACTCGACCACTAAGATCGACCATAATGAGGTTACAACTGCAGCTAAAAGTCACGATCTCGAAAGAAAAACTCAGTACCTATAATGTTTCGAAAAGAAAGAATTATGAAACCTGTCCCTATTTACCAACTGACTAGGTACCTAGCTGGACTCTTAAAGTAGTGGGTATTGTGCAGCTCTGTTTTATATTATCACAATGAATCTCTAAATATTACTGTAAAACAAAGTTGTGTCCACTTTTAGATAGATAGATAGAAAATTCTTTATTGCACACTTATAGATAGAAACAATACAACAAAACAGCTTAAAAACTAGGTAAATAATGACAAGTGGCGATCGCTCAAGAGCGATCTCTACCAGACAACCGTGGATGGATAGGGTCATTGGATAGTACCTACTAGGGGATCTGTGTGCTCATGATGGTTAAATAAATAAATACTTTCAATATAAACTAAATATATAATATAAACTAAACAATATAAACTACGCTTAAAATATACTACACACATAACATTATACAGGGTGGAATTTTGTAATGCCACCTGGAGGGAAAGTACTCTTAATACTGTAGATAGAAAATTATACTAAAAGAAAACATTCCTTTATTTTTGAAAAGAAAGAAAACTGCATTCAAAGATTTTCGAAAATTCGCTTGCCACACCCGGGAATCGAACCGACTGAAATCTGTAAAAATTACACCCTGTACTTTTATTGCATAGATCGTTAGGGTCAATAATATGGATGAAATCTCTCTAACAAACTTAATAAATTAAATGAAAGGAAAACCATGAAATCTTAAATTATAAATTGAATGGGTCAAGTTAGTAGCACTTTAACTTAAAGATCCATCTGTTTACTTGTGTCAGTAATTAATAATTATCATTGACGTCATTTATTCATTAAAATGACGAATTGATATTTAGATAAGACGATTGAAATTTGCACGTGTTTGTACCTAATGCACACTCTTCTATCTTAAAATACTGGATCTCTTAAGAAATGAGTTAAATGGTTTCCCCGAGGCGGAGCGAAACCAAATAATTCTACAGCAAGATGGTGCTCCAGCCCATAACAGCAGAATCACTACTGCCTACATTAATAACCATTTTAATACCTGGATTGGTACCAACGGCACAATCAGATGGCCTGCGAGATCACCAGATCTCACCCCTAGATTTTTTTTTGTGGGGATATGTAAAAAATCTAAATTTACATGAAATCTTATGCAAATGTAAACGAGTTGAGAGTTGAAGTTCAGAATACGATTTAATAATATTCACCACAACACGTTATTAAAATATACTAGAAATGAATACATAAGAATAAATTTGTGTATCCAAGAAAATAGAGCCCATTTTGAGGAACTAATTAGTAGATAGTTTTTTTTTTTTTTTTTTTTTTAAGTAAAGATAGATTTATTCAAAAAGAAAATTATACTAGTATTTACAATTGAAACAATTGAGCTAACTGCCGACTGTTGCAAACAGTCTACAGATAGCTCAACTGATCCATATCAACACCAATCGGAAGCGTCCCCAAGACGTAGCTATTTGACTTTTATTGTAAATAATTAAAATAATTTATGATTTCATGGTTTTCCTTTCATTTAATTTATTATGTTTGTTAGAGAGATTTCATCCTTATAATTGACCCGACCGATCTATGCAATAAAAATACAGGGTGTAATTTTTACAGATTTTAGTCGGTTCGATTCCCGGGTGTGGCAAGCGAATTTTCGAAAATCTTTGAATGCAGTTTTCTTTCTTTTCAAAATTAAAGGAATGTTTTCTTTGAGTAAAATTTTCTATCTACAGTATTAAGAGTACTTTCCCTCCAGGTGGCATTACAAAATTCCGTCGTGTATATACCTACATAATATACTTAAATGAACTACTTATATACATAGGGACTCAGGTATACGTTCAGTGACAACATAAACATAAATATCTATATTTTTTAAAGGGAAACAAGGGTGTGGTCAGTGACAGCAGGACAAATAGTGGTTAGATTAGATTTAAACCTGCAGGGGGGGTTACTTAATTATGACGCTGTCTGTACATGCGGTTTTTATTGTCATTGTTTAGATTACCTAAATGATTTATTTTATTACTAGCTTCTGCCCGCGGCTTCGCACGCATTGTTTCTATGGAAACTAATTGAGGTTATTTCTATCCCATGAGAACTGATTTATGGGATAAAAGGTCGCCTATGTTTGATTCCAGGGTAAGACTTACCTGTATGCAAAATTTCAGCCTGATCCGTTCAGTAGTTTTGGCGTGAAGAGGTTACAAACATCTATCCATCCATCCAAACTTTCGCATTTATATTATTAGTGTGATTCACACTTAGCCTACAAATATATTCAAAACTCATGTGAGAGGTACTACCGAGGCAAAACTCACAAGGTTTTTAAGGTACAAAATTTAGTGTATTTTTTGATTGTTGTTTAAAAGTGATTACTGATTGTTTAAAAAAATATATATACGCGTCGATTTGAGTACCACCTCCGTTCTTCGCCGGTTAAAAACAAAGCTATTTCTGTAGGAATTATGTGTATAATAATAATATTCTTATTAAATGCGGGCAAAGTAGTAGTGGGTTGCTAGTTAGGTATAAAACAGCAGTGAAAAATATGTTAGCAATGCCTCGTAGCATCAGTTAAAGCGAGCCATATTTAACCGTCTAGCACGCCGCAGCTACCTAGTGCTGAGTTCTTGATTACAAAGATAAATCTTAGATAAGTAGGCTTAAATCAACCTGTACAGCCTTGCATGGGCTCTGTGTGCTAAGGCGCAAGATCACTGGCAAACACGAATTTTAACCTTTAAAATATCCGTAGGTAATTTATACAGGACTAGTTTCTGCACGCGGCTTCGCGCGCGTTGTTTCTATAGAAACGTTAAAAGGTGATTTCTATCCCATGGGAACTGATTTATGGGATAAAAAGTAGCCTATGTTTGATTCCAGAATTAGAATTACCTGTAGGCAAATTTTCAGCCCGATCCGTTCAGTAGTTTTGGCGTGAAGACGTAACAAACATCCATCCATCTATACATCCAAACGTATCCATTAGCCAAATCTAGTCATACATTTCGCTAATGGGTAGGTTATTTGGTTTTAACTAAATTTTATAAAAACTTCACTAATGCTACTGCTCCATCTGCGTTAGCGTTGACATCAGTGTTCTTGTCCATTTACGCGTTAATTAAGGCGCTAAAAATGCACGTTGGTACATTTACGTAACAACGCCGTCAAGAGGTAATTCCTCGCACAATCCTTTCCCTGCGCATATGGCCCGCGGAATGAGACGGTGTTAATGTTGCCAACATCGCCTAGTGCGCTAAACTACGCGCTAAAACCCTTTGATCTGTGGAAAAAACCAACACCTGAGCTATCGCTTAGCGTCTAATGCCATTAGCAATGCCGTAAATAAATGAACACGTTAAAATCTTCGCCACATCTGCGTAACGCCCTAATTAACGCGCTAATTAACGCGCTAGGATAAGAACCAGGCGCGGTCGCAGCCCAAGACTTTGGGGGGGGTCACACTTGGTGCGGGCCGTAGCACCAAATGTACTTGTAGGCGGTTGCAGACCCCACTGAAAAGTACTAAACTGTATCGGCGAGCGGAGGGAGCCGCGGAAAATTTATACTCAACTCCCAACAATAGTAGGTATAAGTTATAGCGAGCGAAGCGAGCCTCGAATTTTTTTAGATGTTTTCTGAAGTTTGGGCAAAAGTAAGTAAGAGTAGGTCCACTTGCTTACTCTCACCCGCATCATTTATTTTGTTGTTGATAGGTATCTATAAAAATATAAATGATAGCGAGCGTAGCAAGGCCCGAAAATCTTAGAGACTTGCGGTAGTAGATATAAAGCTATGAATATAAATAGGGGCGAGCAGAGCAAGGGCATCCACAAAAAATTGGATACACAAAAAAGACATGGAAAAAACGTAACGGCGAGCGGAGCGAGCCGCCGAAATTTTTGTTACTTTTTCGGGAACTACCCGAGCAAAACAAGTGTCAAGCACTGGACCAAATACAGAGAAGGACAAAATACTATCGGCGAGCGGAGGGAGCCGCAAAATGCAGTGTTTTGCATATTGGCCGCAAACATGACATCCCTTCCCCCAACTCCCAACCCAACAATAGGGAGTATAAGTAATGGCGAGCGAAACGAGCCTCAAAAATGTTGGAGAATTTTTCTGATGTTCGGGGAAAAGTAAGCCTATGACAAAATAAAGTGAGCGAAACCTGCCCCGAAAATTTTAAAAAGTTTGCGGTGGTAGATATAAAGCTATGAATATAAATCGGGGCGAGCGGAGCAAAGGAGATTAACAAAAAATGAGAAATACAAAAAACATCGAAAAGGCTGTAGCGGCGAGCGGAGCGAGCCGCCGAAATTTTTGTTCCCTTTTTCGGGTTGTCACAAACGGGTTCAGAAAATAAATAACAGTGAGTGGAGCGAGCTCTGAATGAGCCGCAGCCTTTACGTGTGAGTTGTTTGGTATTAGATATTTTGCAGTTGCAAACTCGCCTGAAACGGAGAAGGAGTCCTGAACTAGAGCAAGCCAGAAGCTTATCAAAACAGCAGAATGTTATCAGAGGCCAGCAGAGCGTGCTGCGATAATTTAGTGGTTTCGTTAGATTTTTGAGTGTTTGGAAAACTGACCTCAAACGAGGGATGAGCCCATGACAAGAGGCAGACAGTGCAAGGTTGCCGGCAAGTTGAGCGAGCTGCGACAATTTTTGGTTTTTGTTAGATTTTGGGAAACTTTTTAGAAAATTTGGCAAAGTGACCTAAAGCGGGCCGGGTTTTGAGCTTTGGATCATAGTCAGAAGGAACAAATTTATCAGCGACCAGAACAAAACGCGAAAATTTTGTTTTCTACTAATTTTTTGCACTGGTTGACAAAGTGACCTCGCAGATTATTTGTTATATTTTGTGCTTTTTATTGTGGTGGTTGGATTGATACAAACTGACAATAGCGGACCAGCCAAACCAATAAAATTGGGAACGTTGCCTCTGTGCTAATCAAAACACAGAGCACAAATAACAGTAATATCGGCGAGCGGAGCGAGCCGCGATTTTTTTTAATGCTGCAGTTGGTAACCAAAATCAATGTAACGGAAGTAAACAGGACAATATAATCATCAAGCTGTGGGTTGCAATTTTTTAAGTACCTAAACTAAGATTTTGGGGGGGGTCATGACCCCCGTGACCCCCCCCCCCCCCCCTGGGACCGCGCCTGATAAGAACAGTAGCTAGAACGTGTCCATCGGCACTATTCTTAATTAACTTGGTTCGTTTGTTCATTAAAATTAGCACTTAATATAATTCTAACTTTTTATTACAATAGGTACCACTGTGCTTATATCAACAAAACAATGTATGGCCTCTTTTTAACCCCCAACGCAAAAAGAGAGGGGTGTTATAAGTTTAACGTGTCTGTCTGTGTATCTGTCTGCGGTATCGTACACTATAATTAACACTACACTAACTCAAAATATTAAGTTCTTTTGAGCCTGCTCCGTGTCTAGTTAGAATAACATTATATAAATGCTAGTGCTCGCAATAAGGCTTTTATCTAAAAATTACCGACGTTGATAGATGACGTCGTGGCTCAGGGATAATTCATTTATCTACAATTAAAAGGGCTTCCACACTTGCTGGCTGGATAATTATGAGAGGTCGCTTGTTGACCTATCCCAAAGAATCGAATGACTTTGTAGGTAAGTACCTGTAGTGTATTTACAAGTACCTACACATTCATCACACTATCACACTAATATTATAAATGCGAAAGTTTGGATGGATGGATGTTTGTTACCTCTTGACGCCAAAACTACTGAACGGATCAGGCTGAAATTTTGGATACAGGTAATTGTAATCCTGGAATCAAACATTGGCTACTTTTTATCCCATAAATCAGTTCCCGTGGGATAGAAATCACCTTCAAACGTTTCCATAGAAACAACGCGTGCGAAGCCGCGGGGCGCAGCTAGTTAAGAATATGGTGGAGGGTTGCTCGCTGACAGTCGGAATAAACTCACGTTACGGAATGGCTGCCTATTATTTCTGCGTCTGCTCCTATACCTAAATAGATACTTCTCAGTACCTACTCAAAGAGATCATATTGAAGGATGGAATCTAAACTTGCTTCATATACCTGGTCTACACTTAAGAACAGGGAAATATACTGTCCATACCTATTTCCACGTTTCCACTTGTTAGGTACTCTATGAAGTTCACAAGAAAGAAGTTGGAGTTAAATAGAAGTTCATATCACATAACAGTAGTAGCTTCATTCCATATCCCTATTTTCATCTTATCTCAACTACTTACAAATAAACCTATTATTACTGAAAGTCACGAGAAGTACAAGAAAAATTCTGATAAAAGTAAAATCCTAATTTGAGCGTTCCATTTTAGCTAGTACCCAATCTCTTGAATTTTACTTACACCGATGGTGCAGCAGTATACGAGCAGTTAAAAAATAACTGTTGATATGAAGACGATGAGACGGTGGTAATGTAGCCCTCATTTTATTTTAGGCTGTAAAATACCTGCAGGGGCCACATTTCCATCTTCTCCCAACATAAATAAATAATGCTGGACAATTCACGCATCATCGAGCCCCAAACTTAACAGAGCTTGTGTTATGGGTACTAGATGGTACTAGATACTGATATACTTAAATAAAACATTATAATAAATAAATAAATTATACTACATAAATAACTATGAATACCGTCGCGTGTTCCGAGCAAGTGTAGCAGCCCGCCGTCCGATGCCACCCGCTTCATCAAACCCACTACAAATTGACTTGAAATGCTATTACGCTAAAGTCATCAGGCATTTTGATTATTCCTGATGAAGAGAGCATCCTCACACTATAATTACGTTTTCAGGGGATTAATCGCGTTAAAGTAGATATGCGTTCACAAAACAAGGTAAATTGAATTAAACATAGGATGCGGTGCCGGCTTAGAATTTGCACCACCTCAACTCTTCCCGCGGGTGTCGTGGCGACTAAAGGATATCCACCGGGAGCGGGCTGCAGCGCCCCCTGCAGAACAATTCTACCACTGAACTGCGATCGCCAACCCGCATGCCAAGCGTGGGGATTATGGGCATTACCCCCTATGAGATAATAGCCAGTAAGGCGCTTATCAGCGTATGTTCCGATATAGGCTGTTGAGGTTGAGGTGAGGTGAAGTGGATAAACATCTCGAATTTTGGTTGGTGAATAGCAAAATATCCAGAACTGCAGCTTTGGTTTTCCAAAAAGCGCTAGTTTCAGTATAAGCTACCCCTATGAGATTAACAACGAAATTAACATTCTTAATGAAAGAACGCATGAAAGAATTCACACTGCGATGGGATCCTGGAAAACCGACGAAATTCCTTTATGAATCGCCCGCAGCGATTTTAATAAACTGAAATGAAAATTAAAACGATTTACATAAAACGATATTAACTCTTTTCTCTCACGGGTAATAAAACTGTCTAAGCTAAGAGGCTGCAGTGGTAAATTTGCATTCCAATTACGTCATATGGGAACCTACCTGGGTAATATAGTTTTCGTACCTGCATGAGGCACCGCAGACGAGATATTTCGACGTTTTATGACGTGTTGTCTGCAGAAAGCTTTATTACGGTATGCTCCGCCAAGGTAAATGAAACCTTGCGTACGAGCATTAGGATCCATATTGCATCACCTGCAACGATAATAAGGTCTCGGAGTATCTCTGATTTGTTAGTGCAGAACTGATAACGCGATTTTGATGAGCTCAGTGAGCGCACCGGTGCATCTATCTCTTTCTCGATATTCCCACCAGGCTTGTTTTGTTACCTCTTGCTAGAAATATGCTTCAATAATTTATATTTGCTAAGAAATGGGTAGGTAGGTCAGCTATTATCATTGAAGATTATGCATGAGTGTTACTATGAAATAGCTACGTGTTTATAGTAACAAGTTTGCTACGAAATGGCCTACGCCTTTGCTACGAAAAGTTGCGGTTTTGCTACGAAATCGTTACACCGCCGCCGCGCCGTTGCTACGACATCGCTACGACTTTGCTACAATCTTGCTTCGACGGCTACACGGAATAGAAATCTTACATGGATACGAAATGCCCTTGATATACAATACAGGTATATTGTTTTCGTGCCGGTCGGCCGTCCTATCGGATTATGAGAGCTAGGGAATAGAGAGTGCACCTGTGTTTATGCACTCACTTGTGCACAAAGATGGCGCTTTTAGTTTGAAATTAAAATGGCATAGACTCTGCATACGTTGACTTGACACTCTATCGCTACCTTTATTCTTCCGCGAAAGATTCATGCCATCTATTGTGTTCGAAGGTAACTAGTAGGGCTTTGTTTTGGAAAAAGGATCTTTACAAGACGTGTATATTGACGAGCTCTGTGGCGCGGCGGGCGAATTTTTCAATCCTCAGATAAATAACCAGATAGCCTTTATTCGATGAATAGCGATATTCTTGGTTTTTCAATGGTCAGGTAGTAGTTTACTGTTGAATAAAGCCCCTAACTGAGGAATAAAGTTACCTGCTACGGACAGATAGGGCTTGATCTCCCCGATAAGTGTGATGTTTGACAGTTTCTAGGCACGGTGGTTTGTTATGTTATGTATGATGGATGTGTGTGAATTTTGTTTTGTATCGAACGTCAAATAACAAATGAACGTTTTATTGCTGTTGTTGTCTAACACGTTGAATACTGTATCTGTGCACCTCGCTTGCACACAGATGGTGTAAAGTTGACTAGCTTGAACCACGGATAGCTATTCTCTGAGTAAAGTTGTAAATATTTATTTGCCTGATATACAGACTGATAATTTTACATGCTAGATAGCTATTCGACGATTTAACTGAGGATTCAAAAATCTGCCCTAAGTAAATCAGTTATCCAGTACCCATAACTCAAGCTCTGCTTAGCTTGGGGCTAGATAAAGCTGTGTGAATTGTCCGGCATTATTTTATTTATTTATATGTCCTGCACATGGCTAGTCTTTGTTGAGACTGGCCGCCGTAGACGAAATTCAGGAGGGTATGATCATCATCAGGCAACACACAACGGTGTTTAATTAATATCGCTTAAGCCACGGAACTAACACGCCTGAGGCAAAACGCAAGTCACAAAGCAAGATAGTTTCTGCTGCCTTTGCTCTCATAGATCAGCCTCAGGCAAAGCCTTATGGTACCTACGGAAGGATGTCCGACAAACAATATCAAAGTTGGCGACGCTTTGTTATATTTGCCAAGACCGCAGAATAAATAATAACTAGTATTGTCGAGACCCTGAAGTCTTCAATCTAGTGCGTACTAGACAAATGACAATGGTGTCATTATTTTCCTTATTCTCAAGCTGGGTTGTCGTCAGAACATAGGAATGTAAATGTTCGAACACAAACAACGAATAATTGAAGAGACGGAAATGTTATACACAGTCCGCAACAAAAACATTATTTGTCAACTAGTTATCTTTCCAGACCCTGTCCTGTTTTTTACTCAGTGCTAGGTTTTAGCCTGCTGTTTGGCCAAAATTCTAAGATAATTATGACTAGAAACCGCAAAACCTTATTGAAATAATATCCGTACTGAATCTAATATCCTAACCATCTGAATATAGAAAACTGAAAAGCCTTATTTTTCAGTTTTCATAATTATCTTGGCATGGCAATGATTATGGATGTTGAGAACTCAATCAATCGGTAACGATGCAGCTAGCTAAACAGACCTGATAACGTTCATCTCTTTTGTATTTTTTATACTACTACAGCTATCTAAGACCCAAGTTCACCAACAAATGGTTAAATTTTAAACAGTTGTTTAAACCGTAAACAGCTGTTTACCAATATTTTCCTGTTCACCATGAAAATACCATTATTTAAGTGCTTTATTATATTGTTTAACACAAACGAAGTCATCAACAACATGCTATGCTATGGAACAGTCTTCCCATTGGATATCGCGAGGCAACCTCAATAAATGTCTTCAGATCTAGAGCACAGTAGATAAATGTATATATCTATTGTGTCTAGAGTCTATAACCACTTTCTTTCGTTAGAATAATTCGGTACGTAAAATATAATTATATGTATTATTGTGTATGTATCTAATAAGTAAGTATTAATGTGACTAGTATTTATATTTTATTAAGTTTGTATGTGTATTTATTTATGTTAATGGTAAAGACACGAGTTATTAATTGTTCATATTATTATTTTCTTGTTTTTCTGTAAATTTTTTAATCAAGCACTACCTACTAAATTGATGTCCACACTACCCAAAGGTTAGCAGGTAGAGAATGCTATGCATTATGCTCGCCCATGTACAACTTTTGTGAAATAAAGTATATTCTATTCTACCAACCTAGGTTAATAACGTAAGACATTTGTCTATAGGCAATGCCCAAAAGTCCCGACAGAGTTTGAACATCTTCTCGGCTTATTACTATTTGTGTTGCCAAGATCCTCGTCGAATTCACCTTCGGATGGATGGCTCAAACTAAAAACTCATCTTTGGAAGCTCGCCCCAGATCAAGTTCTCTTTTGTAGTCAAATAACGGTTGATATGGGTTAGATGTAGGTAGATGTGCTATTGCGTAATATTGAGCTTTAATATACACTTGGGTTTTTGATGATGAAATATAGTATCGGTTTTGTTTTACGTACTAATGGGATTTTGCTCAAAGGTTTTGGTTGAACCTTTTCTCGATGGTCATGTAAATTGTTTGCAACTGTCTGCAGTTCGAATTGTAAATACCTACTAGTTCTAATTTGTTTCTATTATTTGATAAAGAAAATTGCAATCAAATAATAGAAATAAATTAGAGCTAATATTTAGTTAATTATTTGATTGTAATTTTCTTAAATCTTACTTGGAACTACGATTGAAGGGCTAAACCAGCCAGTCTACTTTAAACTATGGCTGTCGCTATTGCTACCTACCATTAACTTCTGTAAAGAATAGTGGACGTTTACATTAACAGCAATCACAATTACAACAGCAATCGGCAGTGAATCAACCAGTTAGTTGAATATTGCAAATTTATACTTTTGCCACTGAAAAACTCGTCGTTTTTACCAAATTGTGTGATGAAAAAATAATGAAAGCATGTCTCGTGCCTCTTCATTTGACACAAGCCGTATCGAGCCGGCATGTGTTTACGTCGCTTAAGTAAGAATAATGGCGGTACATATATCAGTGGCATCTTCACGTCGTTTTGAATTCACACAAAAGATGTCACCCCCTCTAAATAAGAAGCCATTCAAGGAGACAAACGCGGCGAGAATGGGAATTACCTACGCCTTTTGTATTTCGTCTTATTAAGCTCAGTAGAATATTGCCAGTGAAATGAATTGTTTCTTGTGAAAGTCGCGCTGAAAAACCTTCTTTTCTGGAATCAGGCCTCTATTTTCTCGAACGTGTTAACAAGTTCGGAAGTATTCATAAGTCTGCGATTCATGATACAGAGGGTCAAATTTCAGAAGTATGGTCAAGGCAACTTTTTGCGTTTAAGACAATGGAATAGGTAATAAATATTTCTTTTAATTAAGGAAATAAATAAATATCCACAAACGCTACATACATTTCAGATGGATCGCTCTGCAATCTTCGTAGATGGGGGAATGGGTAAAATTTCGACTATTTACAAAATATTTCAAAAAGTATGAAACCCAGAGAAATTTGAAGTTCTCATTATATACCTAGGTACCTACAAACAGGAATTACAAAAAACATGATACCTACCTACCCAAATATCCCGTTTTAAATCACTTCAGTAATAAGTAAATTAATTGTTGAAAAAAGTTAGTGTTCGCGAGGTCTACTGTTCGAAGAACTACTAGTATTATAAAGCCGAAAGTTTGTGAAATCTGAATTTTTGTTACCTAGGATCTCCAAAACTACTGAACTGATCAATATGAAATTTGGCGTACATTTAGAACATAGCCTAACTTAGATAATAGCCTACTTATTATACCGAAAATACGCGTGCAAAGCCGAAGCTTGTCCTTTATACATAAACAAGTACCTACATAGTATCAATATGGGACGCGATAGACGACAGACAGCGTAATTAAGCGGCCAAAAAGTTGGTATGCGACTTGTTATTGTTCTCCGAGTTGCGAGGAGGGCGGAACGAGGTGTACCTACAACTGCATGTTCTCTACATGCAGTGCTTAGGTATGTAGGTTCTGTAGTGCGCGAGAGATTCGACCGTTTATTGCTCGGAATTCCAGCATTCGCCGTCCGAATTTTCGTTATGAAGCTTCTATTTCGCGTTTTGATACCTAATGAAATGAATCAACTTTTTATCACATCTATATTTCCTACTCGAGATGAGGTCGGCACAACATGTATCCAGTATTTCTTTCACTCCTCTATCTCAAGAACTTGAGAACAAAATGGCTGAAAGAATGGACGGAAAGAATGAAAATCAGGCAGAAGAATGATATTAAGATTTAGTTTCTACATCGGATTTGTGGAACCCTGAAAAGACGCAATCTCGCTCGTCTTTACAAGACTTATAAACATCAGGGCCCAAATGGCAGCACCGTAATCTCCAGAAAACATAAGCGTATGAAAAGTTTATTGTCAATAAATTTTGGCAATACACGACGTTCGGTGCTCGCTGGATATTTTACCGAGTGTGCCAGTGAGTGAGTGCGTTTAGGTTTCCATTTACGCGAAGTACGGACGGGTTGTTCGGTAATTTGGAATCTGGGTAGAGATAGGGTAAAATTTTTTTATATTTTAGGTAGCTATTTAATTTTTTATTTATTTTAAAAAATTATCTGAGTGTCTGGTTGAAGCGACACGTGACCCGAGAGCTGGTGAGTATCTGGCACAGCGCATCAGCATTGCTTTACAGCGTGTCAATGCAGCCAGCGTCTTGGGGACGTTTCCGGCTGGTATTGATATGGATCTAATTAATTGTAAATACTAGTATAATTTTCTTCGTGAATAAAGGCTATTGTAGCTATTTAGGGTGTAGACTACCTAGTATAAAATGGTTTATCTTGTCATCGAAGTTTTTAGTTGTCAATCTTTGAAAAATGTTCTAAAAACAAATGGAAATGAGAAGCTTTTGAGAAGACAAGCGTCGTATATTTTGACGACAGTGCGTCGTCGCACGTATTTTTAGGGTACCGTATTTTTAGGGTTCCGTGCCTCAAAAGGAAAAAAAGGAACAAAATTATAGGATCACTTCGTCCGTCTGTATGTCTGCTGTCAATACAGTATTTCAGGAACGCGAGGATACATCATATTTAAAGTAATATCAAATTTCTCAAGTCTGTCATCCCTTCGAGCTATAAAAATATAAAAATAAAACTTCTAAATGGACGAAACTCGCACTAAAATTATAAATGCGAAAATTTGGACGGATGGATAGATATACAAATGTTTTTTACTTCTTCACGTCAAAACTAGTGAACAGATCGGGCTGAAATTACGTACCTAGACTTAGATCGACAACTGGAATAAAACATAGGCTACTTTTTATTCCGTAAATCAGTTCCCATATATACGCGTGCGGAGCTGCGGGCAAAACTAGTTTCCAAATAAAATCAAGTTAATGACAAACGTATCGTCAATTTTGTCGACATAACGTCACACCCGTCAAATTTGTCGAATATCTCGTGACCGGGACGCGACGACTGGTATTGATATGGATCAGATGAGCTACCTGTAGATAGTTTGCAGTCTGCAGTTAGCTCAATTGTTTCAATTGTAAATACTAGTTCATATTTGTTTCTATTATTTGATCGTGACCCGAGAGCTGGTGAGTATCTGGCACAGCGCATCAGCATTGCCATACAGCGGGGCAATGCAGCCAGCGTCTTGGGGACGCTTGGACTGGTACGACTGGTATTTATTGTACTGGTACAGTCTGCAGTTAGCTCATTTGTTTCAATTGTAAATACTAGTGTAATTTTCTTTGTGAATAAAGTCTTCTGGCATTTAAAAAAAAAAATTGATTGTAAACATACAGCCGAATTGAGAACATTTTTCTTTTGAGAATTTTTGAAGTCGCTTAAAAAATGCCTAAAAATCTGGCAAATCAAAGCTCGTACACAGCGTTTCGCGTGTGTTGCGAGCGTTCGTCAACGCCGTCATTACGCAAATATTCCTGAACGTTCGACGCTCGCTACCACTGCAGCATTAATTACATGCAGATCTAATTAGCTGGCCGCGCAGTCCGACACAGCTTGAATCATCCGTAGCCGTGGCAGAATATCTAATAATAGTCCGCCATGTCCAAAGGGAATGGTAGACTTATTAGGCATTATAACAAGACGGAAAATTTCACGTCGTTAGTTACTACTAGTTGGAAGAAATTATGGTACACAAGCTGCGCCCCGCGGCTTCACACGCGTTGTTTCTATGGAAACGTTTAAAGGTGATTTCTATCCCACGGGAACTGATTTATAGGATTAAAAGTAGCCTATGTTTGATTCCAGGATTACAATTACCCGTATGCAAAATTTCAGCCCGATCCGTTTAGTAGTTTTTACGTGAAAGACTAACAAACATCCATCCATCCATACTTACAAACTTTTGCGTTTATAATATTAGTAGGATTTTGGTAAAATTCCAGAATTCTTTAATTATTATGTTTTTATTTCTATGGAATTTGGTAACTTTTTGAAATAATAAGTTTACATTAATTACGTTTACTAAGGTAGATACTAGCAAACTAAATTTTTACCGACTTTGTCATCGCTACGATGGTACATAAGTGAACGACCTATGCGAATCGACTCTGTGTCGCACTGTGGGATCAGGCGACGTACAGCGTGCTCGGTGATTTGCATTTGTTTGAGGGATTTACTTAACTATTCGCTTCCTCCACTATGAACATACAGAATGACTAATCAAACGCCATCTTCCATTTACACTAATCTGTTCAGGTACTCGCCCATAGTGCATCATAGACATAGACAAATCATTTAGCACCATTCTCATTTCAACGCCTAATGTACATAGATTGTACAAATAAAAAGCATAAAAGTAACCGCTGATTTAATCGGCATTTGATAGAACAATTCTCAGCGTGTACATAAAAAGTAATGGTCCCGGCAAAATAAATAGGAAAAGCGAAGAAAATATTTAATAACACTTTCCCTTGAGAAATAGGATTTACATTTTCCTCCGGGTAGCACCGCCGACGTGCAATTGATTTTCAGATTTTCGATCTACTAACGACGTCACCGCTTAATAGAACTACTCGTATGAGTTTTCCGAGTTGTATCTACTTGTTTTTTGTAGGGTTGTATGGCCGTAGGACAAGCACGTTCACCATTTGCGGCTGCGTTTTGGCACGGAACGGGCAATATCAAAATTGTGGTGGAATATATCTATCTATCTGCATATTGAACTATGCCGCGGGTGACGGAGCAGTGTTGACTAGCCACGAACCGATTTGTAATTCAATTATTACAAGTGAAGACGGCATACACTGTGCAATAAAATTCATGAGTCTCCTGTAACATTCATGAGAGGAAAAAATAACGTGTAAACAAACTCATATGATTTGGTTTGTGCTCGAACTCTAGGTAGAAAGGTCTAGATGGGTAATTGGATCGGGATGGCTTGATCTCCTTGCTCGAATGATCTTGTACAGGTCACTAGACACGTATTATTTCTACGTGATGGAACATTATGTCATCTGGGTTTCACTAATGTAAATAAACTTAGGCGCAGAAGTTTGATAATTAGTGTTTTTGTGCACAATTTCGTTGGCATCATGATTGAATAATAAAATACAGAATTAATAGTCTATATTTATGTATATGATATGAGTTCCATAGGTACCACTTACTAGGTACTGAATAAGTATCACATAATCACATAATATTATAAATGCGAAAGTTTGGATGTATAGATTGATGGATGTTTATAACCTCTTCACGCCAAAACTACTGAACGGATCGGGCTGAAATTTTGTATGCAGATAATTCTAATCCTGGAATCAAACATAGGCGGCTTTTTATCCCATAAATCAGTTCCCATGGGATAGAAATCACCTTTTAACGTTTCCATAGAAACAATGCGTGCGAAGCCGCGGGGCGCAGCTAGTCATAAGTAAAATGTTTTCAAATAGAAACAATCTCGTAGACCTTCTACGACGTAGCATAATTACTACGACAGCTATTAAATGTAGTTACCATACGCTCCGGCTTAGCTTGTTAAATTATTACATTGTTTTCTAAGCTATTTGAAATTAATTTGCAGTTGTATCGTGCTTTAATTATAAAAGATTTACGATTCCTTGATTCTAAGTTTAACGACTTTGAAATTGGATTTATGATGAAAGACAACAAAAAGAAAACGGTTGAAAGATGGCGTTTTTCATAAACAGTCATAAAAGTGAGATTTTCGTGGCTAACGTAATTCTTTGTAATTCTTTTTTGCTAGCGCAGAAAATAACGCCTATTCTGTTTTTTCTTCAAGGGCCTAATTTTATCGTGTTTTACGGTTTATTCAATTTTAGTTCATCACATCAGTTACATAGCCTCCTTTATTTTTTAAAATTAAAGGGTACTTATATAAAGTATTTGCGGAGGTACCTACATATTGTGTCGTATTTAAATTTTATTTATTCATCTTATAAGATTTTATCTTTATTAACACAGAAAATTACAATCAAAGAATAGAAAAAAATTTGAAAGAATATTTACAATTGAAACTATTGAGCTAACTGCAGACTGTTGCAAACAGTCTACAGGTAGCTCAACTGACCCATATTAATAGCAGTCGGAAGCGTACCCAAGACGCTGGCTGCAATGCCTTGCTGTACAGCATTGGTGATGCGCTGCTCACTAGCTCTCGGGGTCACGCGTCGCTTTGATCAGACGCTCTAATATTTTTTTAGAAACCCGGCTAGTCTCGGCACCCCACGGACCTAGGGTCTCGTCTCGACTCCAATGGGAGCAAATGTGTAGGCTCTGTCGAGACCTGCATATTTACTCCTCTTGAGATCCTCACCGCTGGTGCGGCGGTAGATTTGGCTGACCAAATCTACCGCCGCACCAGCTCACGGATGTCCTGGGAGATGGGAAAGCGCAAGTGTGACGACGCATGTAGCGTCCCACACCACACCATGGGACTAGTGGTACACCGTCGGGCCTTTTACCATCGTTACGCAACAGACCATTTCTGGTACGTTAGCAGTGACATAGGCCCGCCGGATCATGTCGATAAGGCTGCCAGGGCGAGATATCCGACCGGCGGCCCTAGCACACGATAATCCGTGATGACTGTTCTTCAGCAATACCGCACTCCCACTGATGAGGCACGCATCACCTTGTATCCAACTGAAGACATGTTGCGATACGGAAAGTTGCGTCTTATAAGATTGATTAATTCGTTTAATTTTTGAAAGTCTATTCATAGCGTTTCTCAAGTTTCAAGTTTCTCTATGTCTATTCATAGCGCTGTTCAAATTATTGCAATATATTTTTCAATAGTTAATGTTATCCACATAATGTTGTACTAATGATGATATTTTATTGACCATAACGACGAAAACTTTGGTCGTTTGCGAGCCAAAATTTATATAATAAAGATTTATTTCTTCAAACTTTGGTTTCTGCTCGATGTTTTTATTATTCTATGAAATAAGAAAGTTCATAAGAGCTGCTTATAGTTCATTCATGGTTTTGGACCTTTTTGAACTTCACTAATGACTTACTATTTTTCGCCATCAGAAAACCTTAAACAAAGATGTATATATTATAGTATTTGTAAGGTTAAATTATTTTATGTATTAATAATATAATAAATAAATAAATAAAATAATGCTGAACAATTCACACAGCTTTATCTAGCCCCCAAGGTAAGCAGAGCTTGTGTTATGGGTACTAGATAACTGATATACATAATAATATACGAGTACATAGATAGATATTTTTTTATTATACATAGAAAACGATGAACAAATATCTGCAGATCGTACAAATATTTGTCCCGAGGCGGGAATCGAACCCGCAACCTCCTGCGTCGCAGGCGGACCTTCGCCCACCGCGCCACAGAGGTCGTCAAAATTTATTATGTAAGACCTTGAGAAATAAACGATTTATTATTATATATTTATGTAGGAGTCTATTTCTTAAGTAGGTTAAAATGAAATTTTATATCCTCTGTTTAATAAACCACATGTATTAAACAGTATACAACCGTACATGTGTTAAACACAGGATATAAAATTTAATTTAACCTACTTATGAAATAGACTCTAACGATAACTTTGTCTCTCTCTCTCTCAATAGGGTTTGCTGGAAGAGAACTCTTTTTAGGCTCTTTTTAGGCTTGCCATTATTTTTCCTGTTAAATGTTTTGATTCTATATTTTTTTTACAATATACAATTAAGAACCTGAAGTTATATTTTACAGAGTTCGTGGATTTTACTTTGCGCTCGTTTGAACAAATTTGTACCTCGTGGTTTAATATTATTTTTAAATCACTGGGCATGGCCAATGAAAATCCACAAGGATGCTTTGTTCAAATAAATTTCAACTTTTATCAGGTAAAACGTATTATTCCAAAAAGTAATTTTAGAATTTGTAGGTACCACATCAGTGAATGTGCGGGCTCTCCCACGTCTAAGCCAATTCCAGGCAGCTTTATCAGAACGGCCTCAAAGCCAATAAAACCCCCGAATCGGTTACAAAAGCTACCTGTCCCTCTCCAATCTCGAAATGAGCCCTAATTCCACTGGAGCCCCGCAAATTGCAAGTGCCAGGCACCAGCATAAATCCAACCTTTTCAAGTTAATAAAAATGATTTAAGCACGCATTAAAAGGATCTTTTTCCCGTTGAGAACATGGAATTTATAATGGTAATAACTCGGGCGATTGTCCCGTAATTACAAGTATAGAAATACGGAACGATACGCCGGCTGAAAGAGGATCCTGTAGAGTCGAAAGCAATTCCAAAGAAATGTCGCTGTTACATTTCTCGTGGACCCTCGAAGCCTTTTAATTTCGCAGATTAATAGAGATAAAACTTCTGTTAGGGCAAACAATAGTCGCTATACAGGGCGCAGTGGGGACATTGAGAGAATTGCGAGTGGTTCTGCAGCACCCTGTAGCTAGCCGGATGAGCCGCCGCGCCGCCTCGCCGACGGAAATACCATTGCTTTGTTATTTCGTTCACTTTTCAACGACCAATGTTGACAGAGGAGATTAAATTTCAAACAAAGATAAAACACTGACCTCTGGTTTTATAACACTAATTCCGTATTTTCAGCTTCCGAAGCATTCTAAGTAAACATTCCTAGATTCTGGATTTACTGGTCCCAGCTGTGTGCCGAACTGTCCCCGAAATAAACACAATCAATCCAACGGAGTGCTTGGATACAGATAAAACATTTCCCCCTGCAAATAAAAGAGCAAAAGGTAAAATTAGGTTCCATCGACTTCGGAAAAGAAAATCGAATGTCCCAAGTAAAATCAAATTAATGGTTCGCAATCCCGAAACACCTGATACGTAGATTGTGAGCAGTAAATGGGTAGTGAGGCATTATCGCTGGGTCGAATTCACTTTAGAGTTTGTCTCAGTACCCCGCTGGGGCGCGTTTACAGCATTGAGGGTATAAAGCTTGGGCTTAGCATCGGAGCCACGCTACCTGAACCTAACGATTTAACTTTAAGTTATTGGAAAATACGTTAGGTAACTACAGATGCAATGAGAGATTATGAGTCCCATTGAGGGGCTATGTACACCTACTGAAATATAACGTGCGCCGTTGTCTAACGTATTTTTCAAATGGTGTGAAATGCTGTCAAGCACTAAAGTCTTACTCCGCTTGGGCCTGCCTTACGTAGGTATCGTGGCTACTTCCCACCACATCCAAACTCATTGTTCTCGGAAAAGAAAACTCCTTTGCATGACTAATGTCCAATTATGAAAAATGACTAATAGTCCAACCTGTTTGTGTTAATATATGGCTCTGGGTGCAATTATAGGTAGGTACATATACACACCCTTTCAGTCACAGAGTCGCCACGAAGTGTTGGACATTAATCCTAGTTGGACATTTTGTATTTTGGACATTAATCGAGTAAAGCAGGAAACTTTCATACATTAGTTCCCAACCACATCCAACGAGCATTTTAATAATAATTTTTAAAAATATTTTCGTTCATTAGTTGAGGTAGAGAGTCAGCACAAAAATCTTCTGATCAGTTCTAGACTTATAAATTGAACTTGTAAACCCTAGTATATAAATTCATTGCAATGAGACCTAATGTACCTACAGACTTATTTCTTTAGATTCATACGAGTATAATTCTCAGTTTCCGAAGATAGTAATGGAAGCATGACGTCTATTGTTTATTTGCCCTCGGGAAGGGTATTGTACCTTTGAAGGTTTAGCGGCTTCATTATCACTTCACAGTGATGCTGCGGGAGTTACATATAAGCATTTTCTCTTTTTTTACCTAGATATTTAGTTCACTGTAATGGGCTTATGAAGGAGTTTTTATATAGTAACTAGCTTCTGCCCGCGGCTTCGCACGCGTTGTTTCTATGGAATCGTTTTGAGTTGGTTTCTATTCCATGGGAACTGATTTTTGGCATAAAAAGTCGCCATGTTTGATTCCAGGGTTAGACTTACCTGTATGCAAAATTTCAGCCTGATCCGTTCAGTACTTTTGGCGTGAAGAGGTAACAAACATCCATCCATCCATCCATCCAAACTTTCGCATTTATAATATTAGTGTGATAAATCACACTATC
The DNA here is from genome assembly GCA_963564075.1 of Eupithecia subfuscata. NCBI lineage: Eukaryota > Metazoa > Arthropoda > Insecta > Lepidoptera > Geometridae > Eupithecia > Eupithecia subfuscata. Next base: position 11,777,922 of record OY751103.1, on the reverse strand, counting down.
ACACTAATGTTATAAATACGAAAGTTTGGATGGATGGATGTTTGTTACCTCTTCACGCCAAAACTACTGAACGGATCAAGCTGAAATTTTGCATACAGGTAATTCTAATCTTGTAATCAAATATAGGCTACTTTTTATCCCATAAATCAGTTCCCGTGGAACAAAAATCACCTTTAAAAGGTTCCATAGAAACAACGCGTGCGAAGCCGCGGGCATAAACTAGTTATCTTAATAAATCATCACACTATCACACTAATAGGTATTATAAATGCGAAAGCTTGGATGTTTTAATGTTTGGATGTCTGTTACCTCTGCCAAAACTGAACGGATCGGACATAAATTTTGCATGGAAGTAGTTCTAGGCCTGGATTTCTATAGCCTACTTTTATCACGAAAGAACGCGAGTAGGTAAAGCTGCAGGCAACAGCTAGTAACTTTCGCAAGCCGTGCGCTCATACCAATAGACAAACGAATACCCTTTGGGTACGAGATATAGCTACTATATTCATGTAGATGACACATGCACGGTTGCACTGAGACAACCGTACACCCTTTACGTTCCTACAGTAAAGACCAATTATAGGCAGAATGCATTTGTTTATAGAGCTTCTTGCTCGTTTAATTCTTTAGTACATAGAAACGAAAAAAAAATAGTGAGGTAGACATATTCAACACCAGTACAAATAAGCTTAAACGCTTACTTTGTGATTTTTTTTTCTATTCGTTACGTTTTTGTTCTTTTTAATAAGTCGTCAACTTACTGTATTATGTATTTTTGAGTATATCTGCGTAAACTTGTAATTAAACGTCAACAAACATGCTCTGGTCTATCCAGGCATGCTCTTTAAAGTTCATCTGAAATTTGCAAACCTAGCTGTGACTTTCTCCAAAATAAAAAATAAATAAAAAATATGATCTTTTTTATGTCCCGTCTGGACTGCCCCAATCAAAATAAGTGGATGAGGATCATCATCATCATCATCAGCCTATATTAGTCCACTGCTGGACATAGGCCTCCCCTAATGAGCGCCGCCGTAGCGCCCTGTCTTCAGTTTGCCGCATCCAGCATCTGCCTGCAGTCTTTCGCAGATCGTCATCCCACCTGGCCGGAGGGCGTCCTACACTTCGTTTGCCGAGTCGTGGTCTCCACTGGATGAGGATAATGAAAGGGAATAATTCCATTTAAAATTTAATTTAAGTTAGTAAGTAGGTAATTATGTCATGTTATAATTGTAATGTAAACATGAATTAATTATTGTTTTGTATATCGAATTTAATCATTATTATTGTTGAAGCTAATATTTTATGTAATTTGATTTTATTGTAAATTTTTGTATGTTGTATCTATTATGGATTGTATTACCTATCCGAAATAAATGAGTAAATAAATAAATAAATGTATCACTTTATGTGTCAGTACTCAGCCCAGGTAACGATTTCCTGAAACATCTATTAGGTCCAAAAATCCATCCGTATTGCGCCGAAACGTGGCCGTAACCATACACTTCACAAAGTTACCTGTGATCTCTACAGGGAATACGAAGCTTTTGCCCAGACAGTAGGATTAAAGCGGCATTTAGAATCATAATATTATGTTTAATAACAGGTTACATCTCCAGAGATTCGCAATTGGCAGCTTGCCCGGCTTAATCCGGCCCGACCTCGTCCCGGACAAGGCAAGATAACACTGAAATTATGAAGCGAAATTCATCTTTATTCGGAGGCATGTTAGTAATTGGGTATTCAAACATTTCACAAGTACTCTTTGCTGTACTACGATTATATTTATGGGTAAGGATAGGTAGGCCTTTGACAGGTTGGTTCTATTGTAAGCGGTAGGCATCTCATTCCAACGATTTATGTAGGCTTATGAAAGGCATGAACGCTGAATAGCTAAGGAGAATCGATAAGAATGACGGTCTCTTGCAAAATTATTTATGATAGAGACACTTGAATAAATAGAATGCCTATGAATCTTCTTTTGTTTACTGATAGGGATTACTATCTTTATTTTATTTTTGCTCTTGTTATTGTGTCCCTTTCCTCTGTTGGTGGATAAATGATAAATACATCAAAATGCGGCTACAATTGCAATTATTTTATAATGATTAATTAATTTTTGACGTGACAACGTCTTATAATTCGATAGAGCCGGCTGCACGCACGAAAAAACATGACGTCATGCGGCGTTACCTCGTCATGCAGCGTTACCTCGCTCTGAGGCGTTCCATGTAAGGCTTGAAGTGCAAGCGAGAGCGCCTGACATTCGTCTCTCTCCTACTTGAGTGAGCGATGCGTCTGCGTGGTCACGTTCAACTATCGTCAGTAAAGTCGGTTTACTGACAACCAATTTTTTTATAATTATTATAAATTTATGAGGTACATGTCACAAAAATAATAATCATTATAACTAGGTAGAGATAAGCCATTCTAAAAATGCACGCCGAGTGTAGGTGCCTATGACGTTTTGTGGAGAAGACGTGCATTTTAAGAATGGTTTATCTCTACTTAACTTACATAATCGTCTATGTACCTAAGTAGAGGCGTGCATTTTGGCGTTCATGTTTAGAATGGTTTATCTCTACCTAGTACGTGGAGATGAACCATTCTAAAAATGCACGCCCCATCCACAAAACGTCGTATACTCGGCGTGCATTTTTAGAATGGCTTATTTATATCTACTTATATAGAATTATAATTATGATTTAAATAAACAAATTAATAGTAAATAATTAAGATATTAACACTGTAGAACTGATTTCCATGAGTAAGTATTCACATCAATAGAGAGTAAAAATTGATGAGTGAATAAAATACCTATAGCTAATATTAGACCACCAGCTCAGTTTCTATTCTACTCAGACGCTGAGTAAATTCATAAAGGTATCTTAGAGTGAATTGTCCATTCACAAAGGTCTTCACACTAAGAGGGTGAATATGCTGACGTGAACTGTTCACTTTACTGGAGGAACGTGCATCTAGCTGGGTTATGTGCATTCTGGCAAAGATATGGAGCTTGCCATAGATCTAAGTAAAATCTGTATATACGGTACGTTCTCCCAGCGCTTACTCAACGACTGGCCTGTGTTACAACTACACATAAACACTCGCTCACAGTTACATTTCCAATCTAGTGCAATAATTATAATGAACAAACACGAGGGCATTGCTGTAGTCTTTTAGTTAATAAATCACAGTAAAGTACCTACGTCGTAGCAAGCACGCGTAAACCGAACGCCGCCGCCGCGCCGGTCCGACTATGACTGAGGTGGGTGGACCTAACTGCACCTAATTTGAGCCTTCCAGTTTCGAAAAGCTCATCGAAGCCTCATCTTCCCTTTTTTACTTAGATCGATGGAGCATGCTAAATTAGGTAGATAAGAGGTGTAATTCTAAAGTTAAGAAATGAGCCAATAAACTGACACCATCTTTATACTTTTGGGGAGTCGTCTTAACTTACAAGATTATATACCTACTTATTGGGATCCATATAAACTGGTGATGTCTAAGTTAACAGACGTATTAACATTTTATGAAAATTCTTTACCCGTCTTCTAGTTAGGTAACCGTCAATTCGCTACAAGTTTGTACTTAAACTACAAATTTTGATTTAGGTAGGTATTTTACTACTTAATCTTTTGTATTCCACAGTAGACATTTTAATAGATTGTTTTATTTTTTGTTAGACAACAAAAAAAACACTTAATTTTTATCATAATTAAGTTTAAGTCAAAGTTTAAGCACGGTCCAAGTGGTCCAAGTTTGTCGGCCATTTGTGTACTTTTTAAAATTCTGTGCAATAAAGTATTAAAATATATAAACAATCACTTGTTGGTTTAATGTAATGAGTTACCCCAAGAGATAATCTGTTTTAAAATCTGTCTTGCTTGACTAATGTTTTTATTTGTGTTTTCTTTTTCTATGAGTGGGATGACGATCTGCGAAAGACTGCAGGCAGACGCTGGATGCGGCAAGCTGAAGACAGGGCACTATGGCGCTCATTAGGGGAGGCCTATGTCCAGCAGTGGACTAATATAGGCTGATGATGATGATGATGATGAGTGCGTTGTGCAGCGACAGAGGCGTTTCATTCTGGCCTCCACGGAAGACCAGCACTTTGGCATGGATACCTCCTGCCATAGCGTCTACTGGGTGTTGGCCATTTTTGTTACCGTAGCGTAACCCTATTGGTTAACAAAATAAACGCATTTTACTTTACTTTTACTAACGCTAGTCTTACAGGACATGAGTGTAGTAGGTAAGTAACTTACACTATTCCTGGAAGGTATTAGAAAATAATAATCTTTTTATAACATCCTTATATATTAAAGTTCATATTACATCGAGTTAGTTCCTCCGCTATACAATCTGCAGTAACTTTTCATCGCAGCAAATCTCACGACACGAAAGAAGTAATTTTCAAGAGCGGGTAATCGGAAAATCCGTTGAAATATTATTTTAACTAGAAGTATTGGATATTTTATAGTAGTTTCAGCACGGGACTTTGTTCACGTAGAACCTTAAATGGTATGTTGTACATAGCATTCAAAAACAAGATATCGGGCAAATGTGAGTGTGACTCGCGCGCTGAGGATTTTGAACATTTGTCAATGAAATGAATACTAAGTTAGAGACATCTGACACTTTTTGATGGACGAATATTTAAAAACAGTTGGTAGGTACAGACAGCGTCAGAATTAAGTAACCCCGCCCTGCATACCATATGCACGTTTAAATCCAAATTTGTTAATCGTAGGAGTCTTAAAAGTCGAAAATAAATTAAAATTTTATTTAGGTAACATAGAAACAGAACGAATAGATAAAAAAAAAATTGATTCTAACCTGCATTGTGTCATGCGTGGGCTCGCCAGCCATGTATAGGAGGAAGAGGGGACGCCAGTCGAGCCGCGGAGGTTTTAAATGTTCCCGTGGTTCGGCGAAAATGGCGAGAGGAGAACACCGGAGAGATTTTAGTGGGTAGTACGTCCTTCTCAGGGCGTCGAGTCCCACATAATTCGACCCACCCCCCCCCACCGACCTATTTTATTCGTAAATGAATTTCATCGCCGATTAAAAAAAAGGGCGGTTACTTAATTCTGACGCTGTCTGTACATACTTAGATGGATCGTTCTGCAAACTTCGGAGATAACGCGGTTCTAATATATTATGCCTCAAACTTAAGTAAATATTAAGTGTAAAAGACTTTGTGGATCTTAACCTAGGACACAAATAATAATAAATTTGAAAAAGGTCGTTAGCATCACGAATGCTGCAAGACAATCTCTTTAGAAACTCGGTCACAGCTTCTGACCTGTACAATAAAGTTCTTTGTCATACTAAAGAAACCTTTTAGCAGACGGTACCTACTGTTGTCGTTTACAGGTATGTAAGTCAATTAAAAGCGACAAGGTACTAAATATACACCTACTCTAGTTCCAGAAGCGGAGTTAAAGTGTCAAATGCAATCAGGGTCCAAAGAGCTCCGCTAATTACTTTACGGAGGCGATTACCCCACGATGTGAACGAGAACTAAATATCTCGAATGCATTAACGAAGTGTATTTAATACTAGCCTCTGTACATGGCTTCCCTCACGTGGTAGGTACCTGTATAAAACTTTGCTATGTCACTCGAGGATAATTAAGCTCTTTATTTTAAGAATTCCTTTCTCTAGTATTTTAAAATCGGACCGAGTACCTAGTTCCTGAGAGAACCTCCTACAAACATAAAAACTTTACAAATGTTAAAAATTATTTGTCCATAGCTATACTCGTTCCTGGAATCCTGGATATTTTTTGTAAAGAAAGGGGTTATAAAAAAATGTGGCGGAACATATTTAAGGACACTGGTGTTGTTGGAGCAAATCTTGTTCGAGATAATTTTCGTTATGAATGCTCGAATTAAACCTTTTTCCCTCGCCTCCTCGCCTCAAACTCAGCAGCCTATATTGTCCACTGATAGACGCAGGCCTCCTCTGATAGGCGCCTTATCTATTATCTCATGAGGGGGGGGGGGGGGGGGGCTTATGACCATAATCCCCACGCTCTGTGCATGCGGGTCGGGGATCTCAGTTCACTGGTAGAATTGTTCTGCAAGGGGCGCTGCTGCCCGGCCCTGGTGGATATCCCTTACTCGCCTCTTACGACACCCACGGGCAGAATTGGGGTGGTGCAAATTCTAAGCCGGCGGCACCACATTTTCAATTTTCAATTGCAATTTTTGTACTATTTCATGATTCTAGGTTGTAGAGGACGCATGGTGCATGATTTTAGCTCTAACTGATTTTTATATGGCTCCTATGGTATGTCGTCGGTGGTAATGGAAACGACCGTTTAGCTCCGTAGCTGGCTTATTACTGGGATAGGTACCCACAATAGCACGTATATAATATTGTGACAATCGTTCCAACAGCTAGATGCACATACATGATGTACATTATGATTTTACTACATTTATTTTTTTATTACATTTATTGCACCTTTGTCTTGTGTCCTGTTTGACTTAGGTTTCTATTATTATAGTCATACGTGATTTGTGTTTTGAGCTTTCCAATATTTCAACACAGTTTCATGCGCCATGATAACGGAACAACTTGTTCCGTGATCAAGATACTAGCTACTAACTTATACTAACTAATAACCATGATGGATTTAAAGGTTTCTATTATGTACAGAAGTACAGAATTGTTTTTGCTTTTTATTTCTTCTGTATTATAAAGTGGCAGGCAGGTTCCTATTGCATTAGGAAGAGCTAATTCAGTTCGTTACCGCGCTCTCATCTACGTAACTCGATTGGCTTTGTCGAGTCATTTTGACACAGCGGTTAATTGGCTATCAGATGTGCCCTAAATGTGTCATATCGAGGTCTAATAAAGTACCGATAGTAGGGTATTAAGGACACATGGCAAGGGTCGAAGCAGATGAGCCATATATGTAACAATTTTACTTTGTTTATTATTGTACTTTTACTACTTCTTTGTTTCTCAAACGCCACCGTCTATATTGTAATCCAGTCCATCCAATGTTGGAAGAGCTCGGTCAAAGCGATAAGGCCGCCCTTTGTACTTCCTTAATTCTCAGCATTTCCTTCTGTATTGTATTTTATGTTTCTGTGGTACAGTAAAGAGTTATCTATCTATCTAGATCTTTGTAAGTTAGAAAACGCTGTCAATGTATTTTTTTTTACCTGAGCTCACACTAATATTATAAATGTGAAAGTTTGGATGAATAGATGAATGCATGGATAGATGGATGGATGGATGGTGGACATCGACCACTACTAGTATAGTATTATAAATCTGTGCCTGAGCCTAAAGAGCAAGTCCGTCATCGATTTCGAAGCCCTCTTTTTGATGTCAGCTAAAATCCTGCGAATATAAATAGCAAAGATCCTTTAGAGAGCAAAAGACAAAAACTAATCTTTTATTCATGTTCATAGTCTATGAATTTATATTCCAGGCTTTTTCACAAAAGCCGTGATAAAAAGTTTTAAGGTGTTTTCGGTCAAGGACAGAAAGAAAGAAAGAAAGAAAATAATTTTATTTGTAACTTCAATCACAAGAGTTTTTAAGTACTATTTACAGACTAAGTACCACTAACAACCTTAAAATGATGTGATATTTGTTTACATAATATGATTGAAGCTAGAAACTGGGAGCTGGCTCAGCATAAATGCTACGTGCAGGCAGGATACACATAACGCTGTTCTTCCGCCGGTTCCCACAATCAGTAGCGGGTAGTACAAAAACATAAACACATAAAAAATGGGAACGAAAAATTTAACCTATGTATAGATAGGGTTTGCTCACCCTACAAAATAATTACCTATACGGATCAGAACTTAAAAGTAATAAAATATATAAAAATAATCCTAAAATAGATAAAAGAAACAAGATCAGATAGACAATTTGGTGTTTACTACTTATGGCACAGATTAGATAACCTTATGGTACTAGAGAGTACACACATATAAGGGTACACATATAATAATAATGGTAAATAATAGGGGTTATTCATATGGGTTTCCGCTATCAAGCCATTTGTGTGGACAGAAGTGTGATTTTGAGTCTACGCTTAAAGGTAGCCTTCGAAACAGGTTGCCGTAGGGGCGGTGGTAAATTATTCCAACACTTTGTGGCCTGGTAGCGGAAGCTTCCTCTGAATGCAGCGGTTTTATGTAGCTTAACTACAAGTAAGAACGAAGAAGCACGAGTTTGATAGAGATTCCGTGATGAGGACCACTCAAATTTGTTGAATAAGTACTTAGGGCGTTTGTATTTTATTATGTCATGCACCAAAGTCGCTAAATGTAGAGTTCGGCGCGATTCCATGTTTAACAGGCCAGCCCGATTAATGAAAGGGCTCACATGTGTACGAGGGGGAATGTGGAAGCAAAATCGGCAACAGGCGTTTTGAACCCGCTGAATAAGACGTTGAGATGACGAAAGAAGACGAGGTCCGTAGAGTGTGTCACCATAATTTAATTTTGACAAAACCAGACTTTCCGTTAGTAAAATGCGTAAGTCTTCCCGTAGTAAGTTCCTAATTTTGTATAAAATTTTTAGTCTATAAAAACAGCTCCTAACTAAGTTTAACACGTGACTTTCGAAACGGAGATGGCTGTCAAGGACGATGCCTAGATTTCTAGCTTCAGTAACTTGATCTAGACGTTGGTCAAGAATGCTGATTACAGGATTAGCTGATGTGATTTTAACGACCTGTTTTTTGCTACCAAGAACAATATATTTCGACTTTGAGGCATTTAACATAAGGGAATTTCTACCCGCCCATACGTGAATACGATTAAGATCGTCAGTAATTTTACTTGTCGCTATTGAGACATCATCAGGTCTAAATGACAGGTATATCTGGACGTCATCAGCATACAAATGATAGTGACAGTTGACTATTTCCTTGGCGATGTCTGCAGTATAGATAATAAAGAGCAAAGGTCCCAGAATAGATCCTTGAGGAACTCCACGTGTCACTGCCAGTGGATCGGAGAGAGAACAAGAACCGTCTTCTTTGACCACTCTAACTCGTTGTGTCCGCTGAGAGAGGTAACTAGCGAACCACGAGATTGCGTGTCTATCCAGGCCATAAAATGAGAGTTTACCTAACAGCAACGATATATTTAGGCAGTCAAAAGCTCTCGAAAAATCTAGCAATGTAAGGATAGTACCCAACCCTTGGTCTTGACTACTAATAATGTTATCGGTTACGTCCAGAAGGGCCGTAACAGTCCCTCTCTTTTTTCTAAATCCCGACTGTAGATCAGGAAGAATTTCATTGACTTCAAGGTAGTTACTGAGTTGACAATGAACGACTTTTTCTAAAATTTTCGACAAGCAGGGGAGAATACTAATGGGCCGGAGATCTTTCATTGAGGTCGGATTAGGAGTTTTAGGTATAGGCGTTATTAGTCCTATTTTCCAAGAAGTGGGGAATTGAGCAGTTACAATGGAGCTGTTAATGATGTCCGTGATTACACTAAGTGTCTGTGGGAGCGTCAAGAGAACCATATCAATGGTAATGCCGTCATATCCTTGTGCATTAGACTTAATAGATAGTATATATTTAACTATTTCAGTTTCATCAACTGTATGGAAGGAGAAAACCGAATCACTAAACTTATGGCTTTCAAAGTAATTAATTTCAGAAGTATCAACTATATTAGCTGCAGGCACATTAAGGAAATTCTTATTGATGTCATTGGGGTTAGTTAGATGATCAGGAAGACTATCATTGTCATTTGAATTAGGGAGGATATTATTTTTAAGGTTTTTCCACAACTCTTTTGAATTGTGAGAAATAGAATTAATGTGGTGATCAAAATAGGCTCTTTTTTCATTAAAAAGACTAGAATTGGCTAAGGATTTTAAGTTTTTGTAATATTCTTTACTTGCATCTGTTTTATCTTTTTTGTACTTGGCAAATGCTTCTTCCCGTAGTTTGTATATAAGTTTCATGTTTTCGGTGATCCAGGGAAGATTTTGTTTCTTGATGAGGGCGTTTGTTATAGGAGCGTGTTTGTCAAAGATGTTTAAAATTATAGAGTTAAAATTGTGTAGCATGTCATCTACAGAGTTCATGTTAGTAACAATGGACCAGTCAATACAATTAAGGTCTTGATTAAAAGCATCTAAGTTTATGTGTTTGATTGGTCTATAAGTTATTGTTTTAGGTTTAATTTTACATTTCTTTAAGCTAAGGGTCATGTTAATCATGGAATGACCGTTTGAACCTGAGATATTAGATGTAGTTACATCGCGTATGTCCGTATTGGCGCAGACTAAATCAATCAATGTTTGGGAATCATTGGTAAAATGAGTGGGTTCATTCACATACTGATCTAGGTTTAGGTACTGTAGAAACTGTAGTAATTTCTTAGTCATGCTGCTGTTTATATCCAACATATTTACATTGAAATCGCCCATCAATATAATATGATCATATTTAGAGAAACATGTGACGGACTCTGTTAATGCGTCTAAGAATGTGTCAATATTAAGCCATGGCGGGCGATAGGCAGTTCCTATAGCCAACCGTCGACTATTAACTGAGGTGGAGAACCACATCTGTTCTATAAGGAGACCAGGTGGATTCAACTTACGAAGCCTCACCCCGTTTCTAATGTAAAATCCAACACCCCCTCCACGGCCACCGCGAACATCGGTGGGTCGAGGCGAGTGTCGAAAACGATACCCCGGGACTCTAGGTGCCCGCGCTTCTTCGCCCTGTCTAATCCAAGTCTCGTTTATGGCAACGATGTCAGCCTCAAAACGAGCCATGGCTATTTGAAAGTCATCATGCCCTGTACCAAGTGAACCAGCATTGTAGAGACCTAACTTTAAAAGCTTATATTTAGCCATCATACACATTTAAGTTTAAGTATGTAAGACGTAATAGTAAAGGGTGAAGCTGGGGCAGATACAATTGCTTGTTCATAGTACTGGACATTAAAGAAGTTAAAACAGTTTGACTTAGTTAACTCGATGTGTCGCAGATAAGCAGCTAGGCAGACATAGATTTTAAAAATATACATAAAACTACAAAGTTGGTTAAACATACTTCTTAGCAATATTTTAGAAATCATATTAATAATAACAAGTAACATTATAATAAGCGGGAAAATATCATAAAATATTGAAGTATACTCTTCTGAACTTAGAGGTACCAAAGTAAACAAAGCACATACTAAACAGTAACAAGGTATGAACTCTCGATTCAAATCATCAAAATTAATAGGCACGGTAGAGAATACACACAGCAAAAAAAAAAGCGCAGTGTGGTAAAATGACAAAAAATTAAGAAAAACTAAGCTTAACAAGAAAAGTGTAAATAAATATAGAGGTATAATATACAGTACATTGTAGGACTCTATTGTAATAACGTATTCTATTGTAATAACTCTATTGTAATAAAATGTAAATAAATATAGAGGTATAATATACAATACATTGTAGGACTCTATTGTAATAACGCAACCATCTAGATAATAGGTAAGGTCGTAACTATTGTTCAGCTGTATTGGAAAAACCACTGCCGAAAACACGCAACAGATCTGATTCATTTTTCACCATCATTGTAGAGGCGGATGGATCCCGCTTGACGAGAACACGGCCGTCCCTGGTCCACGGCGCGGCCCAATTCATGCGTCACACAGGCCCAATTCATGCAGGACACTTGTTATTCTGCGAATGGTTTTTAAAAGGTTGTAGGCACTTAATCCCATCGGCGATAATGCGTTTTCTGTTTTCTCATTCGTGGCGTTACGAAGTAGGTATATATGGGACGCGTAAATTTCGACCGCTAGAAAATTAGGGTCTTATCCCAGCTTACGGACACTTTCAGGCCGAGCCGTTTAAATGTCCGCTTCGTTGTAATTTGTTACAAATTATGATATATTTAATCTGAGAATTACACGGCAAGGATAATGATTTATTTAGGTGTATTTGCATCACTAGCTTCTGCCCGTGGTTTCGCACGCGCTTTTCAAGGATAAAAAGTATGCTTTGTCTGAACTTGGGACACCCTCCACCTGCCCTGCCCAATTTCGTTAAGATCTATTAAGCCATATAGGCGTGAAAACGGACAGACAAAAGGACTCTCGCTTTTTGTAATACTGCTGCCAGCGGCTTCGCACGCGCTTTTTAAGTAGTTGCTTATGTCCGTACCCGGGACACCTTATATAAAATAAATAAATAATGCTGGGCAATTCACACAGCATTATCTAGCCCCAAGCTAAGCTGCTGGATGCGGCAAGCTGAAGACAGGGCGCTATGGCGCTCATTAGGGGAGGCCTATGTCCAGCAGTGGACTAACATAGGTTGATGATGATGATGATGATGATGACGCTAAGCTGAGCTTGTGTTATGAGTACCAGATAATTGTTATACATAATACAATATACTAAATAGATAGATATTTTTTATTATACGTAGAAAAACATCCAGAACCCCCTGAACAAATATCTGCAGATCTTACAAACATTTGTCCCGAGGCGGGAATCGAACCCGCAACCTCCTGCGTCGCAGGCGGACCTTCGCCCGCCGCGCCACAGAGGTGGTCAATATAATATTAGTATGTATATGGATTAGGTATGGATTTATTATACCCAATCGTTTCCTTGTTGTAGTAGCAGAAACACATGTTAAAAGCAATTTATTTCTGTCAATACAATTTCTTCCTTTTGTTTTGCGTTTTTCCGCGAGTTAATTCCAACTAGCCTACGGGCAAAAAAACCTTATAACGTAGTCGCATTTGAATTGGAGACATTGCTTTCGACATGTCGGCAATAATTCTAAATAATTTACATCAATACCAAAATTGTCATTGTGTTTCTTGTGTGTCTTATTATATTGTGTTACTAGTTTCTGCCCGCGGCTTCGCACGCGTTGTTCCTGTGGAAACGTGTTCTATCCCATGGGAAAGTAAGCCTTTGTTTGATTCCAGGATTAGAATTACTTGTAAGTACGCAAAATTTCAGCCCGATCCGTTCAGTAGTTTTGGCGTCAAGAGGTAACAAACATCCATCCATCATCGATTTATCCATCCATCCATCCATCCATCTAACCATCCATTTAACATTATTTTTGTAACACCAAATTGTACAAACAGTTTACAGTTAAAAACATTCTGACTTCTATCATCTAAACATCCAAACTTCGCATTAGAATATTAGTGTGATTTAGGCATTTGCTTAAAATAAATAAACATAAGCTATACTAAGCTGCTCCTAGTCCGGGGACTCCTTTGAACTAAGTAGAAGTAGGACGCAGCCCGAGGCAGGGCCAAGTTGGGACACTACGTGACTAGACAACGACAAAACAGTATCCGCTTTTACATTCCATCTCTGCAATGTAAGAATTGGATTTCAGATCGAGAAAAATATGCAGCCAATAACGTGGAAAAAGTTCTATTAGTTTCTTGGCGAGGACAAGCTGCAAGTTCTGCTCGCGTCTTCGCAGTCTTTTTACCGAGACAAAAAGTATCCTTAACGCATTCACTGCCCAGCCTCTGCTACACGCGGACGGATACTGGCATCTGCGTCTTGGGCCTTGAATGTGATAATGTTACATCTATGTCTAGAACTATAAATTACTGCGGCGGCAGATTTGGCCGAGGATCTCAAGAGGCGAAAATATGCAGGTCTCGACAGAGCCTACCATTTGCTCCCCTTGGAGTCCGTGGGGTATCGAAGCTCTTCGGGTTTTTAAAAAATTATCCGCGCATAAGCAATAAAATTATCTGATCGAAGCGACACCTGACCCGAGTTTTGATAAATGATTTGAATTTTGTAATTTGTATAACAAAATCCCCTTGTTCAATCTAACGATCCTATCCATCCACGGTTGTCTGGTAGAGATCTTGAGCGATAAAACCGCCAATAGTAACATAAATTGTTAAATAAAAATTGTCGTATGCTGGTGAGTATCTGGCACAGCGCATCAGTATTGCCATACAGCGGGGCAATGCAGCCAGCGTCTTGGGGACGCTTCCGACTGGTATTGATATGGATCAGTTGAACTACCTGAAGATTGCTTGCAACAGTCTGCAGTTAGCTCAATTGTCTCAATTGTATTTCTATTATTTGATTGTAATTCACTTTGTGAGTAAATTTTATAAAGTGTGTCAATACTAGCACTAACACGAGTATCCTATTTACAGTATCCTGCAAAAACCCGAACGAATTTGACATTCGATTTTGTCACTAAAAACTGGATCCGTTTTCCAGTAAAAACCAGGATCCAGTTTAATTTACACGTATAGTTGGAAGTGTTTCCACTGCCTGCATACCGTTTTTTGCAGGATAGCAAACTACTACTGATTAATATCCGTGTATATTTTAGAAGCTTGTAAATTTTTAAGAAAATACCCAGAATCTATATTTAAAAATGAAACCCGTTTTCCTTGGTCACGGCATCACTTGTGAACTGCTGGACCGATTTCGCTAATTCTTTTTTTGTTGTGTTTGTTATTGTCAGGAGAAGGTTCTTATGAAAGAAAAAATTAAGAAAGTTGGAAACATAAATTTCCACGGTGGCGAAGCCGCGGGGCGCAGCTAGTATTTTATAAAGAAAAATGATATACCTAGACGATACGTAAACAGACATACTTATTCATAATAAAATCATAATACCTGACTTCAAACTAATTACACTGCGGTCCCGTTCCTCTAGATTAGTTACATGTAGTAATCGCGTATGCACCTTCACCACTCACTAAGTTGAGAATTAAAACCTTTTTCTTTTTTATTTTCTTTATCTCTTTCGAGTGTCCTCTATGGTATTCGACTTTGACTTGCCTGTCATTCGCATTTTAGTGCTCAAACCACTCAACATTTTTTCGACTGTATTTTCGTGTTTTTACGCAAAAGAAGATTGAAAAGTGCTTGTGAGACATGCCTAAACGTTCCAAGGAAAGGTCTAAGGAACGCATAAAGAAGAAAATTTGGAAATGGTGAAAAAATTAAAATGTCATGATGAGGATACTGACTCAGGTCCTTTAAATTTTTTCTTTCGTATTTACGAATAGATATACCTATTTTAATGCAATCTGAGCAGTCATTGGGGCTGTCTCGCCGCATGGACTTTACGGTTGGCGTTCTTTCCATTGGGGACTGTAACCTAACTTTATAAATAAAAAGCGATATCAATCGCCCTCTAGCTCATTATTTAGTGAGATACTGTTTTTGGCTACTTATCTAAGTAAGCAACTGGTTCTAGGCACATTCTATTGAGAGTGAAGCTAGCCTGTATGTATATGTTACTATCGAGTAACTAACTATATTGCCGGGTGATTTTTTTTATTTATTTACATAAACGACGAGACAATCGTCGAAGGAAAATTACGGACCAGATAGCCGGAAGGAACTCGCTAGCCGGTTAAATCATGTGGTTTTGGAAGGTCTGAGTTCAGATGTTCGAAATAAGTTGCTCGGCAGATACCAAACCAACTCTGTGTCCAAGTTGGATGTTCTTCAGTTAAACCCGGAGAGCTGCGATCTTGGAGTCTACGGCTAAAATAGATAAGGGAATTTTATTGAGACTAAACAAAAACAAACGGCGACGACTATAGCTAGTTTGAGTCTAGTTATAAACTCACAGCTTAACAAAACTAAGGATAACAAGACGTTACAGAAGCTGTTTGATATTAGCCGCATTTCATGCGACATTCAACATACTGACTCCAATACACGGAGGAACTTCCTATTGTTTGCCATGAAATCGGACATGAAAGATTATCTGAAGAGTACCAACATCAGTGAGTTTCGTTTCAGCGACAATCTGACAGAAACTTTAAGGGCAGCAAAAGCTGTCAATAAGTCAGGTGCGAATTGGAAAGCCGATTCATCAGGATATAAAAATAATACCACAGCTAGGTTCAGGCCGTCCAAAGGTCCAAGACCTTTAAACCGCAGAGCGCCTGCTCCAGCTTACAGGCCACCGTGCCTGGGCAAGCGACACCATACCCGCCGCGCCCCCAGCAGTGGGTCCGCCGGCCGGCGCACCCCCGCGCCCCGCCTCCCCCGCCGCCGCCCAAGCACGAGCCTTCGTATAAGCCCTCGTCGATGTACCACGCGTCGCCGCCGCAGCGCCGCTACTGGATACAGATGAGTACACAGGACATCATATCTTTATTCTACGATAATTGGTCTCTCATTCATTACGAATGGCCGCACTATCCTATCTTGGATCATCATCAGCCTATATTAGTCCACTGCTGGACATAGGCCTCCCTAATGAGCGCCATAGCACCGTGCCTTGCCGCATCCAGCATCTGCCTGCAGTTTTTTCGCAGACCGTCATCCCACCTGGCCGGAGGGTGTCCTACACTACGTTTGCCGAGTCGTGGTCTCCACTCAAGAACACGTTTACCCCAGCGTTTGTCGGTTTTTCGCGAGATATGGCCGGCCCACTGCCACTTTAGTTTGCTAATTCTTAATATGTTGGATACGGGGCTTTAAAATAGATTTTATTGAGCCAGTGGTACAAAACTCTCTTCCCGCGATTGGAACATAATTATATACAGTTAGTGAGAGAACTCATTGAAGCCATAAGTAGCCTTCGTATTATTGGGGCGGTATACAAATGTCAACCTTGTCAAGGCCAATTTATCTCATGTATTTTTATATTATATATTTTTTTTATCCCCAACGTAACGGTAAGGTGCGTCTCATTTTGGATTTGAAACAATTAAATAAATTCATAAAAACGGACCACTTTAAACTTGAAGAGACTTAAGGACAGCACTCTTGACTAACTTATCAACACAACAAAGATTGTTTTATGGCCACCCTTGATCTCAGGGATGCATATCTCCATTATCTCCTAGTAAAGGTTCATTGGGAGTCAAGGAAATTTCTACGCTTTGTGTTTGAAGACCTACGAGTTTCAGGTTTTTAGCTCCTTACGTTTTTACGAAAGTAACTAAACCGATAACAAAATCGTTGCGTTCCGCTGGTCATAAATCGACCCTTTATTTATATGATTGGCTTCTTTTTGGTTATACTTACCATCAATGTTTAAAGAATATAAATTTAACTAAACGTATGTTTATATCTCTCGGATTCCTAATCAGTAATCAATGATACCTTCATTGTCTTGTAAATACCTAGGAATGATAATAGACTCACATAATAGGTCATTGTGTTTGCATTTGGAGAAGAGATTTAATATTAGGACTCGATTGGAAAGCTTCTCGAACTTAAAGCGCTGTGGAATACGAGCGTTCGCGCAGCTATTAGGTATACTAGTGTCTGTGTGTCGCTAATAAATATGGCTGGTTACATACTAAAGAAATGAAAATATAAAAGCATTTTGATGCAATTTAAAAGACCACGATGATTATAATAGATACATAAATTTACCTAAATCACTTCAAGCCTGACATAAAATGGTGGCTTAAAAATATTGACAGATCGGTACATCGGATTAGATCCGATGTCTATGACACCGAAATTTTTTCTGACGCCTCAACTACGGGGGGGGGGGGGGGGGGGGGCTACGTGTAACGGTGTGGTGATACTGCGAGCGGTAAGTGGTCACTCGTGCATTTATAGCCCTTAAAATATTTGCCCGTGATATTTTTGACGGCCAAACACTCATGAGGATCGATAACTCTACCGCAATGGCATACATCAACAGAATAGGGGATATTCAGTACCCACATCTCCCGCAAATAACCAGACAGTTTTGGAACTGGTGTGAAAGTAGAAAGCTTTATATCATCCTGACGTAGAATGGGAGCTAAGGGATGAGGCCTTTAATACATTTCAATTAGCTATGGTTACCCTCACATTGGTTTACTTGCGTCTAGAATCAATAAAAATTGCTTAACTTATGTCTCTTGGCAAAGAGATCCTGATGCTTTTGCTATTGACTCATTCACGATTCCATAGTCACAGTTAAGATTTAACACTTTCCCCCCTTTTTCGGTTATTATGAAAATGCTTAAGAAGATTATTAGTGGCACGGCGGTAGGTATCTTGGTAATACCTCGGTGGCACAAGTTGATTACCCGGGAGGCAGGGTTGTTATCCGGCATGCATTTTCAAAACGAAGTAGGCCAAACGGGTCGCTGGACATAATGTTAGCATCATTAGCAGAAAATTCGATAAAACAGCATGTCACATGCTTGCGTAAATGCTGGATTTTTTTTGTAAGGTTAATTCTATTGATTTCTATGATGCATCTGTGCCAGATGTTATTTCTTTCTTGACACAACTTTTTAATGAGGGTTGCCAATTTAAGGTACCATACCTTAAATTCATGTAGATCAGCTCTTTCATTAATTTTAGAGCCATTAGTTAGTAGCGATGATCAGCTGAAAATATTTTTTAAGGGCGTGTTTCGTTTAAGAGTGCCACAACCAAAAATGCCATACCACTTGGAATACTAACCTTGTTTTAGACCGTTTAAAGTTTTTGGTACCCAAACGATGACATCTCTTTGGATTATTTTTTTCGAAAAGACAGCTATGCTTAGCTCTCACTGCAGCACACCGGGTTCAAATATTATCTAAAATTAACGTCAAAAATATTGAAGTTCTATCAGATCAGATTATCATTAACATTCCAAACATGATAAAGACCTCAGGGCCAGGTTGTAGGAAACCAGTGTATCACTTACCTTTTTTCATCATTGAAAAAAGGACCGCCATGTGTCCTGTGATGTGCGACGACAGTGTTAAGATACTTAAGATACTATTACTTAATACTTATGAAAATCACAAAATTTGTTTATTTCAATACAAAAACCCCATAATTATGTGGGGACACAATCAGTCGTTGGCTGAAGTTAACTCTATGTGAGTGTGGTATAGATCCCAGCGGTTTTAGTGGTCACGGTACGCGGCACGCTGCTACCTCTCGCGCACATTCTCTCGGTGTCAACATTGATACCATCCGCAAAACAGCTGGCTGGAGCGACCGGCCAACTTCATTTGCTCGCTTTTATCTGAGAACCATTGTTATTGATGATGTTACAAATGTAGCTCACTCAATATTTGATTAAGGTTCGAAGAATACCTGCATAAATAATTTTAAAATATGGTTTAGTTTTTACGTTAAATGATTATTGAAGTTAATGACATTACAAATTTTAAATATAGATATTTTTACTACTTTTACTTGTAGGAGGTATATTATCTTTCATTGATAGTATTCCCAACAAACTCTCAAAATCTACATGTAACTAATCTAGAGGAACGGGACCGCAGTGTAATTAATGATTAAACGAACTTACCTGTAAGTGAAGTTCTATCCTAATTACACTAGCGTCCCGTTCCGAATAGATTAGTGGGTCCCGCCCGCCCAACGTGTACGGAGCATACACTCCCTTACATCATTTGAGTAGGGAATACTTCAATAAAGCAACGAATTAATAAAATAAAAAAAAAGAACGGAATTTACTCTAAACTAAATGACAGGCAAGTCAAAGTCGAATACCATAGAGGACACTCGAAAGAGATAAAGAAAATAAAAAAGAAAAAGGTTTTAATTCTCAACTTAGTGAGTGGTGAAGGTGCATACGCGATTACTACATGTAACTAATCTATTCGGAACGGGACGCTAGTGTAATTAGGATAGAACTTCACTTACAGGTAAGTTCGTTTAATCATTAAGTATTCATAACAAAGGCCCAAATAAAATGGCGGAAAAAATTTACAATACCTGACGATTTAAAAGATACTTACATCCAACATTAATTTTAATAAATTACTAAAGAAGAGACTACTAAAAAAATGTTAATTAACACTTATTGATTTTTTTGATGATAATACTTATTAATGTGATAGTAAATAATTGATTATTAACTTTAGTAACCATCTTCTCAAGTTGCTACACCCTGACCGGGTACATAATTATAAGATCTACCAACTAAGAGTGTTAGAATAGTAAAATTTTGATGTACCTACCTGTAATTATGAATGCAATAAATGAAATATGATATATATTGTGTGTCACATCAATGATTTTTGCAGGATCTAGTAAAAAACCGTTCCTGCAGAAAAACTGGACGGCCGTCCAAGACAGCACAGTGAAGACGAGGGGGTGATGATCTTTACGTTTAACTAAGCACCTTTTCATGACCAGCAACTTTGTAGTTCCTTCAGCCATTACAAATCTGCCAGGAGCTCTTAACACGGACACCTACTTGTTATAAAACTAAACTTCTTACTCGCAGTGTCGATTTCTAACTTGATATGTTCGAAAGTTTCTAATGGATAAGTTTTAGATATTTGCTAACTGTTATAATTAAGATAAGGTTTGTTTTCGTATGGATTCAATGTGGAACTTGTACGTTAAGCTAAAAAGTTAAATTAGAGTCTAGTATAAATATGTTTTACTATTTTATAAACCTTTTTTAAAAACAAACTTATAATGCATTGTCATCCAAACTAAACGTGCATACAAAATTTCAGCTCAATTGGTTGAAGTTATCTGCTACAAAATAGAGTTGCAAGGTTCCACCCGTACAACAACACATATATTGCACGTGAAATTCCGAGCGGTTAGCTGTTAGAATTGCCGTAGAAATGTGTTATTTTGCCAAGATGATAACGCCAACACATATTGCACAAAGGCAACGTCAGCCTATTTCCGAGGGATAGCGTCGGTAATCAGCACAAAGTCAACACATTTCTGAAGAAGGTGTCGGACGTAAGCAGTACAATGAATTGTTGGTAGGTTACTGGTTGAACTTACATCAGCATCTTTTGAACGTCTTCGTGAGCAACTAGCTTACAAAAACTGGTTCCCGGAGAAACCTGAGGTTACACGAAGTGTTCACGAGAGGCTCAGTAGACTTTTAACTTGCTGGTACATTTTCTTGATAAAAACTGTCGCTTTTAAACGCTGTAAAAGCCCAACCAATGGTCATTTTTCGTGGGACAATGCTGGAGATTGCACCGGTATGATGTGCAGCGCTGGATTTCCGCCAAATCTCGGCCTCCGGGGAACACGGCGAAATGCCAAAAGTTAACTGATCGATGCCTCCAGGATATTAGCTAGCGGATTCGGTAGTTTGTATGTACCAACCATTCAACTGTTCAATTTACCTAGGTAGAGATAAACCATTCTAAAAATGCACGCCGAGTGTCCTATGACACCTGATGAACCTATGACGTTTTGTGGAGGGGGCGTGCATTCATTAAGGATGTAAGAGGGTTAACTACGAACCTTATTTGTGTTGGAAGAACACCAACGTTTCATTCCCTTACATCCGTAATGAATTCGTCAAACTACGATAGTTTTTATAGTAAAAGGGGCGTGCATTTTAGAGTGGTTTATCTCTACGAACTTACTCAACTTGAATTAAATTTTGTCTAAGGGCCTGTTCACACCGCGTTTTTGTTTATCTAACTAAAGGAATGTGCACCCCGCGCTTTTTCGACCGTCGACGCGCGTTTTAGGAACGCGTGTCGATAGCGCGTTTTTCATTTAACATAGCAGTTTGTTGCCACTTGACTCGCGTGCGTATCGGGTTTGTATCGATACAAAAGCGCGTTTAAATAACTCGGTGTGCACAGGCTTCATACCATCTCGGAGAATTAAAAAAAATTAAAAAATATCTATCTGCGTCGCTAAAGCGTATCAAGCTGCAGGCGGCGTAGCAGCGATATAGCATGCTACAATTTTGATCTATACCTTTTTTAAAAAGAGAGTAACCTTCCTAAATACCTGAAGGTATGTGTTTAGGCTGTATGTACGCAAACAAAGCATATTTTAATAACGATGTATTAAAATAATAGCCCCGATTGTGAGCTTACGCACTATAATATCAAAAAAACCGTATTCTTTTGACGATGTAATTTTTCAATGTAACTTTAACGATGTAAAGATGCAAGCAAACTTTTTAACCCTCTATTTTATTAGTAAGTTAGTATTTAACGGGGCTTATCATCGACTAAACATCTATTCCTAATGAACTTTGCAAACTTAAATGAAAAAATCCCGTAAAACGAGAAAAGGGCGTGCAGTTTTTATTTTCTCATAAATTGAACCCATGACTCCTTCCACACCTTTTCTCTTACTCTCATAGTTCCTGATTAGGCCATCCACTACCATTCAAAAAGCCATCCTGTGTATTCTCTTCTCCAACTCAACTAAGTGAAAATACACTATCACCCAAAACTCTACCTATCTCTGCATAAGATTCAAAGAATTACCCTCTGAATCCAGCCGAGATAGCATGTTATCGTCGACCCTGATATAATTTGCCTCCGTAGGTAGCTACAAACGCGCCCTCAATGAGATTCTATCGCATCTGATGCTGGAATATTCAAAAGAATTAATACTTTGCTGAACGCAGTAAGCGGATGCACGGAAAAAATAAGGTAGCTAGCAGTATGGTAAGTAAGGTATTAAAGCAATTGCATAAAATTATAACACATACACATATACCTCTATAGGTATAAACCTAGCATACATAAAATATAAAAAAACTTAATTGATAAATAAATAAATAATGCTGGACAATTCACACAGCATTATCTAGCCACTCTAATAACACGTTATTTGGAATAACGGCGACGGTGGCGTGTAAATGACTATTCATTATTTAGTTAAGTATTATACAATGTGTCTGGACACCGGTGTCGGAGACTTTGGGGGGGGTGAAATACGGTAAATTTTATCGACAAATCACTATCCCTATTTTTTTTTTCTCTCTCCATGATAAAATGGCTGCTATTTTGTTTTCTGTTGCCTCAAGCACGGGTGCTTGTACTGATTAAGATATAGCTACCCATGTAGAGTTCTTAGGAAGACGATAGAGGTCTCATTTGATAGCCAATAATGTAGACAATAAAGCAATGTTAACATTGTTGCAATTTCTATTTTATAATAGAAGAAAAGAGAATTTATAAAACAAAAAAAGTTTTTCTTAACATTTTTTTTAAATTAAGTATTAGCTTTTTCATAAAATCTAAACTGTCAAGCTACATGTTTTTTGTTTTTAAACGATAGTACAGAATGTGTGCTTCAAAATAAGTCTTGCATCTTAGCCCTAAGTAAGATAGTTTGGAAGTTATGACGGCTTGAATACGACCCTTGAAAGCTTGAATTGAAAACTTAATCAGTACAAGCACCCGTGCTTGAGGCAACAGAAAACAAAATGGCTGCCATTTTATCATGGAGAGAGAGAAAAAAAATAGGGATAGTGATTTGTCGATAAAATTTACCGTATTTCACCCCCCCAAAGTCTCCGACACCGGTGTCCGGACACATTGTATAGCTTATACTTAGTTAAGTATTCAAAAAACTTTAAATTTATTTATTAAATAAATAAAAATAAATAAATAAATAAATAATGCTGGACAATTCACACAGCATTATCTAGCCCCAAGCTAAGCAGAGCTTGTGTTATGGGTACTAGATAACTGATATACTTAATACAATACACTACATAGATAGATATTTTTTATTATACATAGAAAACATCCAGAACGCCCTGAACAAATGTCTGCAGATCGTACAAACCATTGTCCCGAGGCGGGAATCGAACCCGCAACCTCCTGCGTCGCAGGCAGACCTTCGCCCGCTGCGCCACAGAGGTCGTCAAAATTAATGTTTTTTTTATATTTTATGTATGTTAGGTTTAAGGTTAGGTGTAAGGTACTGAAATTTTTATACTTAGTCTGAAATAAATGAATTAATATTATAACCAAAAACCCTACTAGCGACCGTAGATTTTGCCATAATCACCTCTCGTGGCGGGTGGATTGTTGGTTGCTGGTGTTTTTGAGATGGTGCCAAAATTGTAAGTTATCTTCTCGGAATGTATATAACCATAGTAGGAAGGGTAGATAATTTTTACTTCAGCTCCCCAAATGTGACCACATCACATCTCTAACATAGTAAGACGACCTCTGTGGCGCAGCGGGCGAAGGTCCGCCTGCTACGCAGGAGGTTGCGGGTTCGATTCCCGCCTCGGGACAAATGTTTGTACGATCTGCAGATATTTGTACAGGGTGTTCTGGATGTTTTCTATGTATGATAAAAAATATCCATCTATGTATTGTATTGTATTATGTCTATCAGTTATCTAGTACCCATAACACAAGCTCTGCTTAGCTTGGGGCTAGATAATGCTGTGTGAATTGTCCAGCATTATGTATTTATTTATTTATAGTCCATGAGCCACTGCTTCTACGGGCATTCAACAAAGACGAATAGAGGCGAATTGCACGAAGCATCCTTTATTAGCATCCAATCTCCTAGCTCTGCCAAGAGCGATTGTGAATAATTTTAGTTTTTCAACTGTGCCAAGCCATGATATCTTAAATCACCGCGAGTTCCCTGTTGCTCAACTCAGTGGGACTTTTCCTATCCTATCGAGGTTCCATAAGTGCTTATTAACTGAGCATATTAATTAATCTTTTTAACCCCCGACGCAAAAAGAGAGGGGTGTTATAAGTTTAACGTGTCTGTCTGTGTATCTGTCTGTGGTATCGTAGCTCCCAAACGGATGAACCGATTTTCGTTTAGTTTTTTTCGTGTCATAAATAATTTTATCCCGAGTGTTCTTAGCCATCTTTCATGAAAATTTATCGGGGGTTTTTAAAATTTTAAATTTTGTTCTTGTTATAAATAAAGAACTGTCACAGTATTAGAAAGTAACTCTACCGATATGTCATCACATCATTCTGTGCTGGAGGTAAGATAAGGCAGTTAAAATATTCACGAGGGCAGCCCGGGATCCAATACTGTTATCTCGTTAGGGCCCAATATCACTTGGAAACAGTTGCCTCCTTGCCTCGCTCTGAGGACTTCACCTCCGTCTGGATGCTGTAGGTATAGCGAGGAGGTTTTTCATGGTCATTTTAATAGTGGGGTGTAACTTTAAATCTTTAAAACTTTAAGGGTAGCATTGCTTAACTTTTATCTTGCTTTTTGATATGTTAAGTACCTTAATTCAAAACCAATTTTCTTTAGGTTACAGAAAACAAAATATTATTTTCACATTTACAACAAGTTTTTTTGTTACGCGTGACCCGAGAGCTGGTGAGTAGGTATCTGGCACAGCGCATCAGCATTGCCATACAGCAGCGTAGCAATGCAGCCAGCGTCTTGGGGACGCTTTCGACTGGTATTGCTATGGATCAGTTAAGCTACCTGTAGATTGTTTGCAATAGTCTGCACTTAGCTCAGTTGTTTCAATTGTAAATACTAGTGTAATTTTCTGTGTGAATAAAGGCTTCCGCTAAGTTTTTTAATGCAGAAAACAACAGTCAATTTCACATACCTGTGTTACATTGTTCCAATTAAAATCTTACTGAAAGGAGTTCTGAAAACGTGATTCATGAAGCAAACTTTGTCTGAAGGTCGTACATACGTATTAAGCGAGCAGGTAGGTACAGGTGTTACAAACTTCTGAGATGTGTCTGTAAATTAACAAAGTTTCAGCCATGTAACCACATAAGAACATTTCAGCTTGAAATAAACAAATTAGTTAATTTACATTCTTCAGTGTACATGCCGCCGCCTTTAATTGTTAACCTAGTCACGTGTCTAGCTTTTAAGATGTTGTACATAATCTGCGTACAGACTGGTGAAACGTAACAAGAAATGTATCATGCAATAAAAGAAATTGTCGTACACATTGCTGCAATGTAAATGAAAGGTATCATGTATCACTTTGTAACAATTTTTCCATAGTTTGAAAGGCTTGCGGGCGCGAAATGAGCATTACAAGCCGCGCGCGGAGCGATCCGCGATTTGTCGATTTTTCGAAAAAACACAAAGGACGGAAACAGACAGACAAGTCTACGGAAAATTCGACTAAAACAATTCGTCTAATACAATTCGACTAAAACAGTTAGACTAAAACACAATTCGACTAAAAACATTTCGACTGATGACAATTCAACTAAAGCAATTCGACCTTGAGTTGACCCGACTTGTAGGCCTCCCACCCCCGCGAAGCGGAGGGGGTCAACATTAACTTACTCCTAACGAAGCCCGTCCAACCCCCGCGAAGCGGGAGGGGGGGGGGAATGAAATGTTTTTAGTCGAATTGTTTTAGTCGAATTGTTTTAGTCGAACTTTCCGCAAAGCATACGCGGGAGGTTAGTAGAACGCGCTACGCGTTCACGTTTGCAGCGAACGCCGAACATGCAGTGTAAGGCAGAATGATACATTTCATGTTACATTTTACCAGTCTATATTGTACACACCTTGTAGAACACATAGGATCTAGGTAGAAATGTTACAAGTACCTACCTCAATTCCATTGCCAACACATTGCATTTACAAGTTTCGGCTTAGGTACCCAGTACTTGCTCTATACAAGGTGTCCCGTGGCAGGTAAAGGCATATCAAGCTAGGCGCACGCTCATTGCGACTACAATGAACGACTCAAGTCAAGAATGTATTTTGACACAGAGATTTAAATCGTTAGATACGCCCTGACACTAAAAACTATGGCATAGTTTTTGAAGGCGTGCGATTGCAAAATGCCGACGCACGCACACTATGAGTGGTTAAATTATAGTGTTTTTGCCAATAAACCTAACTGTTATTATTATCATTTATTGTGCAATCATATTGCACAATAAATGAATGACGAACTTTTGTGAAAATACACACCAAAAACACACAATACATAATTATACATATTGGCGGATTTAAATCTTTGTTTGGTCGCATACGATACGACCAACCCGGTTTACTTGATCGGTCACGACTGAAAGGTGTAGCGGTGTTTCGCGCCACAGATTCTCACCACAAATTGAAATTTAAAAAAATGTCAGCGTTTCAACCCACATAAAAAAAATGAAATTTACCAGACAGCAAACGACAAATGCTGATCGAGATAGATAGATAGTAATTAATTCAAAACCTGATGTCTAAACAGTTTGTTCATAACTAAGAATTCTATAGACGAAGATTTGAGATCATACTTCTTGCGCTATTAGAACGGGACCGAACCTTGTCAAAGTAAATATTTTACATCACTCATACCATCCGCGCATCGAAATGAGACGGCTTTTGTTTCAGTTTGAAAATATCCATTCCAGGGGCCGAATTCCACTAATATAATTGCTATGGTATCGTCTCTATATAACCGTTTTGGTATTTTCGCTTTGATGAAAGAAACTACAGATGGTGGGACGAGTGTCAAAGTGTCAATCTATCAATCTCACCGTGCAAATAGCACCTCACATACTTTCTAGAGTTTCTTTTATATATGGACGATTTTCCAACTATACCATGTCATTATCCTTAGAGCATTTATGTAGGTACTACTTAAATGTTCTATATTATTATCATAGGAGTAACGAGAAACTTATACAGGAGGTAGATTTTTGATTCACCCTAGAATAGGAAAGACAGAAATAGGTCTCCCTCGTGGTCCTACTAATAGGAGAAAATAGTAGGTCCATGAAAAAACGGCTGTCATTATAAAGCGATTCAGTAGCAAAGCCAGTTCGCACGCGGATTATAGGTACCTTACCTACATCTCAGCAAAACTTAATAGGTAGTAGTAGTTTGTTCTAAGACATACCTACTCGTAGATTGTTTCCAATCATAATCCATTCCATTCCTTTGTGCTGTCAGTTTTCCAGCAATGGGATTGGTAACGAAATAATAGGGTAAGGATAAGATGATAGATGAAAGGATAGACGGATAACCCTCGAAAGAGATCAGAGATGGATCAGCTTACATCGTGAGCTCGCATTTGTATGCTGAGGGTGTACAAGGTGGCTCGGGGTGCCTTCTCAGAACAGTGGATGAATGTAGTTTTTAATTGCTTGGTCTGTGGCGCTTTCTCCATCCGATATTTTAAAATTATCAAATGGAAATGTCAAGTCTTGATGTCGAATTACTAAACGCTTAAAATATCCTTTTATTCCTATTTATAACAACCTATATATATTATAATCTACCTTATATATTTAATTTTACCTTTAAAAATATTCATTTGGTCTCTTCGCTGTGATAAACTACCTTATCGTCCGTTTGTCGTGCATTTATTTCATATTCGCACAAAAAAGAGCGAGACAGAACAGTCGACAAGTCGTTTGTTCTCAGTTTGTCGCAGAGCATCATAAGCTAGCAGCTATTTATAATTTTATAAACATGCAATTATTCTGGGGCACCCTGTCCAGTTTATCTATCTTTCCCTTTGTGCTTGCTTGGCTTTCGGTGGAGTTGGTTGAAGCCGGCCGGGGCTAAGCGGTTTCGTCAACAAGGAACTTGGCAAGAAAATCACATTGTTTATTGTAAAACCTCTTTGCAACTTAATGCAAAGAGGTTACAGGTAGGTAACTATAAATTTATTATTTAATTTTTATAAATTTATATTTATATTAAGAAACTGTCCATGACCATGTACTTTGAAGGTTCATAGTATAGCGGAATATTTTTATGTAACTGATGTATGATTTGCATTAGGTACCTATAGGAAAATTAAAAAGAGAGCTCAAATCATGGTAAATCATTATCATATCAGCAGAACCTCGTCCACTGCTGGACAAATACTCTAAAGATCGCCACAATGACCGATCCTGCGCTGCCCGCATTCAGCGGTTTCCCGCTACCTTCGGGATCTTCCAGGTCGTCGAGCCACTACGATAAATGCATGTCGACGATTTCTCGTTTACAAGAAGAAAAACATTATACTTCTGAAGAAGCCACGTCTCCAATTTTTATACATATATTAGTTCAGGTTCCTACCTAGAATCTACCTATGCTGAAAATATAATATGTAGCAGAATTCTCACAAATTGATTGATAGATATTAGATAGATATTTTTTCAGAATGATACATTTTACAATAAAGATCAACTTGAGATTTATTGTTAAACGTAGGTAACATGTTGATTTACTTTCTTGCTAAGATCGTTTTTTGACAAAGATTCATATTTAATTTAAATCATTAATTTATTCGAAAGGCTACAGGAGCACCGCGTGCCGTTTTCAACTTTATTTTCCTGATTAGTGCGAAACGTCAACCATGATTGGGTGTTCTAAAATTTCTTGGTTCACAACTTTCAATTCACATCCAACTGAAAGTTATGATGTGATATAAAATAGTTTATTTATAAAAGCTAAAATAAAAGTAAAAGCAACCATAACAAACGACGCATAACGTTATTTCGGATTTCAGAAAACCAGTAACGTAGGCACGCACGCATAACAAAACGTTCACGTAGATATTGTACAAATTCTAAGAATCGGAAATCCCCAAACATAAACGTTTAAGTTCAGAACAAATATTTTACGAATAAAGTAACTTTAAGGGATTCTTTTTCTGATATTTTTCTGATTTTCTGAGGGATTTCTGACGACCTCTGTGGCGCAGCGGGCGAAGGTCTGCCTGCGACGCAGGAGGTTGCGGGTTCGATTCCCGCCTCGGGAAAAATGTTTGTACGATCTTTGAAAAATGTTTTTCTATGTATAATAAAAAATATCTATCTATGTAGTGTATTGTATTAAGTATATCAGTTATCTAGTACCCATAATACAAGCTCTGCTTAGCTTGGGACTAGATAATGCTGTGTGAATTGTCCAGCATTATTTATTTATTTATTTATTTATTCTCTCTTTCTTCGTGATAATAAATATATTATATTATGGCCGAAAAAGCTACATTCCTATCATGAATTTAAATAGTATTATGATAACATGTAGTACTATATTATAGGTATTCTGTTGTAGTTTTTTTTTATTGATAATTGTTAAGCGTTTGGCCACCAACTCACTTAAAGTAAGCGAAGATGTGGCCTAAGACGGAGCACTCTTTCCCAGAAGGAACTTATTGACACTGGATTTGAAGACTCCAAGATTTAAGTATTAAACTTGATATGAACTTCACTGCACCTTAATTAAGTAATTTAAAATAATTAAAAAATGCAATGTTATAGTAGACGTTGATAAACGTAAAAAATTCAAGGAACCCAAAATATTGTAATTTTCTTAAAAACAAATTTATGTAGGTTCCTTTGAAGGTAAACTCGAAATCTTTTAATTAAAAGTATATGAAGAAATCGGCGAAGACTGCAAAGTTCGGTCCAGGCAACTTCTGCTTTTGAAGGCATTGCCTTTGCTTATAGCTGGGCGGTTAATTTGTCCTTCAGTTCAGTAACATCCAGAAAGTTCTGAGTAATCACGGGAATCTCTTCAAAGGTGATTCGCAGATCCGGTGTCTTGTTAACTTGCATCAGGTTGTAGGTAACTTAAACCTGGTCTATTTTATCTCTAAGGTTTTTGACGTGACAACGTCTTATAATTCGATAGAGCCGGCTGCACGCACGAAAAAACATGACGTCATGCGGCGTTACCTCGTCATGCGGCGTTACCTCGCTCTGAGTTGTCACGTTCAACTATCGTCAGTAAACCGACTTTACAGACAACCAATTTTTTTTGACGTGACAACGTCTTATAATTCGATAGAGCCGGCTGTACGCACGAAAAAACATGACGTCATGCGGCGTTACCGCATGCGGCGTTACCTCGCTCTTTTCTTAAGACGTTGTCACGTTCAACTATCGTCAGTAAACCGACTTTACAGACAACCAATTTTTTTTTTGTTATTATAGTGCGTAACCCCACACTAAGGGTAATTTCTAAGAAATCAAATAATATCGCAAAAACTTTCGACTTCGACGGGACTTGAACCCGCATCCTTCCTTCAGTACAGGAATGTGCTAACCAACTACCTACTCCCACCCACGTCACTTGACCTTGGTGTAGTTCACCAAGGTCAACCAAGCACATTCCTGTACTGAAGGAAGGATGCGTTTTCAAGTCCCATCGAAGTCGAAAATTTTTGCGATATTATTTGATTTATTTTATCTCTATTTTATGTTCTTATGTTTCCTTACGTATTTTATAAAGTAAGGTATTTTTTTTGGATCTTGTGACTCTAAAAACGTTAAATTTTTGGTCTTATCAAAAAAATAATTGTCAACACGGATTGATGAGTCGATGACTAAGATTATGACCAACTAGCAGCGGTTGAACCAGTTCCCACTTTTGAGTTCATATTCATATTTATATTTATTTTATTGCAATCAATGTGTACTTACTTTGTAGGTCTTAGTACCTAAGTAATGTTTAAAAGACACAATGGTACTCAAGTAGGGCGTGGTAATAGGTACTGAGAGTGGAAGTAGACCGGGTTTCTAGAAGAATCTCTAGTTAGGAGTTGGTTTGATGCATTGAGGAAAAAAATCTAGAGACTCTCTGATCGAAGGTTTGTTGGTAGAGTAGTCAAAAAACGTAATTTTTAATCAGCCAGACAAATGAAAGAAAGAAAAAAGAACAAACATTTATTGCGTAAACTGTAGATTACATTAATATATCAAAACAAAACTTATATTTTTGAAGGAACTTACAAATTAATAAGTAGGAACATACTAATTAGAAATAATAAGTTAATAAATAACTAAGTACATTTTCAGGCAATTGCAGTAAGCATAATACCGACATGGTTAAAAAGCATGTTCGGCGCTGTTTTTCAGTTTACCGACACAACTTTTCAAGATATTTTGATGGAACACTTCATCTAAATATCTGTCTGGCTAAAAATCGAATTATCTTTAGGTCGACTCTAGTAGGTATTGGTTGATTAGAGATAGATATAGATACTGGATATCTGGCGCGATCCATCGGAGTTCCCAGGCCCATTGATTTAAGCTTAGAGGCCGGCCACCGGGGGGTCTTTTAGTGGGTCGTCGAAGTTTTTCTCTTCGACAACCCCACATAACCATACTGTACCCTACATGCAGTATGGTATCGGTTCGCAGATTTTTCCGCTCGAAAACAAAAAAAAGATATAGATATAGATACTAGAGATATTGCTCATACTTACTATATTATGACCGGAGTGATAAAATCGATGCTTTCAGTTTCCAGTTGTCTTCAAGGATCGTATCAGGTAGTTTTAAATAATCTACTTTTTTGTACGTCTCTACTCGACTGCTATTCTCGGGGCAGCCAAAGCAATCAGTTTCTCCTATATGCATCGTGTAGTGTAGATACTACTATTTTATTTAGTAGAGACAGAGCTAACTATGTCATAATCTCAACCAACTGACCGACAGTCCCCGCAAACCTCATACATTGACGCATCAAACAAAAGTTAGCATAACAAGTTGATTGCTTTCAAACACCACAACACATGAATAAAACATTGCCGCCAACTGAGTAGTTCTGAAAACTGAAGAGCAAAAGCAATTTGCATAGATAAGTAACTATGTTCTTTACTTTGTAACCTACGTCTTCGGAACTAAGTTTGTGCAACAAAATTGAAGAGTTTTGTAGCTTGGCTTGTCTATTCAGATAACGGATGGGGATGGGCACTTATTAGCTAAATTCTATAGTACTTTCTGATGGTGACGAACATATTGGCGGTCTATATGCATATTAGATTACTTATTTTTAACAACTGTAAGCCTGTCTGTAGATACCTAGTGTAGTAACGCCGTAATGCCTTGAGATAATATTTGACATGTCTAAGTTCAGCACCACCCTGAAACTGAGCTCTTCTATATCAGGATCCAGAGGAAAATCATATGCCATAACCATAAATGACGCACGCAATCTATCTAGATGGTAAATCAAAATCATTGTTCTTAGGTAAATTGTACTTATAAAAAGCTTTATTTTCTATTGCTTTAGAAAATATGGAAAAAAACATGGCTTTTGGACGTGACAACGTCTTATAATTCGATAGAGCCGGCTGCACGCACGAAAAAACATGACGTCATGCGGCGTTACCTCGCTCTGAGGCGTTACCTCGCTCTGAGGCGTTCCATGTAAGGCTTGAAGTGCAAGCGAGAGCGCTCGACATCCGTCTCTCTCCTACTTGAGTGAGCGATGCGTCTGCGTGGACAGCTGCTATACTATAGTACATTTACATGTTTTGATCGAGTATCAAATGCTACCATTCCATCAGTATTTTCTTAAGACGTTGTCACGTTCAACTATCGTCAGTAAACCGACTTTACAGACAACCAATTTTTTTTGATAACTTTACCCATAGCCATCCGCTCATACAATCGCCCAGTTGAATCCGGACGAGCTGCGCGCTGACAAATATCTGGAAAGTTCCGCCGACGAAGTTTGTTCTACGTGTCGGGAATGACCGTACGCGCTGCCCAGAATACCGGAAACAGTAGCATTTGATCGCCCGTGATTGAATTGTTTAGATGCTCGAGTTTAAAGGGAATTCTGGACAACATAAAGTTCATATTAAAACACGGATTGATGAGTCCATGACAAAGATCTTGAGCACTAACCAGCCGCGGTTGAACCAGTACCTACTCACTTTTGAGTTAGTTTGTTACATCGAAAAAAAAAACTTAAGAAAAAGTCTTGGTCCAATCGTCATCAAGCGTCATTTTTTATCACAAACGATATTTGAAAGCGACAGATTTGACAGCCTGTATAATAGGGTCACCATGACACAGTCAACCGTGGTCTACTACGTGTCACTAAGCCATTATTTATCAATATACCGTTATTTATAAAAAACGACACCGCTGCAACCGAACCACTAAATACATACATAATTAATTACAATTGAGTTCTTTGGGCGGGTGGCACGGAACGAAGACTCTCGGAGCGTCTCTTAGTCCAAGGCAAAAAGGAGGGCATCGGGTCCCGTGGTTGCTCTCCAACTAGATGGTCGGACCACATCACCTATCTGGCACAATCCAACATGACCGACTGCTACAACAACGCAAAAAACAGGGAACGATGGTGGCGCGTTGCACGAGCAGCCGCTCTTAACCACGACGAGTACCAAGAGTGTATGACTAATGCTGCGTACACACCGGCCAAACGAACGCCAACGAACGGGTCTCGCTGGCCTTCGTTGGTCCTGTCTGAACGG
Source organism: Eupithecia subfuscata (assembly GCA_963564075.1). Classification (NCBI taxonomy): domain Eukaryota; kingdom Metazoa; phylum Arthropoda; class Insecta; order Lepidoptera; family Geometridae; genus Eupithecia; species Eupithecia subfuscata. The sequence goes on along the minus strand of OY751103.1, from coordinate 11,744,076 downwards.
CTTAGCGAATCTAGCGATCCGAAGCGTGGCGGTAACATCAAAGGAATCAAACCATAAGATCGAAATCAGTGTGGACGGTCGCCGAAAGCCAACGAGCGAACGCTCACTTGAAGCGAGATTTTATTTCCACTAGGTATACACATTTCTATTCTTAAGATATGTTTCCACAATCTCCGCGTACGTTTTATTTTTCTTGTCTTTGCAAACTCGATAAGGTATATAAAACTAGCAATTATAATTGTTTCGTCGTCGCCCAATCAAATTGAAAATGCGAGCCGGAACCAAACCAAGTGCCAACGATCGTTTGCTCGAAACACAAACACAGTGTTTGGACATTTTGGACGCACCACCGAAGGTCAACGAGCGCGCGGTAGCCAACGCTGAATATCCTTCATTGGCGTTTGTTTGGCCGGAGTGTCCGCAGCATAAGAAGAAGTTACCTATGGAAGCATGCGGTAAGCCATAGAAATCTCATCTAAATCTCGCTGCTGTCTCAGTAATCCTATGCTATAAGCGCTGTGGTCAATCAATATACTTAACTGGTATTTTTCAGGACAATTAAGTTACATGAGAGATCACAGACTATAGATACGCAGATTGTGTTTATGTGTGCCAATCCTAATATTTGTATTTGAGTCGACATAGCCTTCATTGTAGGGCACGAGGGAAATTACACTAAAGTTATTTGCGCGAATTTCCACGAGTGTTGTTGACACATTTTTGTTTTAGATATGGAAATAAAGGACTATGAATAGAATAATAGCGTGTCTACCTGGATAAAGTGTATACCTATCTAGTCAAATCACTGACACAACGAAACTAAGGTCTAATCTCACCGTTGTAATTGAACGAATCAATATACCTACCATGATCTCAGTTTAGCCACGATAGTGAGCAGAAAGAGCAGCTTCGCATCTCTGCCTGCACTGTAAAAAATAAAACTTTACAGAGGCATTCAAAAATAAGCTTATGATAGGTATCACAAACTGCAAGTACGATTTTTAAAAATTCCTTCGTGTTGTAATAAGATAAAATAGGTGGTGCCGCTGATTTGGGTCGGGTATGCGCCTTAAACGAGTTCAGCGCATTCTACCAACAAAAAGTTGATCCTTTATTTACTGATTGATCCTTTAGATTACGAGGATCAGAGATTAAAAAAAAGAATTCGATTTAAGATGAACTTAGTTTTGTTAATCTAATTTTTGGCAGCGAACAATGAAATCGGCAGGTAGGAACAGAATAATCTGGATTAAACCATAGATATTCTTACCTGCATTTTGTCGTTGCAGATAATAAGGGTGAACCACAAAGTTGCGTGGAAAAGTACCATTCGCTGTCGACTGACGTTCTTGTTAACTTTCCCAGCTTCAGCGCGATTCCTTGAAACTTTCATACGTGACTGCCTCCAAGTCTGCAGTTATTAATAAAATATGTACGACTGTATTGGAACACAGATAAATAATGGTGGCCTTGCCGATCGTGGCGTTAGTATCAACCGCTCCAACTCAGCCCGAGGTTGTCTTAGAGCCGACTAAAGGAACCTATGGTTGGTGATTATGACAAAACCCATCTTTGCCATGCCAACGGAAGTGATTGCCTACAAATACAACCAACCTGTCCGCTAGTTAGGAGTTAGGTACCAGAGTAAGAAGCATGTCAGCCATCTATACAACTCATGTAGGTATCGAACCAAAAAATTCTGCTCTACCTTCATAATAGGCACGGCCAAAGAGTGAAATGAGCGTCTGTTTTCCAGTGAGAGTACAATAATCCAGTGTGAATAAGTTCCTTCTGGGAAAGCGTGCTCCATCTTAGGCCACACCTTCACCTACTTTAAGTGAGTTCGTGGCCAAAGGATTAACCAATAAAAAAAGTTGGGTAGTCAACATACGAACCCTTACAGCTGTACTACAAAAAAGTTAGACATCTTTTGAGCGCGTGTTTAACATAAGCGTTACCACAACACTGCGTTTTACGACTGCTTACAGTTACACACGGCTTAGATATAGTTTAAACGAGAGTTAAACTCGTGTTAAACCCATGTCCAACTGTTTAGACTGTTTAGCTAAACGCTTGTTATACCAGTGTTTACGTTGGTTTTTGTAGTACCGCTGTATTAGTTTAGTTCTAGGAAGCTGGTATTTGGCATGGATATACAATACATATTAATCATGCCGACCAAGTAGTTAATCGCCTTTATTTTTGTTTAGTAGGCATACTGTACAAAGTATTATACACATTGACAAATCCACTCAAAACCCGCAAGTCACTCTGCAAGAATAACCTTTTATTATTATTTACTTTTTTATTACTAACAGCATTACATCAGTGAGGAATCGTACATCCTTTACAGGATTAAAGCCCTTTGTCTGTGTTACAATACGACGCCAGCTATTAATTTCTAGGTATTCCTAACTATCATTCATTGTATGTACAATTTTACAAAGTACTATAGTTATACGGTTGTACCTACAATATCAAAAAATATGTCAGGATGACAATAATACGATTCAAATGCAGAAATCCAACAAGGAAAAATTACAATCGCAGGATTATGTATCTTCCAAACTTCGGAATTTACATGAATTGTTATATTATTACTAGCTGCGCCCCGCGGCTTCGCCCCCGTGGAAATTTATGTTTCCAACTTTCTTAATTTTTTCTTTCATAAGAACCTTCTCCTGACAATAACAAACACAACAAAGAAAGAATTAGCGAAATCGGTCCAGGCGTTGTTGAGTTATGCGCTTACCAACACATTTTGCGATTCCTTTTTATATTATAGATATCCTAAAGAAATACCCTCTCTGCCTTTCTTGTCATTTTTCTCTACTTGGCGAAGAAAACCCCGTTTAAGTAAAATATTAGTGAAAGTTTGTGAATGAACATGTTTTTAACCTAAGATCTAAAAATACTTAATAGATTCAATTAAAATTTGGTGTGCATATAGAGCATGATCCAAATAAAATATTTTGCGATTTTTATCCCGGAAAAACGCGTGCGAAGCCATGGGCAGAAGTTAGTAATCTATATTCAGACCAGTGATCGCAAACAGGGTACTTAATACAAACGCTGACAAAGGTCAGGTATTTCACCGGAACACGTTAAATCGTATAATACCCTTGTCAACAAAAAAACCTAACGTTAGGGAGGTATTGTGAACATTGTTATGGGCGCAGCAATGCTTGTTATACTCAGAACGAATATGATTTCAAATATTTCATAGAACTTTTGTAAAAAACTTTTTAGGACATTTTATAGAATAGTGGAAGAGTACCTATAGGCACAAAACTCACAGAAATAAGGTACCTTGAATATTATTTGCCTGGGGGTTTTTATGAAAGATACCTACTAATTAAGCCTAAAAAGGTTTGTGGAATTCCCGAAAAATATGACTTATTTTATATCGAGTGTAGAATTACACTAGAAAGAAAGAAAGAAAATAAATTTATTGGCTACACACTAATATTAATAATTATTAATATTAATAGAATATTAGTGTGACACTAATCACACTAATATTCTAAACTAAACTAGCTGCGCCCCGCGGCTTCGCCCCCGTGGAAATTTATGTTTCCAACTTTCTTAATTTTTTCTTTCATAAGAACCTTCTCCTGACAATAACAAACACAACAAAGAAAGAATTAGCGAAATCGGTCCAGCCGTTCACGCGCGATGCCGTGACCAAGGAAAACGGGTTTCATTTTTATATTTATACTAGATTCTGCCCGCGGCTTCGCACGCGTTAATTAAACAAAATTGTGAATCTAAACCATTCCCAGATCCCCTTGAACACACACAAAAAATTTCATCAAAATCGGTCCAGTCGTTAAAATTGTGAATCTAAACCATTCCCAGATCCCCTTGAACACACACAAAAAATTTCATCAAAATCGGTCCAGTCGTTTGAGAGAAGTTCAGTGACATACACACTCACAGAAGAATTATATATACATACTAGCTGCGCCCCGCGGCTTCGCCCCCGTGGAAATTTATGATTCCAACTTTTTCAATTTTTTTTTTCATAAAAACCTTCTCCTGACAATAACAAACACAACAAAGAAAGAATTAGCGAAATCGGTCCAGCCGTTCACGCGTGATGCCGTGACAACGCGAAACGGGTTTCATTTTTATATATAAGAAGATAAAGATAGACTAGTGCACGCGTTGTTGCTATGTTGTTGTTGTTGCTTGTAACTTTTCTATACTCTGAAATAAATGAATTATTATTATTATGGAGTTTTTATGGAATCGTTTGAAGGTTATTTCTATCCCATGGGTACTGTTTTATGGGATTAAAAGTGCCCTTGTTTGATTCCAGGCTTAGAGCAAGCCAATCGGGCTCAAATTTGGCATAGATTTTTCTTTTATTGTTGTAATTAGAACGGCGCGGCGGCGTTAGGATTTTTATGTATGTCTAGATTTAAATATATGTCTAGACTCGAAATAACACATAGGCATATTACTCTACCTTATAAAATAGGAAACCGGATTCTGGGCACTGTGGCTTCTGGCGACGCCTTAGATTGTTAAGAAATAAATATGTGTAAATGGTTAGTGTAATTTTCTATGTGCTAAATAAATTGGTTTACACATAGGCTACTTTTTACCCTATAAATTAGTTTCCATGGGATAGAAATAACTTGAAAACGTTTCCCGAGAAATAAAGTGCGCTAAGCCGCGGATAAAAACTGAAGAAGAAATGAAAGTAGAGTGCAGATTTTTATAATTTCTTCTTCAGTCGACCAGTGGATATTATCGATACAGGAATCAAGTTGGATACTATGAAGTCTATCGGTAAGTAACCTTATTACAGAAGTTTCCAGAAGTTTTGATAGAGCAGCTGTATCTGGAAACTTATCTAATTACCGTGGCGGGCTATCGACTCCTTAGAGCTCTTGTTCATCGACACGATTTCTTAACCGTACGTAACATGTAGTGAACAAGAGGCCTATCTCTTGTTCTCGCCTTAGCATAGGGCTAGCACACCCTACGGTTAAGAAGCCAAGATGCTGATTGCATTTCAACACTGATGAAAATCACGCCGCCTGAAAATCACGCGCGTTTCACCTCACCGCAACAGCCTACGAGTATATTTGTCCACTTCCAGACGCAGACCTCCTGATTAGCGCCTTATTCGCTTTTATTCCATGGGGGTATACCCAAAATCCCCACGCATGCGGGTTGGAGATCGTAGTTCGGTGGTTGAATTCTTCTGCAGGGGGCGCTGCTGCCCGCCCTCGGTGGAAATCCCTTAGTCGCCTCTTACGACACCCGCGGGAAGAATTGGGAAATAAATACAACACAACGGCGAATTAACCGTAGATTTTTAACCCGAAAAAACGTGCGTGTACAAGAGCCCTTAGGCAGCGCTTCGTTTAAAATACGCGATACGGTTGTCGTGCGTCTGTACCGGCAAATGAACGAAGCTATTTTTTGTCAGTAGTTATTTTATTAAATCTGTGGCTATGGTGCCTATTACATGAGGTGGCAAGACGTGTGGACGATGCAGACGATGTAGTCGATGTCGTCACAGGGCGAACCTGGATAAAGGGCACTGGCGTGAGGTTCTACCTTCAGACTCCAAAGAGAGTAGCATCACAACTTTGTGACCGATACCTGCTACCCTACCTAGGTGTGAATGAATTTGAGCTGTAGGTATTACGGTTTACGGTTTTAAATTTTTTTCTCTAAAAAGAATATACATACGCTTAGAGAAAAATACATATTATTATCTATTATCTCGTATTACATTTTAGTAGATATTATTTATATTTCAACAAACAAGGTTTTGTTTCTTGGTGTTGTTAGATTCAAGACGTATTTTATATACCTACGTTGGCATACCTACGAACAAAAACTTTATCCATAGATACTGATTATTTTATCGGGTATTTATAGCATACATTATGTTATTTTTTCCCCTACGTTTCCATCGAGTTACAGCGATTGTGGTCACGGGGCGACTGGATGTACACGGAGTTACAGCCGAGAATTGACGGCAGTATCCACGACTACCCTCAATTTTTCACAATCAGGATGCAGACGAAACTTTCAAAACGTTTATACTGGATAAATTTGTCTTCTACCGTGCCTGGTAGGTAACCTAATGTGAAAGCTAAGGCCAACTCGCTACAGAGATGTTATTACTTGCTCGCTCTTGGCCACTCCATTACTTCAGCTATTGTGTTATTGAGGGCCGTATTGGCTTTTACTACATTTAGCTTCCGATATTGCTTATTGAAGTGAAGTTTTAGTACTCAGTAAGCTTCAAAAGCTCTCCATTTACCTAAGTGATTCGAATTATACTTGCCTATGGATAAAGGTCTATTTCGGCACAGTTCTCTTTTTTTTTACTGATGGATAAACTTTATTCATAAAGCAAATTACATTCAAATAATAGATATAAAGAAGAACTAATATTTACAATTTAAACTATTGAGCTAACTTCAGGCTGTTGCAAGCAATCTACAGGTAGCTCAACTGATCTATATCAATACCAGTCGGAAGCGTCCCCAAGACGCTGGCTGCATTGACCCGCTGTATGGCAATGCTGATACGCTGCGCCAGATACTCACCAGCTCTCGGGTCACGTCGCTTCAGAAGCTCAGATAATTTTTTAAAACTGATTTTGAGAACGAACTTTAGAAATGATTTTCAAAAAATTTCATAGTATTTTTTTTTAGTAATTTATTTTAACTACCTGTTAAATAAATGCCGTTAGTTTTTTTATCTTCATATTTTGTTTCAACAAATAATTTGGGTTAAACATGCCTTGCAACATTTGCGAGCTCCAATAACTGAAATGAAAGTTGATATTACCTACGAAATGACAGCGTAAATAAACAGAACAATTTTAAAGTAACAAAATATGAACAAACATGGCATTTACGGCATTGCTCCGACCACCTCAGTGGCGCAGCGGCGCAGCGCAGAGGCTTCGATTCCCGCCGCGGGACAAGATGTTTGTGTGATTTACAGATATTTGTTGTGAGTCTGGATTTTTTCTTTTACAATATGCTTTTTCCTATACAGGTTCACTGCGTGAACTGCAGGTTCTGTCCATCTACACGAACAGGTTCGTGAAGACGCCAGGTTTTAGTTAATGTAAATCACCTCCCATACAAAAAATAAGAACTAATATGCTATACTAGCTTCTGCCCGCGGCTTCGCACGCGTTGTTTCTATGGAAACGATTTGAGGTTATTTCTATGCCATGGGAACTGATTTATGGGATAAAAAGTCAACTATGTTTGATTCCAGGGTTAGACTTACCTGTAAGCAAAATTTCAGCCTGATCCGTTCAGTAGTTTTTGCGTGAAGAGGTAACAAACATCCATACATCCATCCATCCAAACATTCGCATTTATAATATTAGTGCTTCGATCAAATATAACAGGTTATATTTGATCGTAGTATTAGTGTGATAACTTAGGCCTTACAGTATAACAAAGAGGTGCATCTTAAATTCTAATGGTATTAAATAATGCGTGTGCCTGAACTAGGTAAAAACCTGTTTTTCAGGCAAAAAGAATGCTATCAACAAATCAATTAATCAAATAGAACTTTCAAATTATACAAGGCGATGGGGCATACCTTAAAATAATTACATATGCTAGCTACACTAAACCAGTTTAAACCTTTGCGGAAATTTCGACTAAAACAAAAGTGGTTGTTTTGTTGGTGTTTTAACTACAAATTTATGGTTTTCGGATTTTTCCTTCTACTTGTGTTATACTTCTTGCCAAATTTCATAATTCTAGGTCTACGGGAAGTACCCTATAGGTTTGGTGTGCATGTGATTCCCTTGGAAATTTCAAAATATTTGGACTACGGCTGTAACTTTTGAGAGCGTTGCTTTAGAAGTTTTATTTATATCGCCGCTCCATGAGGTTACGGACTTGAGTATTTAACATTAATTTCAACTCGATACGTCCACGCGTTCCTGAGAAAAGAGGGTTAACAGACGGACAGACTGACAGACAGACGGACAACAAGGTGATCCTATAAGGGTTCCTTTTTCCTTTTGAGGAACGGTACCCTAAAAATACGAAAAATAGTTTATCTCTGTCCTCTAAAAGCGCTGCGAGGCGCCAAATGTGTAAAAAGAGGCGGAAACAGGACTCACAGTTTTCTTTTACGCAATATGAAAACAGTAAAATCTTTAATGTACCCAAGTGTATGTGACCTGGCTCTATGAAGTCAAATTTTTCATTTCGCTGCGAAAACAATACGTGGGTAAGTGAAATGAAGCCTGCATATTACAGTCCTTCGCGACAACAATAGCAACGTACAAAATGATATTCAGATTCCTGAGCTTGTAGTTTTTTTACTCGGGAGGTTTTAACTTTTGTACAATATTAAAAATATGTAACAATGTGAAAATAGGTAAGTGAGCTTGCTTTCAATTTAGTTTACAGGCAGCTTTGGAATGAGATTGCTTTATGATATTGTGAAGGCAGCGTTGCGTTCCAAGGTACCTGCTCTGTTGACAAGCCAGTGACTAGCTGAACTTATTTCTATTTTGTTTTCATTGTAACCGCAAAAGTTATATTTGTTATTCCCCAATTCGGTAGGGTTATTTAAAAAAAAAATCAATTACTAAATACATTGGAATTGACTTTAGGGTTATTGGTAATTCTCTGACACTGCGTAAACTGCAGCTTCTACCCATCATCACGAACACGTTTGGCGTCCTGGCGTCTTCACAGACATGTTCATGATGGTGGGCAGAACCTGCAGTTAACATGGTGTATGTATAGTAAAAAATAACTTTATTCACAAAGAAAATTATACTAGTATTTACAATTGAAACAATTGAGCTAAGTGCTGACTGTTGCAAACAGTCTACAGATAGCTCAACTGATCCATATCAACACCAGTCGGAAGCGTCCCCAAGACGCTGGCTGCATTGCCACTCTGTATGGCAATGCTGATACGCTGTGCCAGATATTCACCAGCTCTCGGGTCACGCGTCGCTTCGACCAGACGCTCAGATAGTTTTTTGAAAACCCGAAGAGCCTCGGTACCCCACGGACCTAGGGTCTCTACTCCAAGGGGAGCAAATGTGTAAGCTCTGTCGAGACCTGCATATTTATATGTATAGTCATTTTCATCTGTGAATATTTCGGAAACCTGACGCTTTAGCAAATTATTTTATAGTTACGACATTTTTTATTTCTTCAATCCTTAAACAGCTTTTATTGTGTGCTGTGATTTTAAAAATAAAACAAAATGGTAACCTATGTTAGGGTCAAAATATTCAAGCCTCTTTTGTGTGTCAAAGTACAAAGTTCGTGATTCTTCCCCTTTTTAACCGACCGAAACTCCTCCTTAAGGGGAAAACTGGACTCTAGTTGGTACATTTATACATACATTGCTGTATGTATAAATGTACTAAGTCCTCCATTATATTCAAGTCTGTTCAGGCAGGTACTCCACCTAATTCCATTGAGCTCGATTCCAATTAAGCACAAACAAGGAATCCCGCCTCTCGTATTAACTAATCTCAGGTGCACAAAGGACCATCAAATATTTGTCGAGAGCACTCGCTGGTGACGGAAAAATCAACGCGACTCATGTCACCCTTTACAATACATTTATACAGAAACCAGGGGTCATATTCTGCTTATATAACCGCTGAGGTATGCACGCCAAAAGTAAGTAGTACGGTAAGTTAAGTTTAGTTTCTAGAACGTTGGTAGTTAAGTAGTACTGTAAGTTGTATGGTAGTTATAGGTAGACCACACAGCGGATCTCTGTAAAACCTTGTCACAATAAGAAAACAAACGCGAAACACAGTAACAAACGCCACTTTTGGCGTTTGTTTCTGTGACATGGTTCTACAGCGATCCGCCAGTTGTGTGGTGTACCTATGGTAGTAGGAACGTTAGAAGTTAAGTAGTACGGTACGGTAGTTAAGTAGTAGTAGGAACGTTAGTAGTTAAGTATTGCGGCTAGTAGTAAGTTATAGTTATACAGTACGATAAATTGAGTTAAGTTTCTAGAAAGTTCTAGAAAGCAGTTATCTAGTCGACGCTAACTTACCGTTAACTCAACTTAACTTACGGTAAGTACCGTTGACTCAACTTAACTTACCGTAAGTTAAGTTAAGTCAACGGTAAGTTGGCGTTTTACAACGGACACAATAAATTACACCTTTTATTACCGCTGATATTCGTTGTGAGCTGTTCGCACGACTCTGGTTATTTTGACGGTATTTCGACATGCGGTTATCAAAATCTAGCTACTGAACCCACGTTTAAAGATAGCATCGAGACGTCACTGTCTCGTCTCATTTTCTATGATATTTTACCCTATAAGGTGTCAATAAAGGCTGTGGCTGTCTTTTACAAAATTCCTCCAAACTGTGAAAAGTAGATCTTCCCGTCCAGTTGGCTTCAGCTATATCAGCCCACACACGTCCACTGCTGGACATAGACCCCCCCTACGTGCAATTTACCTCAATCCTGCAATATTCGTAGCTTGTGCTTTGTTATTCGCAGAGTTCTGTGTAAATGCAGCTTTTGAACACTGCCAACAATGACTTCTCGAAAATGGTGGAAAACGCGAGACTCATAGCGACGTGTCACGACAGAGAAAGCCCTCCATCAATCCGACGACCCTAACAGCCTTTCATATCACGCCACGCTAGGCATTTCGTATTCCAAATATTACTCACTAGACGATCGCCTCGCGGTTTCACCCGCGTAGTTCCCGTTCCCGTGAGAATTCCGGGATAAAATATAGCCTACTAGCTGCGCCCCGCGGCTTCGCCCCCGTGGAAATTTATGTTTCCAACTTTCTTAATATTTTCTTTCATAAGAACCTTCTCCTGACAATAACAAACACAACAAAGAAAGAATTAGCGAAATCGGTCCAGGCGTTGTTGAGTTATGCGCTTACCAACACATTTTGCGATTCATTTTTATATTATAGATGTCACTCCCTGAAAGGTAAGCTTCCTAAAGAATTTTTCAAATCGGACCAGTAGTTTCGGAGCCTATTCAATACAAACTAACAAACAATCAAATCTTTCCTCTTTATAATATTAGTATAGATAATCATTCTCGTGGAAAATTTCGAAACGAAAACGAAACTTTCGAAACGAATTTTTTTAAAAAGTTCGCATATGGCCAGAAATACTGACATAGGCTAGTAGATAGAAGACAAAGTTCGCTGCTCTGCACTCATTAACGCATTTAGTGCCCAGCCCTCTGGGGCTGGGACTGGGAGAGATCATCTGCGTGGGCCACGAAAGTGTTAGTATATTCCAATACCACTACAGCATAGCACAAAATCGGCATTTAAACATGGGCTTTAACTAGTTATCTTTAGATATTTTAGAGTGACGATCGACGACCGATGTGGCGCGGCGGGCGAAGGTCCGCCTGCGGCGCAGGAGGTTGCGGGTTCGATTCCCGCCTCGGGACAAATGTTTGTACGATCTGCAATTATTTTTTCCGGGTGTTCAGGGTATTTTCTATGTATAATAAAAAATATCTATCTATGTAATTTATTATGTATATCAGTCATCTAGTACTCATAACACAAGCTCTGCTTAGCTTGGGGCTAGAGGATGCTGCGTGGATTGTCCGGTATTATTTAATTATTAACCCCCGACGCAAAAAAAGAGGGGTGTTATAAGTTTAATGTGTCTCTCTGTGTATCCGTGTATCTGTCTGTGGTATAAGCTCCCAAACGGGTGAACCGGTTTTCGTTATTTATGAGAGTGAGGGAATAGAGAGTGCACCAGTGTGTGCGCGAACACCAGGTGTGAATCCATGTAGTAAATACTCTCTAGAGTACCTACTTAAAAACAGTCAAAAATAAGTTTATCAAACACAAGTGTGCCTATAGCATGGATAGCTGTCTACTGTCTACTGTGACTGTTGGGAAATGGTGGGCGTTGTTGACAAGCTCCAAACAGGTTCACGGTAGAAGTCTAAATGAAAACTGTACCTGAACAACTTTTTTACCAAACTCTACAGTCATTTACAACGGGATATTACAGTCAGCAGTTAGCTCAATTGTTTCAAATTTAAATACTAGTACAATTTTCTTTGTGAATAAAGATTGAGAAATTGATAAAATAGAGCTGGTGAATATCTGGCACAGCGTATCAGCATTGCCATACAGCTTGGCAATGCAGCCAGCGTCTTGGGGACGCTTCCGACTGGTGTTGATATGGATCAGTTGAGCTATCTGTAGACTGTTTGCAACAGTCAGCAGTTAGCTCAATTGTTCCAATTGTAAATACTAGTATAATTTTCTTTGTGAATAAAGTTAGTTTAGAAATAGATAATTGAAAAAAAACGGGATATTTACCATGATTTTAGTTTTTAAATGTGACGATATTTTATATTAAGTCAATATTTCGCCACAGTTGGTACTGCGAGTGAGTTTTTATTTTATTATCTGCCAAAAGCTCAAAACCTACAATTATGGTAAATATCTCGTTGTATGACTTTAGTGTTAATAATCATGATGGATATAATAGTTGTGCCAAACTGTTTATTTATTTTTATTTGTTTATTTATTGAACCACCAAAAACAGATACACCATAAATTACAAAAAACAAGAAGAATAATAAATATATACCCATTTGCTCCCCTTGGAGTCGAGACCCTAGGTCCGTGGGGTACTGAGGCTCTTCGGGTTTTTAAAAAATTATCTGAGCGTCTGGTCGAAGCGACGCGTGACCCGAGAGATGGTGAGTAGGTATCTAGCGCAGCGCATTAGCATTGCCATACAGCGTGGCAATGCAGCCAGCGTCTTGGGGACGCTTTCGACTGGTATTGCTATGGATCAGATGAGCTACCTCTACATTGTTTGCACAGTCTGCAGTTAGCTGAATTGTTTCAATTGTAAATACTAGTTCTGATTTATTTCTATCATTTGATTGAAATTTACTTTGTGAATAAATAAAAAAAAATCATAATAATAAATATACTCATAATATTTTTTTAAGGCGAAGAGTAGGGGCGATAGTGGCGCCACTACATATTTCATTTAATCATTAAGTTATATAAAGGAATTATCAAAAAATCGGACCGCTGGTAGACGATACCTATCACAACCTTTTATTTAACGTATCTGTAATAGTTTTGTTTTGCGTTATTCAATCAAAAACCTTGTTTGGAGAGCTTGGTGGCCACCAATAGGAACTAAACTCTTGAAACAAGTATCTGCCTAAATAATACAGTACAAAACTATTAAAAATACATTTAAAAAAAGCTTATGATAGATATCGTCTACGCGCGGTCCGATTTTTTGATAATTCCTTTGTATAACGTAATTATAAAATTAAATATGTAGTGGCGCCACTATCGCCCCTTCTCTTCGCCTTAAGGCCAGGTGTCAATTATAGTATGTGTCTACATATTACACAAAAACCTTACCTGTTTATTACATTTCTGTAAACGTATGTTACCTACCTTCGTTCTAGAAATAAGTGTTATGTACGAGGTTGTTAAACCAAAATCAAGTTAGACCACGCACCACACTTCAGCTAAAATATAATAAAAATATCTCTATGTAACTCTCGCAATAAAAAACTAGCGGTACACATTGAGGTTTCAAAGCTCTCAAATATTTACGATTGAAAAATTTTGGCTGACTGGCATTCGTGCAAGCCTATTTTGTCCGTAGTCGAACCTCGCTTGTCAATGGATCGCTTGTACTACCATTCCTATTCAACGACTTCGTTTTGAAATGGCCTACAGTGGCCTACAGTGGCCTCCGGCATATAGATCATGTTTTATAAGCTTTTGTGCCGTATTTTGTTCACTATCAAGCTGGTTTTGTCCGGAATTTGAAAACTACACAACAATATTTGGACATAGACACGGAATATATCTGACCATAAAACCTTACTGTACGTACATCGAAGCAATGCAGCCCTATGGTTGCATTGCCCCGATATACTTATCGATGTCTTGGGGACGCTTCCGATCGGTATTGATATGGATCAGTTGAGCCACCTCTAGATTGCGTGCTACAGTTTATATTTAGCTCAACTGTTTCAATTAAATACTAGTTATGTTTTCTTTTAATTCTTTGATTGTTATTTTGTTAAAAGAGTACCAAACAAGTACAAACTTAAAATGTATTTTACAAAAGTGCTTCACAAAAATCATCACAATATTTCAATTCAAAAAATTCATATTGTTTATACAAAATAGTCGTCACTATGACAAAATTTTGAAAATAAACTCTTGCAGAAACCTGCGCGCAATATTCGTAAACACCCAATATTTTTCATTCGCTAACAAAACAAATCCTTATGGTTTTTTTACAAACACAGTCCCGAATTTAGTTCAGCACAGTGCTATCTGAAATATACATATTGTTGTTCTCTTTATGAAAAAGTTCATATACGGTCGTGTGTTTTCGAGTACGCGCGTAACCCAAATGACTCTCGCCCTATAGTATTTCATTCACTTTGTCACGAACACCGCGAAATTTTCATTAAAAAATGCTTGTAGGCACTCGTAGGTAGGTTGAGTAATTGAAATGAGTCATTGAGAATGGGAAAACCTGGCCACACTTTGTTTAGTGATATTTATGTGCAGTTGTATGATAAAAGCTGTGGGGGAATTTTACGCTTTCTGGTTTCTGTTAATCACCGCTACGGCGTAGCACGGACCGTAGCACCGTAGCACCGTAGCGGCGTAGCACCGTAGCGGCGAAGCAGATGCAAAGCTCTACAACTTTAGCGGTTTTATGGTACGTAAATTCCCCCACAAATCCTCAGACTTACCTATATCAATTGAACTAATACCTACCATACTATATTATGCAAGTGGTGTTTACCTTTAAGCGGTTTGTGCATATATCAATAATTTATAGTTACATACTTATAATATTCTTATTCTGTAACTCTGCTTTTTCTTGCAAGTTGGTATTTTTATAATGAATTTTTATAATGATGTAAGAACTGTGTACAAAACCATTGGTAAACCTAATAAAGAAAATAAAATAAATAAATTAAAATAACTAGCCAGTAGGCCACCCACAGGGGTTGTTGTCTAGGTAGGTCTAGGGTAGATTCTCAAATATTTATTCCGGGTATTTTGGGTATTTTTCGTTATATTATTAAAATATGTAATGTATTGTATTAAGTATGTCAGTCATCATGGCACAAGCTCTGCTTTGCTTGGGGCTAGATGCTGTATGGATTGTCCAGCATTATATTTATTTTTATATTATATAGCTAAAAAGGAAAGCGCATAGTGAACTGAAAACTGAAACTACTTAGCGAACTGGTGCTTTCGGTAGATAAAATCTTATTTATCGTCTGTTACTGCGCCATCTGAAATGCAATCTTTGACTCCACACATTGCGGTCATTTCTACGCGCTTGCCGGGAATGGGTTCCGTGTTGATGCTATTTTCTTACAGAGGTTAACTGGTAAAACATTGCCTGCTCAGTCGTTATCGTTATTTCTCTAGTTCACTGCATACTTGAAATCACACGTAAACAATAGATACCTACGAAACTATAATTTTTTGAAGTTGATTGAACTACCTACCTTTACGTTTATTCTAAAGCCCAGTACCTATGAAATTGTGTTAGGTACAGACAACGTCAGAATTAAGTAACTCTAAGTTAAAAGTCGAAAATAAATTTAATTTTATTTGGGGACATAAAAAACAGAACGAATAGATAAAAAAAAATCGGATTCTAGCCAACATTGCGTTATGCAGGGGGTTACTTAATTCTGACGCTGTCTGTACATATGTACAACTAGTCGCACTAATATTAGAAATGCAAAAGTTTAAATGTTAAGATGGATGGATGGATGTTTGTTACTTCTTCACGCCAAAACAACTAAACGGGTCGGGCTGAAACTGCATAGATGTAGTTCTAGGCCTGGAATAATACACAGACTACTTTTTATTCCACAAATCAGTTCCCATGGGAATAACCTTTAAACGTTTCTGTACAAACAACGCGTGCAAAGCCGCGGGCAGAAACTAGTGAAATATAAAAATGCCGCCAAGGCCATTTCAACTTCGTGCATGTAAAAGTATTTGACATTTTAGCTTCTGTAGGTACCTACTCTGTATGCATATTCATAGCCTGCGTTCTATTTTTCAACATGTCTTTCAACCCGCATGATTGCGGAGCTGTAGATTCCAAAACACATTCAAAAATAGAACAAGCGCTTAACGCCACAATCATACCACCTTCCGACCAACTGACTCAAAGAGTATTTATTTACCTAGTAAGTACTTAAAAACTCTTTGGCCCAGTACTTCATACTTTCGTAGACTCGCCCTACTGTTCTTGCTACACGTTGGTGCGGATAGCTCAAAGAGCTGGCTTTGCTACCGCGCATCGCTCTCTGTCGCGGCGTGAGATGGCTAATTACAACGTGTTTCGTGCAGATTACCTGCCTCGTATTGTCCCACATTGTACCTTCCACGACGCCTTTTCTAATAGCTCTCGAAACGTTCTCAGTTTGACGTATTTTTTTAAATAAAATTTATGTTCTGCCTGGTTGCTTTGCCTACTACGTTGTCGGCCAGTCTATTCCATATCGATTGCTATTGGGTTTGTTCATCGCAATTAATGTCAATGACTCAATTTTTACGAAAAACATTAAAGTAGAATACGAACCTATGGGTTTCAAAAATTTAGTCACCTTATTATGTGTAGGTACAGGTACACATAATAAGGTGTCTAAATTTTTGAAACCTGCTGCGATCCGCTTTTGTTTTTGTATAGGTACTGGATTTGTGACGTCGCTGTGGATTGTATTCTATGAAAAAACAAATCACAATCGCGTCAGCTTTTAAAGATTTACGACCACAACAATCACTAAATAATAGTGAGGTTCTCAACATTTGCCACAAAGTAAATTCGTCACGAAAAAAGCAAGTGTAAATTCGCTACAATTCTATTTTTCTGAAAAATCTCTTTGTTAATTAATTTTGAAATAAGGGTGTCGAATGCCAATTTCAGTAGGTAGGTATAGGTACTCTACTTCTATTCCCATATATTTACAAATGAATAGGCCCATAGATAACACAAAAGGCCCTTGTAATCATAAAACCACATCTGCTGAAGAACCAATAACCATTGAATAAACGCGGTCCTGAGTGCAGACCGCGATTAGGCAAACGTGACATTCACCTTCCGATGCGAAGTGATTTCGTGACCAACGGTATTTTGCTCGTTGGGAATTCCATAAGCTGATTTGGGTAAGTGACACGGAAGAACAGAAATTACTGAAATTCTAGCATGTTAGTGACTAGAAAGCATTTGATAATAAAAATTCCTTTGCTTATCAAAGACTAGTTTCCATGTACCTAAGGACACCGAGGGGTGAGTCTATTTGATGTTGGGAGCGAGCCGGGATCGTGACGTCTTCTTTTTCCATACAATTTGGTACAGCGCTTCTGTACAATTGACGTAAAAAAATTAAATAACTCCTTAGGGAACATACCAATACTACGTGACTCCACCCTCTTCCTCCTTGGTGACCATCTGTAGTATATAAGAGGACCCCTCCCCCCCTCCCCCTCTAGTTTTCACGTAGTAATGCCGAAATACGGTTTACAATCATTTTTTGCGAACAGAAAGTAAAGAAATAATGATTTGGCTCATATTTGTCTTCATTAATACAGTGCTTGCCACGTGACGCCAAGAATGCGTGTATACCTATAGTTACAAGTGGAAAAAAATATTATCAAAAAGATAAAACTTATATCTAAACATTTTTAATTTACCTGTGACTTTTAAAAGCGCTAAGCGCTGCGCGCTATATTTGAATATATCTCGAAAAAACCTTAGCCCCTAACCTGTGACCAAGCGTGGTATTTTGAAGTCCTTCCTCCCCCTCTAAACGGGTCACGTAGTATGCGTATGTTCCCTTATTTGATTGCAAAAGTTTAAAATGTCGGTATACCTACGTTGAGCACTCTAGCCACGACGCCGCGCGCCGGCCTCTTGGTGAGTTATCACCCTAAGTTCACACGCACCGCTTTGTTCGGATGGGTAGAATGAGAATGGTAGAATGATATTCTGCCCGTAGCCTTTCTATAATGAGTGAGTCACTTGACGTATAGCCTCGCGGGCGCCATCTCGTCCAAATTACGCAGCCATTGTTGTAGAGATATTGTTCGTCGCGTGAATATGTGAAAGGAAATGAAACTGTTCTCCGTTGCCAGTCGTTTGTTGAAGACAATACAGCTATGGCCTATTCAGACGAGTCTGGTAGAGTCAACGGCAAAAAGAGCTGCGTATTGTTTTTTTTTAAATTTTTTGAACGCCTCATAGGAGAACTTTTTTGGAACTTTGACTCTTTTCATTATTTTGTTCTGTGACTGTATGTGATAGGTAGGTAAGTCATAAAGACTAGCAGTATCCCTTCACATTGTCTCGTCATAAATGTGGGCAATGACGACGCTGGAAGACTTCTAATAGGCAAAGTTACCTAACTAATCAGAGCTCAAAAAGATCGTAATGATACCCAAAAAATCTTACATAATTTTTATCTTATAGACACGCAAAAGACATTTAGGTACAAATATTTTCAGTTAGTATGTAAAATCCCCTGCAATTTCTTGAACCTGCTTATTGCAAATACCTTGTGCAGCCTGCGACCCGTTTTGCGCAGATTTTATTGGACTGATACCGAATATTGAAACTTGATAGTCATTTCTTTTAAAATTGTCTCAAATCCATGCATTAGGTAGATACCTATTTGAATAGGTACAACCTTTGTTTACAGTTTGCTCTCTTTTAATAAAACGTAATACAGGTCCCCTCCACTAAACGTCATACAATCGGCGTGCATTTTTAGAATGGTTTATCTCTATCTAATAAAACGGAATCCAACATTCCTTCACTTAAGTAAATGATGGTGGGTGGAAACTCTACTATATATTTCCTTCGAATAAATATTTTAAACTTACGCGAACATCTCGTATCATCGCGTAACGTCTCGGTCTCATTTCGACTGTTGGTAACACATTATTATAACTATCTAACGAGTATTTAAAGCGTTTATTTAAGTACCTATTTTTCCTTCCCTTCGAATGCCAGAACTGAAAGCGGCTAAGTAGGTTCCATTTTAAATAATCTAGTATATAAAATTCTCGTGTCACAGTTTTCGTTGCCATACTCTTCCGAAACGGCTTGACCGATTCTCATGAAATTTTGTGAGCATATTGAGTAGGTCTGAGAATCGGCTAACATCTATTTTTCATACCCCTAAGTGATAATTTTAAATTTCCACGCGGGCGTAGCCGCGGGGCGCAGCCCTTTAATATTCTTTATTGACAAAGAAAATTACAATCAAATAATTGAAATAAATTAGAACTAGTATTTACACTTGAAACAATTGGCCTAACTGCAGACTGTTGCAAACAATCTACAGGTAGCTCAACTGATCCATACTATAATAATAGGTACCTTCACCGACCTGATAATTAGCTTCCCTGTTTCTTCAATACCTACTACGAAATCACTGCCATGAACCAGGAGAAACAAAAAAAACGATCAAATATTATAAAAGGAATGTTTTGAAAATAAGTTATTAACTGTCACGGACATTTAAGGAAAAAATTGCGGATGCCTCCAGAAATTTCAAGGCAATCTTTAGCTTTTTCGATCGATAAAAACCGCGAGCCCTATGAGAACGTAAAATAAAAACGTGACGATAATTCCTAATATTTTACGAGAGCAACAATGAGGAACTGAATGATGAAAGCTTTTATCCGCTTTGATGGGAGGGGAATCTCTGGATTATTGATCACATTATGAGAGTGAGCAAGTGTTCTGTATAGTACCTACAGATGGTGTACATATCCTTGTACGACGATCTTGTCATGGATCAACAGGGAAATAAAGTTATTTTGCTATAAATGCTATATTAAAGTTAGATTGCTATATTATGAATGTAAGCGGGTTAAGGCCAGGTATTCCTGCAGTAGGAGGCGTAAGCAAGACGAGCTCGTGTTTTTGACGTGACAACGTCTTATAATTCGATAGAGCCGGCTGCACGCACGAAAAACCATGACGTCATGCGGCGTTACCTCGCTCTGAGGCGTTACCTCGCTCCGAGGCGTTCCATGTAAGGCTTGAAGTGCAAGCGAGAGCGCTCGAAATCCGTCTCTCTCCTACTTGAGTGAGCGATGCGTCTGCGTGGACAGCTGCTATACTATAGTACATTTACATGTTTTGATCGAGTATCAAATGCTACCATTCCATCAGTATTTTCTTAAGACGTTGTCACGTAGAACTATCGTCAGTAAACCGACTTTACAGACAACCAATTCTTTTGTAGTTACATATATAAACATGGTGATTAAGAAAATCATGTTATCAAGTCAAAATCTGCGAATTTGGTTAGAAATACTAAGTGTCTTTAGTTGAGTACAAAAAAAGGAACATATCAGTAGTTCGCTAGTCATAATATTGAAAAAACATTAGAAAAAGGGGTATCTTTGGGATTTTTTTCTATCGAGTGAAGTTCATTAGATCTGGTAACTGAATGCGACTTTGACTAGACTAGATCCTTTAGTAATATATGTATATTTTTTTCGGAATTTTAAACCCTATTTTCTAAGTCTCAGATGATTTTAAAAATCACCAAAGTGCGGCCTCTGCTGGCCTACCAAGCCTTAACTACGAACCTAGTTTGTGACTCGTCCGCGGATGAGTTGTCCACTTCACTTTTGAGTAGGGGTACATCTCCGAATCTAAAGTCTTGGTTTTAGATTCGTCCGCGGTCGAGTTTTAAACTTTAACGAGATGTACCCTAACTAACCCGTTTTATTTCGGTCGTGTCTATAATAAACCATAAGTAGATTTCTAAGACGTTGCCCAAACTACTTGGCAAATTCTTCGTACGCGAATATTTTTAATAAGCATAGGTGAGTAGTACATCCTTTACTTTTTGTTTCCCGCTATCAGAATTAAGGTAATGGCCATGGCATAGCGTGACCTGTGACATGGCACGTTTCAAACAGAGAATGCACCATCTAATCTAGACTTCTATTCAACGAAAAAAATGGTAGGTAGAGTCCGGCCACGATATCAGTGTCGTGTCTAAAATTGTGACAACATACGGCGGTCGGTCCCCAATTTGTTGTTGTTATGTAAACCTCTGCAGTTTGTTAGAACTTACAAGGAATAAATTACCAGTTAGTATCAAACCAAGCTAAGATGCTATAGCGCTCAATCATAGTATAAAGGGTAACAAACAGGCAGAGATGGAATATACATATATATATTTTTTTATAAAACAACACTTTGTTTTGCATTTTATATATTGGCATGGAAATTCCGACGAGTTGTCCCCTTCACTTTTGGTTGAGACTACAACTCATCCAAATCTAAAACCAAGAGATTTTAGATTCGGACGAGATGTACCCCTACTAAAAAGTGAAGTGGACATCTCGTCCGCGGATGAGTTTGAGAATCGGACCAGATGTATGTACCTTAACCCGAAATTTCTCTTACGTAGCTATATCAATCTAGCTCGAATATTATGTGATTAGTAATTAGTTTAAGTAGATTAGAAGTAGTACATTTATAATGTAGGTATATATGTCTATTGTGTCCACGAGAACTATGCCGACATACTGTTGCACAGTTTGGCAGAAACATTATAATGTAATGTACTCTTAAGTTGAAAATAAATTAAAAAATACAAATACAAATAAATAGAGCCTATGCCCAGCAGAAGAATAGTATTATGATAATGGCCAAAAAGATTAGAGCCAAGCTTTTCACTTTAGAACTATGTATCTTGAAGGTGGGAAATGATGTGGCTATATATATTTCTGATATCAAAACAGTGCATCGAAATGGGTAAACTCATGTAGAGCAACAATCGTTCTGTCACTAGCATACCATATTAAGAGTCGAGTTCATATCGCGTGGGCATCGGACAAAACGCCCGTGTAACCGACCATTGAACATGAGTATTCATTGAGCAATGTGGAGCTGGCAACACGGGTGGTACTGGTACACTGATTATGTCATCAACAGCATCAGTTCTGGTCGATCCATTGTTGTGCAAAGGCCTACACTAAAACACAATAAATAGAAAGGAAGACACGAACCTTAAAACGGAACCAGTCTTTGCATGTTGTTCCAAACTCGGACTGAGTTTTTGGAACAACATGCAAAGATTGGTAAAGCGGCGAGAATAGAATCTGCAATTTTATTCTGCCCTATAGAAAAACCTCTACCATTCTATATCTAAAAAAACCCAACTAAGTACCTACTTAGATACAGCAAAATCTATAATTAATATTCAGTGTACTGATATTTTTTTATTAGCCGTTGCGGTTCTACCGCCTCCTTAAAGCTTTTATTTTCTTTCACACCATCAAAGAAGAACTCTTCTCTGAAACTGCAAGTTGCAACGAACTTTGGCTTTTTGTGTCCTTTTTGTTAATTTTGAGATTTTAGTGAGCCAGCGTCCCTGCTTATGCTATGTTGTAGATGTGCGACAATGTCGTTACAACACGTGGCTTTGGAAATCCGCAGTCAATTCCTAGCCTACGCCATTTGAACGGAATTCGCGGACACTTGCCCAGGTGAGACGAGTGATTGGATTCACGAATACTTGTGCTGGAATTTGAAGGCGCTTCGTGTTGCTTATTGCTAACATTATCTGAGTTTAACGTTGGATTCCTACGTTTCCACTACCTACACAAAAACCTATGATGATCTCCTAGGCAAATTTCGGCCACGGGCGGCCTGTTTCGAAGACTGGCCAGGTGCGCAGGACCTATTATAGTGCACAAGTGCCTTCTCTATTCCAAAACTCTTATAAGGTCTTATAAGGGCGAAGGTCCGCCTGCGACGCAGGAGGTTGCGGGTTCAATTCCCGCCTCGGGACAAATGTTTGTACGATCTGCAGATATTTGTCAGGGGTTCTGGATGTTTTTCTATGTATAATAAAAAATATCTATCTATGTAGTGTATTGTATTATGTATATCAGTTATCTAGTACCCATAACACAAGCTCTGCTTAGCTTGGGGCTAGATAATGCAGTGTGAATTGTCTAGCATTATTTATTTATTTATTTATTTATAATCGGCGGCCTCTAGCTAGATTAAACCCTATACGAAATTAAATACGTAATTACAGTAAGTTTTATGATATTGTGTACCTACCTTTGTTTAAACAGTTATATTTACGTTTTCTAATCTGTTGTTTTATGTATAGGTACCCACCTACTGACACAATTAAATAACTTGGCTGCCACTTAGATCGTAACTTCTTTTGTTACCTAGAAAAGTAGCCGACATTCGTCTAAACATTTCAACATTTATTTGGCTATTATTCTCATTCTTCCGACTTTATGAATGTTTTCAATGAAGTATGATTAAAATTCAGCTCGAGTATGTCTTTAGTTACTCACTGGCATTCAAGACGTGCTGAACTTATCCCGAAGCACAGAATAAATAGTAGTACCTGCAGTCCGGATTCTAAAGACAGGAAGTTCATTTATTAAGTGGCACCGAATGCTGCTCCCACTCAGGAATTTTAACTGAATTTAACGCTGGAACACAGGACTTTCTGAATTAAAACCGAGAGTATTGCATTAAAAAAACTTGAGAGGTGTCAAGGGACACCCGAAGTTCCTTTTCAATGCGAAATAGAACGACGAAACGAAAATAACTGGCTAGCTTTCTATAAGAGAGAGAGAGACAGACAGACAGAGAAACACGCGCAGCCGCACGGCTTACAACTATTAGCAAAAAGTGTCGTTACAACTTTTGGTCTTAATTTTTTCCGTCTAGCCCCCTTTCGCAACGCGCGATTAGGAACTTCGTTCCACAAACCTATGCACTAAGGCATTCACTGCCCAGCCTCCGCGTCAAGGACCTGCCGATGAACCATGTGCATATTGTGCATCTTGGGTATGAATGAGTCAAACAATTAAAGTAAAACAGACACAATATAAGCCATAAGCTCTTCTAACATCTCGAAAAATATTTTGATCGCGGGATCACAAAAAAAGAGGGATCCATAAAGTTTTCAGTTGAAAATGTACGTATTGTCGATGTTGTAGCTCCTTCCCATCTCGCAACCTTCCCATCTCGCAACTATATTAATACAGTCAACTCGAATTACATCATACTTATATGTTCAGCCTATACTGCCTACTGAGAGATGATACTGAAAAAGCGCGACAAATTTTAAAAATATGAGTAATGCAGCCCCAAAATTACAGGGATAATTAACTATATTTCTAGCAAAACAATCAGAGCATTGAGGTATAAGTTGTATATGGTGTGCCTGAGTCGACCGCTCCGGAGAAAGCTGTGGGCAGCTACAAGCATTTTTCTAAAAAGGTTTATGCACATTTGCACATGCATTTTTAGGTAGGTTGTTACTATGCAGGATGTGTTTGTAAATTTGGAGCTTTATTGTCCAAACGTGGTCAGACTATGTAGGTATTTGTATATACTTATAGAACAACCTGAAACCTTATGAAGTCAACACACTAAAGTCGGCGACTCGCCGACAAGTTGACAAACATTTTTGAATGCCACACCAATCCGCCAAGCTGTGCCGCCGACTGACAGACTCCTCTGAGACCACTATCAAATCTCTCAGTTCTTACGTAATTTGTTTGACACGTCCAGATTAACTATTAAATCTACCTATTCGAAGTTTAAATAAAGTCTATAGAAATGATTATGGAACATGGAACAAATGAACATCAGCAATCAGTGATCAATTGATCACTAAAGCTTTGGTCTCATGATCACCACCATGATCACCACGTACGTACGTGATGTTCCTTATTGATGCAGACTTACAACAAAATTCTAGACGTTTTCATACGATTATACGCATACCGTAGCGTACTGCAAAGTGATCAAGGATTAAAGTAGAGCGCCTTTTCTTTATGTTTAATAATTACTTTACAATGTTATTTTTATGTACTTAAAGTTTGAGTTTATTAGTAAGTTAAATTTGATTAATATTGAACATTTTTTTCCACTTTCATTCAAGAAAGTTTTTTTTGATTAAGTTATGTTTTAGAGTATATACGTATTATGTTTTTATTGAGAATGTGTAATAAATATTTTATGTTACAAATTTGAGCTTCGACTGATTTATATTAGGGGTTAAAGTTAACTTAACCCCTAATATAAATATATTAAAGTAACATATTAATTTAATTAAATAATTACCATTATTATCTATACATTGCTGCCATCTAATAGGAAG
Source organism: Eupithecia subfuscata (assembly GCA_963564075.1). Lineage (NCBI taxonomy): Eukaryota > Metazoa > Arthropoda > Insecta > Lepidoptera > Geometridae > Eupithecia > Eupithecia subfuscata. Next base: position 11,718,862 of record OY751103.1, on the reverse strand, counting down.
GTCATTTATGCCTATGCGATAGAACTCTGGTGATCTAGATTCGACAAACTGTGTGAAAGCATTTTGTACTGCCTCCTGGGAAGAAACCTTTTTATCACGTAGAAAATTGTCCAAATCACGAAAAAAAATGGTAGTCCGTTGGAGCAAGGTCTGGCGAATACCCAACTAGCACAGTAGCGTTAAAACAACCTGTATATCATTATATATATCGGTTCCATTCGAGTATCATAGTGTTAATAATACCTGTACAGTGGAGTTATAGAGTGCTCTAACTCCCATATAACCACGAAAGAGGCCCACGATTTTACAGGTAAAGGTTATAGAAAGCCAGTAGAGCGGTTATATAAAGGTGTAACAGAACCTGCACAAAAGTGTTGATTCATACTCAGCTACTACTTCAACCTATATTACTGTGCTTGTAGATGGGTTGGTCAACACTAAAGGTTATATAAAAACGTCGGCTAAGAGTTATAACCACCTAAAACTTTATTAGACCTATTAAAAATAGTTGTTTGACACTTTGACGCTAGTTACAATATGTTTATGGTATCATTTAGCGTACAACTAAATGTCAATCACCGAATGGCCATTATCTAACAAAGAAATAATAAAGTATACCCATTCAAGTTACTTTGTGAAGTGAAAACAATCTGGCGTTGTGATTTTACGGTAAGTGTATACCATGTTTTCCATCTCAATTTTAACGCGCTCTTGATTTAATAAAGATTTCAAATAAAACTTATGAAACATAAAATAGGCACCTCAAATTTGTATCATTTTTTTATTTTTGCTTTATGGCTAGTGGCATGTTAAATAAAGTGGCATCAATGAAATTACAAAAGTAACTTATATAATGAAGTATTTTGTTGTCAAATATTGAATAACCCAGTCAATTTATAGGTTATAGTTCACCAAAACAATGGCGAACTTACATTAAAGCTTTAGTCGTCGCATAAGTAAATTATTACTCATTTTGAGTTACAACATCTGTAGACAAGAATGTTGTGACACCATTGCTTTTACAATGCCTTTATAGTGTATCTACTTATCACAATAAGCATAAATAGATTTAACATTACAGCTTGAACCTACATAAATGAGTTGTTCAAAACTTTTGGTGTCTGTGTATTTTACACTCTTGACAAACTCTATTTTACAACACATGTCTGCACCTTATAACCATTATAATACCTACAGTTATAAAAGACACTTCACTGCAACAACTAAACAACAATAAGTGTTGACGCGAGTCAGCTAGCACTGTTGTATAGGTATAAGTGCTACAAACAGGTTAAAGCTACAACATCTTAACTATACTTGCTGTAATTAACGCTTTTCTAACTCTTAAAGTTTTCTTACGTCGTTCATTAAAGTTCTAGAACCACCATTGGAGCTAAATTTATTTTTTAACTCCTTTATAACGTTTTTAGTCAGAACTGAGATAATTATTACTCAATTAAACAGGTAAAAGTTATAATATAAACTGTATCTGACACCAAAATGTTAGTTGGGTACGGAGGGTGAGGAATGGTTTATAATTGCAGTTCCTGTAGAGTTGTAGAGAGAGAGTAGAGTAGAGAGTCATATATTTTACTTTTATTGATTTGAAGCAAATGAGTCAATGTTGTTGGTAAGGTAACGTTAAACCATGCTGCTGATTCCTGAGTAGTTTGGCTCGCCACCATCTCTTTCAATTCATTGTTATTCACCTGTGTGGGCGGTTTTCCACGTGGTTCGTTCTTCAAATCAAAATTTCCATCACGAAAGCGTTTAAATCAAAATCGCACGGTGCGTTTATTAGCAGTCCAAACGCATCATTGATATTGCGAGCTGTTTCTGCCAAATTAGTGTCGCGTCAGAACTCGTATTCAAAAATCACATCGAATCGAATTTTCGAAGTATCCATTTTTCTTGTCTAAGCTGAATAAAAAAACAACTGAAAGTCGATAATCGAATGTTGCACATTTTTTTAAGAAGAACCTCATAGGTACCATGGGAAAAAAACTTTACTCAAAAATGTCAAACCATGAACGTTCTATGTCATTTCGAAGTATCTAATACAATAAAACGGCAATTTCATACTTTAAACCCCTATTATACTCGTTTCATCGTATCGTGGGATTATGGGCATTACCCCCCATGAGATAAAAGCCAATAAGGTGTTTATCAGGGGGAGGCCTGCGTCCAGCAGTGGACCAACACAGGCTGTTGAGGTTGAGGTTGAGGTATACTCGTATATACGCTGTAATATAAAATAAAAAAATAAATAAATAATGCTGGACAATTCACACAGCATTATCTAGCCCCAAGCTAAGCAGAGCTTGTATTATGGATACTAGATAACTGATATACATAATACAATACATTACATAGATAGATATTTTTACTATAGTACATAGAAAACATCCAGAATACTCAGAACAAATATCTGCAGATCGTACAAACATTTGTCCCGAGGCGGGAATCGAACCCGCAACCTCCTGCGTCGCAGGTGGACCTTCGCCCGCAGCGCCACAGAGGTCGACATAGACATCTAGGTTTATTTTATTATAAATGTTAAGATTAAGACAAGCGTCCTATATTTTATTGTTAATATTTGTTGCCTGTGATTAAACAACCAAATTTTTAAATATTGATTTAAAAAATATTCCACATATCGTCAACTATTACTTCAAAAGCATCATAATAGTACCTACTTTTATAAGCGACTGTACCGAATTGGTAGAGATAAATCATTTAAAAATGAACGCCCCCTCCTCTAAACGTCATACAGTAGTATGACGTTTAGAGGAGGGGGCGTGCATTTTGGCGTGCATTTTTAGAATAGTTTATCTCTACCTGCTTTGAAACCAAATAGAAATCAGATGAGTTGACGCACGTAAATAATATTAATTATTCAAGGAGTCAACTCATCCGAAGTGGATGAAATCTGCGTGGATGAGATGACCACCCGGCCCTATTGCAGAAAACTCTGAAGGTAAAAGACATTCTACTGCCGGTGCCTCTAGTGTCAGGTACACTCGAGCTCGTAAGTGAATTAATCGGTAATTACTTCACCTTGTTCACGCCTCCCCTCGAGTCGAGAGTCTGGAGGAATTTAGAGCTCTTCGAAATGCATTTAAACTTGCTTCAAAGTTCCTTATTGGAGAAATTCTTCGATTTCAGAGACAATGTTGAGTGCCTTGTTGATTTCTTGACTGCCTTGTAAAATTATGTAAAAGTAGCGGCCCGTCCCGGCTTCGCGCGGCGAGCATTTATTTTTTAAACATATTAATAAGCCTATGTTACTTAAGGATATTGTCGCATAGTAATGGTGAAAGATTTGTTTAAATCGGTCTAGTAGTTTTTGAGTTTATTCGTTACAAACATACAAAAATACAAACCTTTCCTCTAAATAATATGTATAATATTAGGGTAGATTATGATATTATTATTAGTGTAGATTATTGGTGTTTTTTGGATAGTAGGTAATTTACCATTTCTATAAATATTTCTCAGAATATTGTACCTAAATAAAGAGATGAAATACCTTGTATAGCGGCTACTAGCGCTATAATAAAAGTTTTCCAGGCTCTGTTCGACCAATGATTTATCAGACGTTGTAATATCTAGGTTAGGTTTAATTAGGGTCTCCGTTTTTATCTTGTAAAACCGTCCTCTTAAAGTATTGACAAAGAAAATTTGTGTTAAGCTCATTTTTTAATATTCGGCTACGAAGAAGCTACGGCGTAGCATACCGTAGCAACCTGCTACGACAAATTGAAACAATAATATTTCCGAGATAGTAATTGACCTTTGCAATGCCCAAAATACTTATTTGTTATTTCAAATTCTCCGTAAAACAATCAAAGTATAAAAAAACCCAGTCGGTCTTCGCTTTTTTATATATTTTTTTTTGCCAAACAAAAGGGCGAAGGCTTACAAAATGTAGTTAAGAACCATGAAGGAAATAATTTTATTATTTATTTATTCAAGCTAAGGTCTTACAGACAAAAAACAAAACAAAGTAATATGTACTGTAGACTTATTTCACTTCTTAGTTTCGATTCCTCGCTCTAACCAAGTTCAAGACTTGTGATGTAGACGCGAGGGTTCTCTACTTCGGTAAGTTATTTAAGTAGGTACCTACTAATGGATTCTGATTCTGATTCTTAAGAGTGTTCAACAACCACATAGAGACACTCGAAAACTATAATCTCGCTGGTAAAAAACACATCCTCAACCAAACTTTCGCCCTTACAACATAACTAGGAAATAAGCTTTTCCGTAACCGCCTCGCAAGCGGAAGTAAAATCACGTAACTCCAAAATGATATTTGGTGAAGGAAACTAGTCTTCAGCGGGTTGCGCCTCATTAGCGTAACGGCGGTTTAAACCGGCTTTAACTGCTTATAAGTTTCTTGCACATGTCTACACATGGAATATCTACATATCTACAAGCTTTTAGATGCTCGTGCACACGCTTCGCGCAAAGTGAAAACAGATGATAAGTATTGTTCTAAGCTTTGAGGCAGTGGTCTAAGCGTATAATTTAATATTTTGATTATGATGATGCGGGAGAAGGTCTTCCTGCGATGCAGGAGGTTGCGGGTTCGATTCCCGCCGCTGGACTTGAACGCATAAGCGAGAGAGAGTGAACGCGATAGCCGATGCAGAGGCCTATAATAATTACAGTAGTAGGCCTATAATTAGTTACTTAGTTGTTTTATTACTTACACTTAGATATACAAATACAAATAAAATGAAAACGAATGTGAGTACCACGACAAACCTCACAAGGTTTATATGGTAGGTACAAATAATAATATTTATTGTTATTGTAATGAATCAATTAAAAAAAAACTTATGTTTCAGCACATATTTGTGCGTCGTTTTGGGTGTTTTATTTGTCGTATTATAATTTTAAAGATTTATCAGCATACATATATTGTTAGTTTTCTTATCTAGTTTATCACAAGTTCTGCTTTGGGGTTCTGTATTTCATCCTTTAATAAGTTGGTTCGCATTCGTCCAAGATCGTCAACACTAGGTATGTATGTACCTAGGTATTTACACGTAATCGGTTCGTGCTTGGCCCTATACCGACCAATAGTAGTTAACCAAACTACTACGCCTCTGTATCTAAGTAGGTACTAACCTACTTATTAGATACAGAGGCGCATTTAGTTCAAACTTAAACATATAAAATAACTGCTAGAACCTTGTTTACTATTTGGTCTGGAATTCTAAAACAAGGTAGGAAAGGGAACAGATATCGTACTCTTGGGTGAAGCTACTTTTCTAAGCACAGGATCGGATGCGTGCTGTCTTTTACAACTAGGTGGTACCCAATAAAATTACTATAAATATTGAGATAAATACCGACTTGTCTTAGCTCGGAATGAGCTTAAGTACATAGAATCAAAGCACACTCTATAGATTTATGCCTCACCATGGCCATGCCTTACCTTGGCTATATGAAACTATAGTATCGTTGTAGTTACGTTACAGTCACGATATTTTTATAGGTCAAAAATAGGGCAAATAAGGCGGGCAAGTTAGAGGTCACTTGGCCGAGCACTCGCCAAAGAGTTCAACAATCCAAATAATCCCAAATTAAAAAAAAATATCTGAGCGTCTGGTCGAAGCGACGCGTGACCCGAGAACTGGTGAGTGATTATCTAGCGCAGCGCATTGCCATACAGCGAGGCAATGCAGCCAGCCTCTTGGGGACGCTTCCGACTGGTATTGATATGGATCAGTTGAGTTACCTGTTGATTGTTTGCAACAGTCTGCAGTTAGCTCAATTGTTTCAATTGTAAATACTAGTGTAGTTTTCTTTGTGAAAAAGGGCTTCTGCCAGCTTCTTATTTATTTCTTTTCATCATCATCATAATTAGCCTATATTAGTCAACTACTGGACATAGGCCTCCCCTAATGAGCGCCATAGCCATAGACAGGGCGCTATTTCTTTTATTTGATTGTAATTTTCTTTGCGAATATGGATTTTACTATTTAAAAAAAACCAAGCAGTCGGCCGAGGGCACTGTCTTGCTATTTTACTCGTACGTTTAATTAGGGCATAGTGTTAGCCACACTACAGATGCAGGAGATTAAACTTGAGAAGCTATCAAGCGGACTGCTCTCGAGTAAGTTCAGCACTGGGCTCCTGTCGTGAACTAGTAAACGTGATCTGTTCAAACACTGAATGTAGTTCAAACATTGGCCCGTATTTTGGAGCTTTGAGAGGGGTAGGTATACATTTTGAATTAGACATGTCTTCGCAGCCTATTGATTTTTGAAGAGTGACATTATAATAACATTACAGTCAACTACGATACGAATTTTCCACAACAATTTTTGGATGTCTAAGTTAAAAATAGATAAGTAAGATCCGTAGGTTACTTTTTTATTGTTAGCTTACATAAATGAATCATTATTATTAGTTATACCTATAAAGTGCATTTTAGAAAATTAATGACTTTAATAAAGGTCACCTGCCTACTGATAACAATCTTAATGAGTAAAATCTATTCAAATAACATGGTATATTATTCTCTCAAACAAGAGTTTCTCTCACTTTGAGCAGAATAAATGATAGTAGGATAAATCTCTCCATGTTGTCTCGTCTCGACAGCACATTGCGGCGCCCTGACACGCAAGCACCTAGCGAGAGCTTTATTTATTCACAAATATTTGTTTACTGTACTTCTAGGGATCATCTGGAGAGAGAAGATAATTTTGGCTTTAAACTGGAACAATAGCATTATGATGTCTTAGGGTGTTTGTGGCCGTCGAATCTAGCCCGTATTTTTATTAAATGAAACGAACTATCACACTAATTTTATAAATGCGAAAGTTTGGATGGATGCATGGATGGATGTTTGTAACCTCTTCTCGCCAAAACTACTGAACGGATCGGGCTGAAATTTTGTATACAGAATTATAATCCTGGAATCAAACTTAGGCTACTTTTTATCCCATAAATCAGTTCCCATGGGATAGAAATCACCTTTTAACGTTTTCATAGAAACAACACGTGCGAAGCCGCGGGCGGCAGCTAATAGTCCATAATCCATGAGGTGAGGGAAGATTAGTACTATCTGGATAAAACTTAGACTATGATGGATAGCGGGACTTAGGTATACTTAACAGTAGGAATAATGCACCAACTTAGGTACCTACTAGATGATGCTGTGTGGATTGTCCAGCATTATTTATTTATTTATTTACTACCTACCTGTATGAAACGCTTTTTTTAACAAACTCGTACCGGTATGTATGCCATAAATTACTCACCCATTATCATTATCATCATCATCAGCCTATGTTAGTCCACTGCTGGACATAGGACTCCCCTAATGAGCGCCATAGCGCCCTGTCTTCATATTGCCGCATCCAGCATCTGCCTGCAGCACCACCCAATATAAAAACAACAAATTTTTACGTTTCTTTAGTAGACTTATGAAAATGTTAAATTTATTAGTGCTTGGAATTTCAAGAGGCAAATATTTATTTTCCGTTTATACCGAAATATTAAGAAAAAATTCCGTTTGAAGGTATTTCAATAAGTTCATGCTGTTCATGTAAATATATTTCACAGTTTCGCCCAATCCCCTTTTCGGATCAAATTTTATTTCTACAACTATGTAGGTAACTAATTAACTAGTACCAATCAGAAATAAATTTCTGGTTTGTGTTTGACCAAAAGAAGAATGAATAAAGACTTATTGCTTCAACTGTACCGTAGATAATTTACCAATACAAAAACTTGGGACGAATGTGGAGCTGAAAAGTAGGACAGAATAAATTTTTTTGAAATAAAATATATTATGGGCCGAGTAGGTACGGCATACAATGTGGGACGAAAGCAGATTTTTTTATATGGGATGAACTTCCTCGGTACAAATATGGCATAAATCACCTTTTATTAAATAATATAAAAAGGTCAACTTTCAGTAGGTAGGTTTTAATTTAACCTAAGTCTTAATACGAAACTCCTGAGCGAAACTCAAGTTTAGGTAAACCTGGTTCTACCTCACTTGGGTAGGTATTTACATTAAATACAAAAAGATATTATGTAGGTAGGTACACCCTCGTCATTACATTTATTTAGCACATAGAACATTACATTAACAGAATAAAACAAATATGTACACTATACTTAAATACAAATAAATACCTAATTGTAAATAAATTAATTGTTGTAACTCTAACTAGTTTGCGTGTGTTCGGTTAAGCTCAGACAATTTAAGTTTACCTGGAAGCACTACTCCATCGATTTCAGTGTTGCGGTTTAGATATTGCTAGAATTCCTGCCATTCAATGAACGATGAGGTAAGGCGAGGCCCTGAAATTATATTCTCTACTACTAGTAGTTACCTACGGTTGTTTTAACCTGCCTGGAAGAGATCGCTTCTAAGCGATAAGGCCGCCCATTGTACTTGTATCTTATGTAAGGTTTCGTGTTTTGTATTTTTGTTGGTGTACAATAAAGTATTTTTTTTTGTATTGTATTGTATTTTATTCCGATATTTGCCCCTTTTATTCGTAAGGTGGACACTTATTGGACATCATACCATCCCGCCTAGCCTAGGTACATTTTAGAATACCTATCTAGGTAGCTACCTACGTAAGTTTACCACGTAGTAGTAGGTACCTTTATTTTTATCATTTATCACATCGTACTCCCGCGCTAGTCTATACTCACTATACTTACTTTGTATTCGTAAAATGACCACCTTTGTGATATTAAAGTCAAAATAAAGCTTGGTAACTAAAGCCTCGATAGTAGTCCCATATAAACTAGATAGGTAAGTAAAACCTCAGTAGTACGCCCTAATTAAAAATTGTAATACCTACCCTATTTACTAAGACTAGAACAAAGCTCACCCACAACAAGAACCATAAGTTTCAAATCATATGAGTGCAGCGACCAAGTTTCCTCGCTCGGATGAGGCACAAAGTACCTACTTACGTGGAAAACTTAGTTACCTACATACCTACTAAACTCCACAACTTCTAGAACTTGCGCTGTTAGAGACATTTAATAGGTAAATAGGGTGAGGAAATTGCTGTGCTTAAATGAGAAATACTTCGCGACGGAGCGCGGATGTTAGTAGCCGGGCTTCGAACTTGGCAGGTATACCTGCGAAAAAACCAAAATTAGTAAGAACCTTGCATACTCCATGTGCAGGTAATGTGATGTATCTCTTGAGAACATTAGAATAACACACAGATAATTGCATAGGTAGGATATTTGCAATAACAGAATAAAACAATTGCAACTAGTTATGTAAAGGTAAGTAGGTAGAATAGGTACTTTATAGAGAAAATCTTGTTGAAGTTGAAATGTACCTACTATGTGTCAAAATGTTTGTACATTTTATCTAAAAATCTGCATAAGTGTTTAAGGCAAAACAAAAATATTTTCCTGACATTTGGCGTGTCGACGTAAGTTTTTGTTAAGTAAAAGTAAGTATATAGCTAAGTACCTATACCATTTCCTTTTTAACTAGTACACAAACATGACTAAAGAAATACAAGTTAATTCTCATCAATTTTCTGGGTGCCCAAGCACAGAAAACAGGAGTGTGGGTGAGCACACTTGTAAATTATCACGTCATTTGCCGGAGACGAGAACCGTGCAATTTCATGGTCGGACGATCCTCTGGCCGCTCACAGCATTGTGTTGTGCTACATTCTAGTGATTCATACTTTTTTTTTCAACGTATAGTACATTACTTACTAATGTTTCTGCCAAACTGTGCAACAGTTTGTCGGCAGTAGCTCTCGTGGACACAATAGACTTACATTGTAAATGTACTACTTCTAAATTAGAAGTAGTACATTTACAATGTAAGTCTAATTGATAGAGTAATTAGTTTAAGTAGATTAGAAGTTCTAATCTACTTAAACTAATTACTCATCACATAATATTCTAGCTAGATTGATATAATTACGTAAGAGAAATTTCTTAAAACTTAGAGTTGGTCATTTAAATTTGAACTAGAAAAAAAATACTTAGGTACTCACGTGTTTTCTAAATCAACCAACATTTTTTTCAAGAACTACCTACCTAGTTGTAAGTATTCATATAAAAATCTCCTAAAATAGTCTTATCAAACAACATTTTGAGGGTTTCGAATGAACCGTAGATTTTTCTAGCCAAAAAAACGTGTGTGAACAAGTGCCTACTTAGAATAAGAATAAGAAAGTCTTTATTTATAGCATTAACATTTTTTACAAGTAGTGTCCTAAGCTAATTTCTTAAATTACCCAATAAGTACTATAAAGAAGTACATACTAACTAGGTACTAAACTAACTGTGATGAAAACACAGGAAATACACAACAATCAATGGCGCGACCGGTGACGATTATCGTTATCAATATTCAATATCAAAATATTAGGCAGTTTATAAAGGAACTACATAGCCGTAAGCGGCCAAATATTGCACGAATTACTCAAGCAATATTCTGTCCGCTGAAGGCTATAGAAATTTTTGGAGTGTGTTTAACCGTCAGCGGGCAGAATATTGCTTGAATTACTCAAGCAAAGCAATATTCTGTCCGCTGATGGCTATAGAATATTTTTGGAGAACTGCATAGTGTTCGAGTAATACGACTAAAACCCGTGCGTTCTCGTCAGCGCGATCTAGCCCTGGTCCACGTTTACTAGCGACATCTAGTTATAAATTTGGTCAAAATTTTTCACTTGGATTCTCACCTCTATTCTCATTTTCATTAATTAATTACACAAGAAACTCAGTTTAGAACACAGCGTTTTACATATAAACGAGATTTATTTAATTATTTTGAATGTTAAAATCATCACCCGAATACTAAAAATGCGAAAGTTTGGACGTTTACCTAGATGGATGTTTGTAAATTCTTTACGCGTAAACTACGGCACGGATCAGATTGAAATTTCGCGTAATGTACCTTGTGTACCTAGGTCCTGCTAGACCGGAATAAAATAACACAAACTACTTTTTATCCCATACAGTAACGTTTCGTTTCCAGAGAACAATTTATTATTAAATAAATAATGCTGGACAATGCACGCAGCATCATCTAGCCCCAAGCTAAGCAGAGATTGTGTTATGGGTACTAGATTACTGATATATTATTACAATACACTACAGGCACAATAGATAAATACTATTTATCTATTGTGACATAGGCAGGTCCCCCTATGTCTGTCCTTTTTTCCCTCCTTAATAACTCAGCTACTACCGCAGCTATCAACTTGAAATTTAAAATAATAATACATTTTGTGCGCGAGTAAAGATTTTAAGAAAAAAAAATGAAAAATAAAAATGAACATTTTCCATAGGTACAAATTGAGATGTCAAAATTTTAAAAGATACCTACTGGGTCATGTGGGGTGGGGTATCAAATGAAAGGTATCAGTTTGTACATTTCAAAATAGTTTTTGAAATTTCTGTAGGTTTCATACTTTTTGAAATATTTTGAAAAAAGACGAAAAATACTCTTATCTCCGAAGATTTCAGAGCGATCCATCCAAAATCTATGTAGCGTTTGTAGATATGGATCTATAGTTTACAGGAAAAATATTGAGAAGTTTGTAAAACGAAAACTTTTTGAATAATGCTCAAAAAGGGGGGGAATAATTTTCAAAATGGGGGGGCTACCTCACTGAGTGGGGTATCAAATGAAAGGTATTGCTTTGTACGCTTCAAAACAGTTTTTGATATTTCTGTAGGTTATACTTTGCAAAAAAATCAAAAAAATTACCTAATCTCCGACCGAAGTACGATCCATCTCAAATGTAGTTTGGTACCTACTATTTTTAAATATTCATCAAATAGCGATATCTTTTGACAAACGTTCGAAGCCCTCGGCGCGCGAGTTACACTCGCACTTGACGGATCTTATTTTTTCTAATTCACACATTTGTGTCACACATGCTCACACAATGCAAGCTAAATGATACAAAAATAAAAACAGTCTTAATTACATACCTACATTGTAAATTGATTTTGATTTAAATATTTACGACTCCCACACCAAGTTCTCTGTTTTAACAGTCTGCAGTTAGCTCGGTTCTTTCAATTGTAAATGCTAGTGTAATTTTCTTTGTGAAAAAAAAAAAAAAATTGGTTGTCTGTAAAGTCGGTTTACTGACGATAGTTGAACGTGACAACGTCCTGATGGAATGGTAGCATTTTTCAAAAGAAAATTTTAATTTCATTTGTTTAATAGATTTGTATGTAGACGCATCGCTCACTCAAGTAGGAGAGAGACGGATGTCGAGCGCTCTCGCTTGCACTTCAAGCCTTACATGGAACGCCTCAGAGCGAGGTAACGCCGCATGAGTCATGTTTTTTCGTGCGTGCAGCCGGCTCTATCGAATTATAAGACGTTGTCACGTCAATAAAGGCTTCTGCCATTTAAAAAAGTTCTTTCTAATACATACCTACCTACATACAAATCATTTAGTTGTACAAGTACACAGGTAGTAAGCTTATTTAAAATAGGTTACACGGTGACGAAGAGAACGAATAACATAAGAACTTAGGTACCTACGAAATAAAATACATAGTAATTTGAACAATTTCTAACGTTTTCTGACCCAACAAAATGACATCGTAGCATCCATCGCTCGTAGCACCGCCCGTAGCGAATGCTACGCCTAGCGCCTGTTCCACATTGCAAAATATTTCTTTCGAAATGGTGCTTTACTTTGAAAGTTTTCGTGAGCAATGAGTTGGGTGGGTTACATTTTTCATCATTCATTACCTAGTACAAGAGCAAAACAGGTGGAATTGAAAACTTCATCTTATAAATTTGTAATCTTAGGTATCTGTTTCCAAACAATGTTAGGTACTTTTAGTATGTTTAAGATATCTATAACTTCATATCAAATGTGTGACGACACTCTGTAACCGGCGAAACTAGACAAACCTCCTCTGGTTTATAGTGTCTTAGAAATAAGAATAGTAGGTACCTACTTACCTATAAGTTTTTTATTTTTAAAAAATACAATGTAGAGGTAGGTCATGTAATCTCTCGAACTACTTGTCCATCTTTTACTAGATTGGAAGTTAAAGTAGGCACATACCTATCCCTGAATGGCATAGGCAACGCATTATCTATACGGGTACCGGCGTGAGCGAAGCCACGAGCAGAGGTTAGTTACATAAAGGATGCTTGTCGTCTTTGTATATTAAGTGTTTTAAATTGTGGAAAATTACCTAATTAATAGGTAGATCAATTAATTTATTCGCTTATGTGAGCCGTACGTCATCTCATAGCTACCATAAATCATGTCCCAACTGGTGTAAGTTGACGAAACGTAAAAATAATATGTAGATAATTATAGATACTTGCATAGACACTAATTTCATTTTATTTTAATTAATTTTATAAGTAGGTACCTAATCTACCTGACTAATGTCATTGGTTAAGTTAAATCGGTACCTATACCAACTCAAAGTCAGAGAATTTGTAGATTTATAGAGACAGTACCTACCTACCATAGGGCTTTTCATTTTCATGACCTGGTTTCGCATCCATTCTATAGTTTTTATTAGAGCCCACCGCAATACCTGCCTCCGAATCCGCAAAACAAAGCAGGGACAGGGTCGGGCGGGACCAAACATCGCGGTTTGTGCATGATAATAGTGGATCTCGACTTCCCATTGTCATCCGATGCTTTGTCTACTGAACCACAGATTAGATAACACTGAACTCAGTAGATCTATCTACTCTCTAGCTCTATAGCTATGGTACGATACGATTTTACGGGAAGATATGTCTCGGTAGGTACCTACCAATAAAATAAAAGGTAATTAAGTAGGTACCAACATAGAAGTTTCCTACTCATTTATTTACTTTAATTCCGTGTTTATTTCCTATTTTATGTCGGGATTAGCATAAGCAATGAAAGATCGAATCGGATTCTTACGACCGGTAGGTAGGTGTGTATTGAACTAGGTACCTAGGTAGGATAATATGTATATTACCTTTGTGTCGTCATCTTCATCACTTTCATCATCAATCGTTTTGAGCCTCAGCAAAGGCCTCTCTGTTGTAGATTCTTCCGTTCCCAAATGATAAAACCCTACCTATGCAAAAGTTAATTTTCTGAATTTTCTGGTCTGACGACAGGAGAAATAGGGTTAGCATTGAACGTAATTTCGGAGGGTCATCAGGAAGATATAATGCCATTTCTGTACCCTTGATGTCTTTTTAAGTGCGGACCCACTTAACCCAAACGCGGCGCGGATTCGCAGTGCCGGTGTCACCTTTTGGGAATAATGGACTTCTAGGAAATGCATGCCCACTGCCGTGACTAATGTCGTACGACGTATAACCTACCTAGGTATGAAATGTCTATTAGGGGGTCATATCATAATAGACCTCAGATCCCAATTAGTCAAATGTGTACTTTTTTGATTTTCATAAAAAAATAATTGGATTTCATTAAATAGAGACTCAGTCAGACACGAATCTTTTAACGTAGGTAGTACATTATCCATTTAAAGACCAACAATTTCAAAGTTTACAGGCTAAAAACAAAATGGGGAGGGCACATTGGCACCTTCTCCTCTAGGTTTGTTATAAAATGCGGAAATTCTGCTAATTTCACGATCTTTACTTAGGTACCTACCCACCTATGATTTAAAAAGAAGTTAAATAGCATGCTGTAATGTATAAGACGGAGGCCTCCCCACGGAACAAATTCCGTGGGCCTCCCCTAGCGCCTTATAAGCTTTTATCAGCAGGGGTATTTTAATTCGTTGGAAAGGCCGTCGGACTCGATATCGTTTATGTTTTTCTTCGTAAATAGCTTCCGAATCAGCAACTATAATAGGGATCTAAAAACCAATATAGTACAGTTACATTAGGTATATGTATATGTCACCGTTAACGTACCAGCTATTCTCGAACCGAATGGTCTGTTGCGTGACGATGGTAAGAGGCCCGACGGTATGACACTAGTCCCATGGGAGTTGGGGAGGCCCATTGTGTGGGACGCTACATGCGTCGACACACTTGCGCCTTCCCATCTTCCGAGGACATCCGTGAGGGCGGGTGCGGCGGCAGATTTGGCCGAAGATCTCAAGAGGCGCAAATATGCAGGTCTCGACAGAGCCTACACATTTACTCCCCTTGGAGTCGAGACCCTAGGTCCGTGGGGTACCGAGGCTCTTCGGGTTTTCAAAAAACTATCTGAGCGTCTGGTCGAAGCGACGCGTGACCCGAGAGCTGGTGAATATCTGGCACAGCGTATCAGCATTGCCATACAGCGTGGCAATGCAGCCAGCGTCTTGGGGACGCTTCCGACTGGTGTTGATATGGATCAGTTGAGCTATCTGTAGACTGTTTGCAACAGTCGGCAGTTAGCTCAATTGTTTCAATTGTAAATACTAGTATAATTTTCTTTGTGAATATATGTATAGTATTAATCTGGAACTAGGCTACATCACAAGATCACTCTATCGAGAGTTTTTTGTGACTACGTACTGAATACTATAGCAACGTGTTCTGTGTTCTTGAGTGGAGACTCGGCAAACGTAGTGTAGGACGCCCTCCGGCCAGGTGGGATGACGATCTGCGAAAGACTGCAGGCAGATGCTGGATGCGGCAAGCTGAAGACAGGGCGCTATGGCGCTCATTAGGGGAGGCCTATGTCCAGAAGTGGACTAATAAGGTTAAGTCGCCTAAGATCGGATGTGACATAAGATCGGATGCATGGAATAACTCGCAAACTATGCAATATTTTCCACTGCTGGTGACACTACTAGATCCGCCATTTTATTCTGCCCTTCTCACAATGCGGCCGGCCAGCGACCAGACGGGACCTGCACACAGGTGATTCGGCAGAAAAGGTGTATTTTGTGGGAAAAATCGTCGATCCGATCTTACCTACAAGACTTTGATGGCTCATTGTGGTGAATACTTTCATTGAATTAATGTAATTAATTATTTAGGGCAGAATTAGCGAATCATCTTTCGATCTGTATACTTTGATTACGCCTAGGACGTTTACTACCCAAGATCAATAAAGAAAAATCGTATCTTTCAAATCTTTTGAGGAATTTCCTGACGGGATCATTGATATTTAATAAATGGACGAAGTCCGGATGTTTTCCTAATGTGTACTTTATCATTAAACGAATAGAAGTGAAGATACTACATAGTCCGATCTTCGGTCAAAATGATATTTTCTTCACTATGATAAGTTGAAAAAAGTCTGTTATTTAACCTCGTAATTTGCTTAGATAGATAGCTTAGAAGCAAACCAAAAAATTAGGGGTTAACCAATATTTCATTGTCTTCAATTTACAGTAGACCGCAACCGAAAAACGACATTGAATCATGAGAAAAAAATTACAAATGCAGTACGTCCACAATTTTCGGCAAATGCGTCCGATCTTAGGCGACCTAACCTTATAGGCTGATGATGACTTATAATTCACTGAAAACCTAATCACATTTTATCAGTGAAATTGCGGTCGCACGCTATTTCTACACTCTAAAGACAAATATATAAAATTTTACCTACTTTCCTGCCTCACATTGCTTGAATCCTTTCGTAAATATACTTATATCGTTTATTTTATTTTAATTATGATAAAATGAATGGTGAATAAATAATGTGAGCTAAAGGAAACATAAACTCTAGTAGGTACCTAATGGTATGATAAAGTCCTCTAAGAGATCCCTTATTAACCATTACTTCGTTATTTGTGTCCCGAGTCACTGTTACCTTAGCGTACGGGTATAAGACTGATTTGTCATATGCTTAGGATATATTGTTCTGTGGTCATATGTGACGCTGCAATTAGTTCGGTTTAGTACTGAATAAGATATAAAGAAAAAGATATAAATGCGCCACTTTTGAATAAAATGTACCTTCTTAGATGTTTCATAATATAACACCAAAAACAGTGTTTTACAGAACGTTCTATGGACTTTTAAACGACTAGTTTTTGCTACTTGGGAAAGCCTATGGTAGGTAGGCCCATTCAATCGAACCCAACTACATTTTACGGGTCAATTTCACACATAAAATTTACGTAGGTAAGTAGGTACTTTTATGTAAGTAGGTATCTATCTACCTAATTACTTAGGTAGATAATTTGATTGAAGTTCCCATACGATTTAATCGCACACGCATAAATAGGTACTTATGTTTGTGTTGGGTGGGAGAGAAATAAATATATTATTATTATCATTGGCTTTAGGTTGCCTTAGGCCTTAGGTCGTACTAATTACCTTGGTGGTTTTTAAGAACGGGCCTAGGTACCCGAATCACTGATAGGTACCTACCCAATGGCTCTGAGCAGCGAAGTCACACCCATGAATCTTTGGAGTAAACTATAGGTTCATGGTCACACCAAGTACACCAATACCTACCTATAATTTATTCACAGTAAGTTATTCTCACATCCTTGGTTGCAAACATTACTTTTAAAAAAAAATTCAGTTGTTTTTTTCTTTTTCACTTTTTCACGAAAATATTTAACTTTTTCAAAAGTCCCGCCAAAAAAAAATTAGAAGAAAACTTTTCCTTCTCTGTCCAATCACAAGCGTATGAATGAATGATTCTGCCCCTTTCCCACAGATAACATAAACCGCTCATTTCCGAACAAGAGGCCGGAAACATTGGTATTGCCATATAATCCACCACGCGTAGGGCTCGTGCGGTGCATAGGAATTTGATTTTAGTTTGACAGTTCGCGGCGTCCCAACAGCTGATAGCATTGGAAAAAGCAGATTTCAAAAATCGGTTGGCTGGCTGAGAGCTGAGGTGTCTCACACGTGCTTCGTCGCGAATTATTATAGTTGTTTTAGATGATATAGGCCTTGCTAACTATGGAGGAAGATCCAAGTGCGAAAGGTAAGTAGAACACAATAAATTTCCTATCTTGGCTTATTTGGTAAAGCATGGTACGCAGTACTTACCACCCGCAAATCATGCGGGGCTCCTTGCCTTTACAAATTACAATCAATTCTGTAGAACAATCAATGTAATACATACATATCAACAAAATATGCCCCTATCACCGCGTACCTACCATTTTTATAACCTGATGCGATCAAATATACCTAGTGTGTTTTCTATTGTTAGGATTAGTTAGCACCAGTGCATCATCATGCATCCGTTCTATGGTACCCCCTGCTTCTAAAAATTCATTCGCAAGTACCTAAATCTCAGAAAACAATGTAAAAAATCCATCACACCTCTGCAAAATCAATCAGCAATTATCTTCTCAAATATCTAGAATTTTACTGTACAAAATAAAATTTAAGATGTATTTTAATGTGCCTTTTTGTTCCAAAATCCTTTAGTAAGCTCTTTGCTTCTACTTCTAATAAGTTTTGTTGATTTTCCTTGTAGACAAATAAAATTTAGAGTTTTTACAGATACCTATTATTATTGTTTTCAGCGGCCCCGGTGACCAGACTCCGCAGGCGGTTGTCTGTAGAACCTGAAGACTCTCCCCTGCCCACCACACCGTCTACGCCATCCAAGAAGAGAAGTACCAGGCTGGCTGCAAAACCTCAGCTGGAACTGATTGATGAAGTTGGTAGGTGACATTATTTAGCTACTTCACACTAATATTATAAATGCGAAAGTTTGGATGGATGTATAGATGGATGGATGTTTGTTACCTCTTCACGCCAAAACTACTGAACGGATCGGGCTGAAATTTTGCATACAGATAATTCTAGGCCGAGAATAAAAGATAGGCTACTTTTTATCCCATAAATAATTTCCTGTGGGATAGAAATCACCTTTAAACGTTTCCATAGAAACAGCGCGCGCAAAGCCGCGGGCAGAAGCTAGTCAGTAATATAAAAGGTTTTACAGCTTTTATCACAGACACAATAAAATACCACTGTTTGCATTATAATACTAAGTTACAAGTCAAGAAAAAGGTACTTAGGCAATACCGCAATACCTGGAATAGGAAATGGATTAGGTACTTGCTTAAAATTTCTGGTTAACTTCCCTATTGGATACTTCTTTTTTCTTTAGTCCATGACAGAGTTTCAAGATAGAATATTGAACATGTAATGAAATATTAAAAGCTGTGCTAACTTTGGGGCTAGATGATGCTGTGTGGATTGTCCAGCATTTTTTATTTATTTTCTATGACTTTCAGCCTCAGAAAATGTAACCAAAAAAACTACGAGAAAGACTGCGGTAAAGGAGGTTGAATCAGAAGGCACTGGTACACCGACACCAGTGACACCATCTCGAAGGAGCACCAGGGTCAGGTCGAACACTAGTCTCCTTTCTGAGACTATCGCCCAAAGTGTGGAGTCTCCTAGAGCTAAGCGGGCTCTTAGACGAAACTCGCAACTTGGTAATCATCAATATAAATAGCCTAAAACAATAGTAGAAGAAGGCATTAACTGCTCAGACTCTGCCTCACGCTGCTGTACCCACTTCAGTATGTGCATTGTGAGCACCCAAAGTGTTATGAATTGTTTGTTTTTTTTTTTTCAATTATGGTCTATATTTGAAGCTTAGTAATAAATTAACACAAATTTTCAGAATTTTTTTGAAATTGATGAAATAGCAATAAATGTTACAATTAATGTTTAAATACACAATAATAATTAATACTATAATGTAAGTATACACATTAGAGCATCATTATAGCTCATGCTATATTGATTTTCTTGCTGATTTCGAACCGTGGTTTCTAGGTAGTGACAGTGAATCTGCTGCTCCCATCACCCCTGCACGTCAAACAAGACGAACCAGGAAGGATTCTACCACCAGTGTTGACAAACAAGGTATGTACTGTACTTATCATAACCAAAGTATTTTTTTTTATTGGAAAACTGTAAAAAAATAGTCATGAGCCCATGTTGTAAAATTAGGCATGCATCTGTCAATTTAAACATTGTTTTCTGGTATATTGTTACAGCTGCAGCTCCGGATGATAATATTACAGTGCTTACAATCACATCAACAGAAACTACAACAAAAGAAAAAACTCAAAAAGGCCCTAAAACTAACAAGGATAAGGCTATTTCTCCTTCAACGAGGAAAAGCCCTAGACTTAAAAATAAAAGTGGGAACACTGATGAAACTGACAATATTCACATTGAAACTGTAGTGCATTCCACACAAGATAAAAATCCAGTGGTGCCAATAACATCTGTCAAAGATGAACAGACAGAAAATAAAACATCAATTCACACAGCACCCCCTGAAGAAAACAAGACAGAAATTGAAATGCTTTCCACATCCAGTGTAAACCTCATAAATGACATGAAAACAAGTGACAAAAATACCACATCCCTAAATAAAAGCACTACATCTATAGATAAATCAATAAATGATCTAAAAAATAAGAGGAACAGAACTAAATCATGGACTACTTTAACTGCTTCACCCTTAAATGTTGGATTAACAGATGACAAAGAAGATTTGACAGAAAAACATACACGCTTCAGGAGCATATCTGGCTCAGGTGATGGAATTCAAAATTCTGGAAACAGTTCTAAACTAGAAGAACTAGAAATAAACAAAAGTAAAACGTCATTACTAAACACTTCCACTGAGAATAAAGAAAATATAGTAGTGTCTGAAAAACCTGTGAAACCATCTTTTATGAAACTTTTTGAAAATTCACCGATAAATCTAAAACCTATGGTTTTAATTGAAGATTCTGATTCAGGCAGCTATGATAAGCTTGTCATGGATATCCAAATAGAAGGTGAAGACCAATGTGTGCCAGTAGGCAATTCTGATAATCAAATGCGAAAGGATAGTTTAGAGCCAATGGATATTGATGAGACTATGCCTGAAAATGTGACCATTGATGACTTCTCTGATAAATCTAACGCCAGCAAAGATGAAATAGAGGTTCCTGAGAAAAGAAAGTCATCAATATCTGAAAAAAGCTTGTTGAATGATAAAAGTTTAATTAAATCTAATCGTAAATCATCAATATCGAAACAAGCATCAGATACAACCCCAAGAAATTCTATAAGTGAAGACGATAAGAATAAATCTACTCCAAAACAACTCCTAGACAACACACAAAATTCCTCTATAAATGCTTTTGACAAAAATAATTCAAGGAAAAATTCAGTTTCCTTCAGAGAAGAAAACATAGAAAATGTGAATGAATCAAAAAGAAAATCTTGCGTGTCTCAAAACGAGTTGGAAATCAGTCAAAATGAATCAGTTAAATTGACTGTTCAATCTCCAAGAAATTCTTCCATATCTATAAAAGACGAAAAAGTTAAAAATCAAAGTGTCAATGATTCTAAAATCAACCAAAATAATGATGAATCTTCAAACACATTGAATAAATCTACTAGAAAATCGTCATCGACGCTTGAAGATAACATTGATAAACTCGACGAAAGCATCAATAAATCAAAGAAAAACGTATCCATGTCTCAAAATTATTGTGAGATAGAACAAGTTGAAAAATCGTTGAACAAATCTCAAAAAAAATCTTCTACGTCAGTTGTCGACGACAATCTTGGAAAGTTATATGAGGACTCTAACAATGTTTCCGTTTGTCTAAATAAATCTGAAATTAAACTGACTGAAGAGGCAAACAAGAAATCGATAAATAAATCAAGAAAATCTTCCACGTCAATTGTCGACGACAATCTTGAAAAGTTATATGAGAGCTGTAACAATGTTTCTGGATGTGAAAATAAATTTGAAATTAAACTAACTGAAGAGGTAGACAATAGATCTATAAATAAATCACAAAGAAAAACTTCAGTATCGTTATCTAAAGAAAATAATAGCGAAAATTTGAATGATATCTCCAACAAATCAAAAAGGAAATCCTCTAATTCTCAAATAAATTCCTTTGTGGAAGACAACAATGACATTAAAAGTGCAAATAAATCAAAAAGAACATCTTCAAACTCACAAACAGAATCACCTATGCTCGAAGAATCTCGAAATGAAAATAAAAGCACGTTAGTTATTTCGCAACTCAAAGAAGTTTCAACAAACGATAGCAATAATGTTACATCTCCGAATTTGACTAATGAGTTGTCTAAACCTGTGAGTGGTCCTGATGTCAAAAACAAAGCCATTGATAAAATAAACCTCTCACCTAAAAACTATCTGACTAGCACACCAATTCAGCAAAAATCCCTGCAAAAGATGGCTATGCAAATAAATACGTCGATCATTAGTCCTGCTGTGGAGAATAAAAATGTAACAATCGAAAAAACTCCGAAATTGAATGGAATAGAAGAAGAATTGCAATTAAAAAATAAAAAGAAATTATCTAGAGCCTTATCCAGTTCAGCATCTTCTGATGAAGAAACTGTACCCAAGTCTTTAAGTAAACTTGCCATACAAAAATCACCAAAAAAAGTACCAGAGCTTGATAGTTCAGAATCTGAAAACGAAACAAAGTCTCAGAAAAAAATTATCATCAAAAAACTAACAAAGAATGTGCGAGCGCTTGACAGCTCATCTGATGAGGGATCGGATATTGTGGAGAATCAACAAAAAAAACCAATCAGTGAATGTAAAGTTAAGGCTCAAAAAGTTAAAACACCCAATAAGAAAGTCCCTCTCTCCGATAGTTCGGATTCTGAAGAAACTGAGGAGGAATTATCTAAAGACAAAAACAAAATGTTTGATGATGAGGCCTCAGAAGCGAGTGATGACTATGAATCAGGTGACAGCCGAAGCATTGGAGAAAGACAGTATGAAGATGACAATGAAATCTTAGAGAAAGGGGAAACGCTTGACTCTGAAGAAGAATTATCTACCGATTCTGATTACGAGAGAGATTCTTTCATTGTAAGTTCAGATGCTGAAGATAATGAAATGCTGAGCGGCACAGGAGATGATCTCTCTGTGAGTGATAACGAGTTAACAATGAGTGCGAAATCCAAGAAAAAGTTCAATGAACGTAAACTTAAACAACAAAAGAAAGCTTCTCGGGAAATGTACGAAGCACGCCACAAGAACGATTCCGCTGCTAGTTTAAAGGGCGAAACATCAAAATCAAAGAAAACTAAGCGTCAGCGCTTAGAATCATCCATATCAGAGTCTGAAAATGACTCTGAGCAGACAAAGAAGAAAAATCGACTCAGAATAACTTCCAGTCAAGATAGCGCCAATTCAGCTGACGAATCAATCAGAATTAAAAAGAAAAAGTCTAAACGACTATCGGAATCTGTATGCGAAACCACAATGAATGAGAAGGAAATCAGTTTATTCAATCAAACTACTGAAAAAAATGATCCTTTAACTGCCGCCATCAAATTGGAGCCAAAAACGCCCCAAAAAGACTTTAATATTTCCACGGTTGCTATTAATAACAACATCGAAGAAGTGCAAGTTGATTCAAATGCTTCTATAATGAAACATAGTGAGACTATAGATCCATTACAAGCAACCATGGCTGTAGGCGATGAAGATGGTGAAGACTCCTTGAGCGAAAACAGTGAGATTATTGAAAACTATGACTCAGTTCTAAGTACCTTAATTTTGCAAACCAACAAATTGAAAACACATGACATGTCATTAAACTTGAACAGAAAAGTTAAAAATGCAAAGAATCCGGTGATTGATCAACTTAACCTAACACAGACTAAGAAATCAGAGAAGAACAAAAATGACAAAAACCAACAGGGAGAGCCAGTAAAATCCAAGATGAAAGAAAATATTGGGATAGAAGAAGAAGATTCCTCAGATTCCATTGATATGAAGCTGCTAATCTCAGAAGATAGCAACGACAGTGAAGCCAATGCTAGCAAATTCAAACCAGAAGAAAATATGCCAATTGAACCTGATACGATTATACCTTTGAAGAGAGCTAAAGCTAAAACCAATCTCCTTGACGAAACAGGTAAACCTTTTTATGCCTTTTGTCATTTGATTATAGGTTTGGGTATGAAACAAGAAATATTATCGAATTTCGTTATTGGTTACCTTATTATTTGTATTACAAAATGCAGCCGGGGCTGACGCTTCCGAATAGGTTTTTTTTTGCTAAACACGAAAGTGTACGGCCGATTCTCTACCAAACTACATCACCACCCACATTATCTGATTATTTGTTTTACTTTTCAACCGACGAAAAACAAACGGAAGAGGTTCTTAATTTGGCTGTATGTTTTATAAATAAATAAATAGTGCTGGACAATTCACACAGCGTTATCTAGCTCCAAGCTAAGCAGAGCATGGGTACTAGATAACTGATATACTTAATACAATACACTACATAGATAGATATTTTTTATTATACATAGAAAACATCCAGAACACCCTGAACAAATATCTGCAGATCGAACAAACATTAGTCCCGAGGCGGGAATCGAACCCGCGACGGACTTTCGCCCGCTGCGCCACATCGGTCGTCTATTTATTGGGTTACCGCTTTTGGTATCGTAGCTCCCAAACGGATGAACCGATTTTCGTTTAGTTTTTTTTGTCAAATTTTTTATTTTTCTTGTTTAAATAAATAAAAATCATCTTTATTTTCAGATATAAATATTTCTTTCAATGAGTCCTCACTAAATGGGAGCAAAAAGAAGAATAAGAAACGCAAAACTTCTCAATCAAGTAAGGGCCCTTAAGATTTCATCATTAGTTTCTTTTTATTTATCTAATATTTTATCTGGTCTTAAGCTTTAGTAAATTTACAGTGCTATTCTATTCACCACACCATGGTCCTTGTACTCGAATCATCCGTCAACGATATGGCAACTTGGCAATGATTTTATGCTATTTATGTTGTTATAACCTTTATTTTATAGCCCAACCTGGCATTGAAGAACCAATGATTCTGGATAATGGCATCAAAATCATTGTGGATACAATAGGCACACATGAAGAAGAAGATTTATCACAAGCCCCAACCAATTCCAGCAAGAAGAAGAACAAAAAGAACAAGTCGTTGAATGAAACTACTGCTTTGGAACTGGCTGCAGATATTGATTGTACAGGTCTGTATTTAATTAAGAAGTCAAAAATGTCTTGTGGCTGCGATTTTTCTAGCAAAAAATTCACTGTAGCAGCCCGGCGTAAGTTCGTGTCGGTCTGCCGTCCCATGGAATTATGAGAGGGAAAATGAAAGTGCACCATCGTTGCTGCGCGGTGCCGGCTTAGAATTTGCACCACCTAACTGTTCCCGCGGGTGTCGTAAGACACGATTAAGGGATGTCTAGCGGGTGCAGGCTGCTGCGCCTCCTGCAGAACAATTCAACCAAGGAACTGCGATCCCCAACCCTCATGCCGAGCGTGAGTGTTATGGGCATTACCCCCCATGAGATTAAAGCCAATAAGGCGCTTGTCCAATATAGGCTGTTGAGTTGAGGAGGAGGCACCTTCATTTGTGCACACGCTTGTGCGCAAACACAGGTGCACATATAGGCTGCGTTCCGTTTCTCACTTAAAAGCGAGAAGCGCATGAGGTCGTTCCGTTTCTACTTTATGCGCGCTGCGAGACTGCACGGGAACGCCCACTTCGCCCCACCCCACGGGCCCACGCCCTTATGAGAGCGCATGAGCTGCCTCACCTTACGAGACAAGGCAGCTCGTAACGTTCCTGTGCGAGACGTCATTAGGGCGCGAAATTTCAAAAGAGGACATTGTTCGCCATTGTTTTCTCATCTAAAGTCGTGAAAGCAGCTAAAACTGGTAGTCCGGGAGCCGACTGCAAAAAACCCTACCTGATAAAAAAATAGAAAATACCTACTCTGTAGGGGTAGCTGACTTTTAGTAACTGCAACTGCTCTTGGTCGGCCGCGGCTTAACTTGGCAAATTTTGTGCAAATGACAAAAAAGTGGTACAAAAATTCATCAAAAAAAACCTCATCGAAAAATAGAATGAAACTTGTATGCTAGAATAGCTGCTTCGAAGGACAGTAAAAAAAAAGTGGTCGGCCTAATCCTGCGTTGGCAGGTTCCTGTGTCCGACCGAATTTGTGGTACCACGTGACAGCTGCATTTTACCTCATCGAAAAATTGAATAAAAAAAACGGATTATATTAGCTAAATTAAACCTGTTGACGTTTGTGTCGGTCGGCCTCACCTTAGCCTGGCAGTTTTTGCAGTCCGACCACATTTATAAAAAATATTTTTTTATTTCAACAGTGAAAATAATGGTTTCTTCATTGCTTCAACTGAACTGATAATGCTTAATTTAATGAGTAAGAGTAACATAATTATATTCATAACCATGCCGACCTACAGAATATACTAGCCAACAAAAAAGTCATGCCACCCGCCTATATAAGTGCGTGGAGGGTTTAGAGGGCTATACAAAAACAAATATTGAATTCAAATTTTTATTCTTAAGTCTAAATTATACAATAACGCTTTTAATATTATTCATAATCATCTTCAAGAGTCGAAGTCTGACGAACTTTCCCCAGAAATTTACTTCAAATTTAGGTAGCAGCGTAGCACACAAATGAGTGGCCCTGACTGACTCAGGCGGCGCGCGCGGTGCCTTTCGAGGAATAGAAACAAACAAAGGAGGTTTGGTTTGGTGAGCGTCTCTTCCTTTCTCATTCACTCACAAGTTAAAAAACTGAAACAGCAATAGCGCGCATGCGGCCTCGCAGATACTGGTCGGTCGGCATGGATTTGTATAACTTAGGATGACTATGCCGTCGTGATTCATATAAAGGCAGTTAAAAATTGAACTTAAATGAAATGGTATTGAAATTGTATAAAGAAGACTGCCTTTTAAAAAAGAACGGCAGTACATTGCGATCATCATCATCATCATCAGCCTATATTAGTCCACTGCTGGACATAGGCCTCTCCTAATGAGCGCCATAGCGCCCTGTCTTCAGCTTGCCGCATCCAGCATCTGCATGCAGTCTTTCGCAGATCGTCATCCCACCTGGCCGGAGGGCGTCCTACACTATGTTTGCCGAGTCGTGGTCTCCACTCAAAAACTCGTTTACCCCAGCGGTTGTGGGTTCTTCGCGAGATATGGCCGGCCCACTGCCACTTCAGCTTGCTAATTCTTTGAGCAATGTCGATAACTTTGGTTCTCTGTCGGATGTATTCGTTACGAATTCTATCCTTCAAAGAGACTCCGAGCATAGCTCAAATAGCTCCATAGCTCGCTGAGCGACTTTGAACTGGTGGACCAGCCCTACCGTGAGTGTCCACGTCTCAGCTCCGTAGGTCATGACGGGTAGGACGCACTGATTGAAAACTTTCGTTTTCAAGCATTGCGGTATGGATGACGAGAAGACTCGACGTAGTTTCCCAAACGCTGCCCAGCCTAACTGGATCCTCCTCTTGGCCTCCTTCTCAAAATTATTTTTACCTAATTGCAGAATTTGCCCAAGGTAAGTATACTCGGAAAGAATTTCGAGAGGGTGGCCATGTACGACGACCGGTCCCGGATCAATGAGGCCATTGATCATGACTTTGGTTTTATCCAAATTCATGCCAAGACCGATGCGTCGCGAGGCTGAGGCTAGGCCGTCCAGCAACTGGTTTAGCTCCTCTAGCGACTCCGCCATTTAAACTATGTCATCAGCGAATCGCAGGTGTGAGATGTAGCCGCCGTTTATGTTAATGCCTTTACCTTTCCAGTCCAGCGTCTTAAACATATCTTCCAACGCGCTCGTGAACAGTTTCGGGGATATAACATCCCCCTGTCTCACTCCTCTGCGCAGTTGGATGGGTTTAGACTGCTGGCCCTGTACTTGGACACTCATGGTAGCGGCCTCGTAGAGACATCTCAGCACCTCGATATAACGATAGTCTACTTGGCATCGCTGTAAGGATTCTAGAACAGCCCAGGTTTCGACAGAGTCAAAGGCTTATTCATAGTCCACAAAGGCCAGACACAGGGGCTGATTATACTCTTCGGACTTCTGTATAATCTGCCTCACTGTGTGAATGTGGTCTATGGTGCCAAATCCTCCGCGGAACCCGGCCTGTTCCGGTGGCTGGCACTCGTCGAGTCTCCTAGCGAGACGATTCGTGACCACTCGTGAGAACAGCTTATAGACGTGGCTCAAAAGTGTGATGGGTCTGTAGTTTTTAAGGAGGGTTTTATCTCCCTTCTTAAAAAAGAGCACCACCGAACTCCCGCTCCACACCTTTGGAGTTCTCCCACTGTGAAGGACGGTGTTGAAGAGGTTCTGAAGCTCCTATATTACAGGGGCACCTCCGGCTTTCAAAAGCTCCGAAGTTATTCCGTCCTCACCGGGGGCTTTTCCATTTTTAAGCTGCCTCAGAGCTAACACGATCTCGTCTTGACTTATGTCTGGCAGTTCGTCGGTAAAGTGGCGTGTCAGGGTGGCTCTAGAATCATGGTCGTCTCGTCGGGAATGGGAGGCATGTGCAGCGTATAAACGGCCATAGAAATTCTCTATCTCGGTGGAGATCTCCGGCTTCGACAATACGGTCCTCCCGTATTGTCGTTTTGAGCTTCGTCAGGTGGCTCCTGTCAAGCTGCTGAGTGAATACGTTGGACCCTCGGTTTCGCTCTATCGCCTCTTCGATGAGGCGTGTGTTGGAGCTCCGAAGGTCGCGTCGTACCATCTTTGCAATTCGCTTGTTCAGGTCTGACCTCTCTAACGAAGTCGCTTGGGGGGTTTCCCGTCTTTTTGTCATCAGCCCGAGAGTCTCATCCGAGAGTTGGGATTCAAGGCAACAAATGTATTCCCGAGAAGCTGCTGGAACTTCTCGGTGCCCGCCATGATTTGGATTGGGTTAGGTCGGAGCGTGGACTTCATCAGACGGTTTCTTTCAAGCTTCAAGTTGATATTCAGAGAGCCTCGGAGCAGTCGGAGATCAGATCCGGTATTGAACCTGTTGATCACTGAGACATCTCTGAATATGTGCTTGCTATCCGTCATGATGAAGTCGATCTCATTTTTAGTCACAGTGTCGAGGCTTTGCCATGTCCACTTCCTTTGAGGTTGTTTCTTAAAGAAGGAGTTCATTAAGAACAGCCCCTCTTTCTCAAGGAACTTGACAAGCATTTGCCCCCTGTGATTCCTAACTCCATAACCATGCGGGCCTATCCGGGATTCGTTGCCAGTCTAGGTTCCCACCTTGCCGTTGAAGTCCCCCATAACAACGTTGAAATGTGCCTTAGTGGTGTTGTGTAAGGCTTTGGATATGTCTTCGTACATATCCTCCACTTCATCATCCGAGTGTGCCGAGGTCGGTGCGTAAACCTGAATCACCTTCATGCTGTACCGCTCGGACAACCGAAGGATCAGGTACGCTACCCTGGTCGACACACTGGAGATTTCTTGGACGTTGTTAGAGAGGGCCTTATTGACGAGGAAACCTACGCCACCCTGGGATGTTTTATCACCCTCGCGAAAGTAGAGAAGATGGCCCGAGTCTAGGGTTACGGTGTCCTCTCCCTCTCTACGGACTTAGCATAACCCCAGAACATGCCATTTAATATTCTCTAACTCTACTTCCAACTGTGCTAGATGGTGGTCAAGCCTCAGAGTGCGTCCGTTAAACGTTGCCAGGGTCGGTTTGCGTAATGAATGGTAGCCTGGGGTAGCCCGGTGATTCCTAGCACCCCCTGCCCCGCCGTTACCATGGCCGCTACCTTGGCCAGGAATAGCGAGGCGGCCGGGACTTGGATGCCATTTTTTGGCGTGTACAATCATTGGGGGTAATGCCCATAATCCCCACGCTGGGCATGCGGGTTGGGGATCGCAGTTCGGTGAAGTTGTTCTGCAGGGGGCGCTGCTGCCCGCCCCCCGGTGCGTGTGTCCCTTAGTCGCCTCTTACGACACCCACGAGAGGAATTGGGGTGGTGCAATTCTATGCCGGCACCACACGGCCTACCTAACATTGCGATAGTCGTATTAAATTAAGCATTATCAGTTCAGTTGAAGCAACGAAGAAACCATTATTTTCAATGTTGAAAAAAGAAAATATTTTTTATAAATGTGGTCGGACTGCAAAAACTGCCAGGCTAAGGTGAGGCCGACCGACACAAACGTCAACAGGTTTAATTTAGCTAATATAATCCGTTTTTTTTATTCAATTTTTCGATGAGGTAAAATGCAGCTGTCACGTGGTACCACAAATTCGGTCGGACACAGGAACCTGCCAACGCAGGATTAGGCCGACCACTTTTTTTTTACTGTCCTTCGAAGCAGCTATTCTACTATACAAGTTTCATTCTATTTTTCGATGAGGTTTTTTTTGATGAATTTTTGTACCACTTTTTTGTCATTTGCACAAAATTTGCCAAGTTAAGCCGCGGCCGACCAAGAGCAGTTGCAGTTACTAAAAGTCAGCTACCCCTACAGAGTAGGTATTTTCTATTTTTTTATCAGGTAGGGTTTTTTGCAGTCGGCTCCCGGACTATGGAGTAATCTCTGATGGTGGGTGTACCCACACCTTGGTCTGAAGACCGAGGGAGAGCGAGCGAATGCAAACGAGTGGGATTCGACGATCGGTACGTTCATTCCATTTTTTCTTTGATGTAGCGACAGCCGCCCGGAGCACGGCCGAAGGCGAACGAAGGCCCTCGTTTGGGCTCGCTTCCTTTCACAATGACACTGGCGGCAGCACTCTTTCGCGTTCGTTCGTTAGCCTTCGCTTGCTCTCGCTCGCTTGGTCTGTACCCGGCATGACATGATTTCAGAATATATTTTTTTCGGATTTAATATCGTATGAAATACCCCAAGACCGAAGGTGCCCTATAACGGTACCCTATCTATATTAATAAAGTCATGATTTCAAGATACGATCGTTCACATAAACATAACCTAAAACGAGCGATTAGGATAAACAAGCGTCGTTTCAACGATCGCATCGTGCGCACCAGTGCGCTCAGGTGAAACGAAACGCAACCTCTTGCGCGCATAGATCTACTTCACGATTTCGAATAAAAATATCTGAAATATTAAAGTTTTATTCACAGATGGCGCCACTCTAACCCAACTCGAGACATCAATCAGAAGCGAAAAGAAAAAGAAGAAAAACAAAAATAAAAGCCTTGATGAATCCATGAAGACGGAGATCGGCATTAACCTATCTGAAAGCCACAGTGAAAAGAAGTCTAGAAAGAAATCACAAACCACATCTGATTTTCTTGAAACTTCTGAAAACCGAGGTATATACAACGAATTACCTAGTAATACCTAGTACATTCATTTATTAGTCTACATTCAAAAATCATATACACAAGTATTATTCCCTTGAAAATGTACCAATCGAAAGAAATTAAACTTAAACATTACGACACAGGAATTATCCTAGTGTAAAGTTTATAGAACTAGCCTTAAATCAACTAAAAATTAAGTACTTATCATTAATACACATAGGTACGTAATAGTAAATGCTAAGATACAGCTAAAATTTTACGTTATACGTCGAATGCCAATTGAAGGATATTTATAAAAGTTACCCTACTTAGCCGATAACTAGAATAAGTACCTATTTTAACTTGCCTACTTTATTAAGCTAAGTAACAGAAAAATAAAGTTTGCAAAAATAAAACTAAATGAAAACTTTACGACACAGGAATTATCCTATTGTAAAGTTTTTAGCCATAACTGTGAACATGCTGTGAACTAACATAAAGTGCATATTTTTATATAAACTACCTACTCTTATCCTTAAGTATGTCTAAGCTGTCTGTGCCACAAATAAATGAATTATTATTATTAAAAAAAATCTGCTCTATAAATGTAAATATTCTCTCATTTCCATTTTCCTTTTTGGAAAAATTTTCAAACATTTAAAAATTCCTCTGTCTGTTTGCAATGTCACAATAACAGCTTTTTACTCATACGGTACCGCAAGAATTTGGGTTCCTAACAAAAACGAATCCATGAAAATGTGAATTATACGAGTCAAAGAATGCCTTTAATAATAGACACTTCGATTTTATTTAAATGTATAGATTATTAAAAACACCTAAAATATGTTTCAGAAGAAACAATAATGGAAGAAATACTGGTGAATACATCCATCAAGAGTGAGAAGAAAAAGCAAAAGAAGGATGCATCAGTCATTGCTGAACCTGTTGTAGAAGAGTCACAGAGTGCCAAGAAAAAATCAAAGAGGATTTCAATTAGTGAAGAAAATAAGTCTCAAGGTATACATGGTGAGTTTACATTTACCTGAACACATTTACATCTAAGGGCAAGCACAGAACTTTGTCTAGGATAGAATTAAAAAAAAAATATCGGATCGTCATACATTGCGTTAATTATTGAAGTTACAGGAATTAAATTCAAATATTGTACGCATTCGATGAATTTTCTCTGCTGTACCCTAGATAGACAGCAATCTATGTGATTTGCCTTCAGGAAGTTGGCGGAGCTACACTTCCGTGCATCTGAAAGCACGTTGGGCCGTTGGTCCTGCACCTGACCTCCTCGTTCAATAGGATAATGGGAGTGCACCTGTGTTGCGCACACACTTGTGCACCAGAAAATAATAAGCTTAATAGGCACTGGCAGATAGCTGATATTATAGTTAAGGCTAATTTTATTTAAAACGATAATTACACAGGATTCCAGATAAAAAAACACATGAAAATGTGCATTCTACGCGGGCGAAGACGCGGGCACCGAGTTTAGTAAAAAACTGTTTTTAAACATTACTTCCTAATTTATTTGCATAGATTATGTAAAAACCATTAATGAAAATATTTCAGAAGAAACAATGATGGAAGAAATACCAGTGAATACATCCATCAAGAGTGAGAAGAAAAAGAAAAACAAGGGTGCATTGGCCATTGCTGAACCTGTTGTAGAAGAGACACAGAGTGCCAAGAAAAAATCAAAGAAGATTTCAATCAGTGAAGAAAATAAGTCTCAGGCTATACATGGTGAGTCTACCTTTACATTTACCTTAAGTAGTTGGCGGAGCTACACTCCCGTGCACTCGGAAAGCATATTCGGCCGTTGGTACTGCGCCTGACCTCTCCTCGGTCGTGTCCCATCAGATAATGAGAGTTTGTGGAATAAAGAGTGCACATGTGTGGCGCACACACTTGTGAAATTGTAATATGTCCTGAGTAATGTCAACGTCCAGCAGCAGAACAATGGCCCAGATAATAAAAAGCTTTATAGGCTAAAATTAGATTTTTTTATTAAATGCATATTTCTCTTTTCAGATGAATCTGATGATGCTCCTGAGGAGATGTCTTACAAGAAAGGAAAGGAATCTGATGTGACTGGTATGTTACACACTAAATAAATGATATAACGATGTTAAAATGAAAGTAGAAATGGTATTTTATCAAGTCTTTTCTTTTTCAGACAATGTGACAGATGCTGTTACCACTAGCACCGAAAAGAAGTTTAAGAAAAACAAAAAGAAGAAAAACAGGAGTTTAACACAGTCAGATGGTAAGTTAGGTATGAATGGTAATTAACAGAGGAGACACCTCTGTCAATGTTCTGTTAATTAATTCATTGCTATGAATGCTATATCTGGAAGATATCTACGGTAAAGTGAAATAATGTATGTATGGATAAATGTTATATAAAGACGACCTAAGTGGTGCAACGGGCGAAAGTCCACCTGCGACGCAGGAGGTCGCGGGTTAGACTCCCGCCGCAGGGCAAATGTATACAGGCATGATCTGCAAGCAATTTGTTCCGGGTCTGGTTGTATATTTATTATGTTCATCATTCATCTGTTACCCATAACATTACTTTAGTAACTATCAGACATAGAAATTTTCCGCTGGTATTATTCCTTGTAGAACGCTCGGTTAGGAGATCTAAGTAGAGGTATTTATGGAAATAAATACCTCTACTTAGATGAACTTAGACGTCGCGGGCGAGCATCGAGCTCACTGTACACTCCATATGATAAGACTCAAGGGTTAAGTGATGCTGTGTGAAAACGCCCAAAATTATATATTTACTAGCTGACCTGGCGAACTTCGTACCGCTCTCACCTTTTAAACCTTCCCTGAACTTACACAAACATTTCAAGACCAAAATTAGCGAAATCGGTCAAGCCGTTCTCGAGTTTTAGCAAGACAAACGAACAGCAATTCATTTTTATATAAGTACTTTATAGATAAGAAGACTAGCTGACCTGGCGAACTTCGTACCGCTCTCACCTTTTAAACCTTCTCTGAACTTACACAAACATTTCAAGACCAAAATTAGCGAAATCGGTCCAGCCGTTCTTGAGTTTTAGCGAGACAAGCATTGATTTTTATATATAAGACTTTGTTCAGACCAAGATAATAATAAAATGGTTGTTTCAGATTTAGCGAAAGCTCCCACTGACCAGGAAGATAGCGAACAGAGGAAACGGAAACGGAAGGTTACTAACAATCCTACTGAAACTGATGGTAAGTTGGTAAAATGTATCTTTACTCCTGGGCTGCAAAAAAATGAGACTATTTCCATTTCGATGACGACCCACTGGTGGCGAAGCGGGCGAAGGTACGCTGCGGGGCAGTGAAGCAGGAGGTCGCAGGTTCGGGTGCCGCCTCCGTACAAATGTTTGTGCAATCTGCAGATATTTGTTCCGGTTGTTCTGATTGTTTTCTGTATAGTAAAAAAAATCGTATCTTTGTAATGTATTAAAACAGGTAAGTTAACTTTTCGTACCCATCGTAACACAAGCTCTTCTAAGCTTGGGACTAGATGATGCTGTGTGAATTGTGC
This sequence comes from Eupithecia subfuscata, assembly GCA_963564075.1. NCBI lineage: Eukaryota > Metazoa > Arthropoda > Insecta > Lepidoptera > Geometridae > Eupithecia > Eupithecia subfuscata. Next base: position 11,684,292 of record OY751103.1, on the reverse strand, counting down.
AGCATTATTTTTATTTTTTACAGGTGCTGCCAATGTTATTTACACGGAATCGGTGCCAACACGCAATGAAAAGAAAAAACGCAAAGTGAATATTGATGACAACAATCCATCAGCCTACGATAACAATGCTCAAAGCAATGAAGATGATACTAGCGCAAAGAAATCAAAGAAAGATAAATCTAAGAAGCATCTGAAAGAAGGTAAATTATTATAATGGTATCCGAAATTGGATAGTAGCTAGGGCTTCGCACGCGTCGTTTCGGTATAAACAGTACCTCTGTGGCGCAGCGGTCGAAGGTCCTCCTGCTCCGCAGGAGGTTGCGGGTTCGATTCCCGCCTCGGGACAAAAGTTTGTACGATCTGCAGATATTTGTTCAGGGTGTTCTGGATGTTTACTATGTATAATAAAAAAATATCTATCTCTGTAGTGTATTGTATTAATTACTAGCTGCATACTTACTTCCCGTTGTCCTATTACCCATTTTCCCGTAGCAATGAAGCATTTTCCCGCGGTAAAAAGTAGCCTATGTTCATCAGGAATAATGTGGGCTTCTAATGGTAAAGAATTTTTCAAATCGGTCCAGTAGTTTCGGAGTCTATTCAATACAAACAAACAAACAATCAAATCTTTCCTCATTATAATATTAGTATAGATATCAGTTATCTAGTAGGTACCCACCCATAACGCAAGCTCTGCTTAGCTTGGGACTAGATGATGTTGTGTGAATTGTCCAGCTTTATTTATTTATTTATATCCTTTTGAGCAAGCTGTAGTGCTAGTGCGGTAGAAAAAGTTTTATTATCTAACCCATCCCTGTTTTTCAGATATTCCACAAAACAATGCTAAAAAGAGGAAGAACAGAGAAGATGACGACAGTGTTGAAAAAATATCCAAGGTGAGATGTCAATATTGTCAATCTTTCTTGTCTTTATCGCACCGTTAAAGTACTGTGATATATCTGACACACTTACGGTTTTATTTCAGGTTTCAAAACAGGATTCCTTTGATGAAATACATGTGCCAAGATTGCCAGAAACCATACTCAAACAATTGACAGGGAAGCCAACTAAAACTAAAAAGCTATCTGCATCTGCGATATCTACCATGCCATTTTTGGTTGAGGAAGGTGGAAGAAAGAATAAGCCATCAGAGTACTTGGAGCAAAGTGTTTATCTTAACAGTTCACCAGTCAAGAAAAAGAAACACGCAAAACACACAAACCCTAAAGTGCTGCCTTTTATACCCACTGCTTTGACCTCAGACAGTGGTTGCACAAGCAGATTTAATATATCACTATTGCCAAAAGATACTCAGTTCGTTGCTCAAGCAAGTAATGCAGAAAACTTCAAAGAAGCGTTTTTAGGAACACAGCGTATCAAAAAAATGGGTACTTTGAAGCGTTGTAAGATACAAAGGAGTCATAAATTATCGAAGTTCTAAGACTATTTTGACTTTATATTTAAATGTCCGCCTTTTGTCAAAGCATTTTTCTGTTCTAATACGAGAAAACGGCAACAATTTTGTTTTTATTCGTTCGTTATTGTTGTTTAGTTACTTACCATGTTATACTGCTGTGCTTTCGAGAATATGTGGATGGCGAAAAGCATTAACGGATTCGTATTTTTGTCATTGTGTATTTAGTTGTAGTTTTTATTTTCTAAGTAAGTATTACACAATGCTTTGAAAATATGCAAAAATGTGGGTTTGTTCTGCTGTTTGGATTTTTTCATGCATCTGATAACCTTCAACATGTGAAATAATTTCAAAGCTTTGAGGTAAACACTTGTCCTGTTTCATGTTAATTTGTGTTATAGAGCTGTGAAGAGCTTGTGAATGCATGTTATTGTAGTTATTATTTTTTTGCTTTAGACTAAATCTTTTCATAATTTGATTATAAAATCCGTTTTTAATTTTATATAGGTACCTACCTACTTACAGAATGGTTTTTTCAGATAGGAGTGTTTGGCCAAATCCGAAACCAGAGTTTGTTTGTAGGCAGTTGTAGGTACCTACCTAGTCTATCCTTAGGTACTATGGCTCAATGTATGAAATAACAAAACAGCTACCTACTTAATTTTATACTTATTTTTTAAAGCCTACAAAATCGCTAGTACCTACTCTAAAATGACACCTAAAATCGAGGTCTTACTATACTACCTACTATCAATACTGTACCTTCTTTATTCTCATAGTTTCGGATTTGACCATACACTCCCAGTCACCTTTCAGTTTTTTGGGAGGCTTACGATTGAATTATTATTAGTATTATATAACGGGTATTTATCGCGTTTATTTAGTTTTTCAGTCATCCCGTGACCACGACAGTGTGTAAACCTGTTGAAACGTCAGGAAAAATAGGTAAATAAACGCGATAAATACCCGTTAAATAATACTAATAATTATGTGTTCAGATCGCGTAAGTTTGAAATTATGATTGAATGTTCTTTTTACCCAAGTCATTACAATATTTTGATTGATCTTCCAGGTAGGACACTATTTTATTGCTTAGATATTGATTTACATCTATGGAATTGCAATTCGTTAAAATGATTTCAATTCTTCCCGCAATTTTGTTATAGTTTTATTCATACCCACCAGGTGGCGCTGGCATCCCTAAAATAGTGGTATTGTCCATGTGCCTTGATTTTTCGGTTTTCTTTAGATATTTTATAGAAATGTTATTTTTAAATTGAATAAATCCATGACCTTAAATTGAATGATGATTTCTATGATGAAAAATATTAGTTTGTTTGAACATACACGATGAAATTAGTTCCCGCCTTATCATGCCGGTGTAAACAAACCGCCATGTTGTTGTGAATGGACGTGCCATGAAACATGTAAGTTTTTGGTAAGTATAAAATATTGTATTTATTTTATTCCTGAAATTAAAAACACTTTTTAATTTACAACGCACGTTTTTATTCATAGCTAATACTTTATCAGAAACATGTAAATTAAAATACAGTCACTCTGTTTACTATTGACGTCATCCCCGGACGTACCATCAGCCAATAGGAGACGTCAAAATAAAGTCACGTGGGACATATCCACCAATAGAAAATCACAACAGTCTTTGTGTACCTTTTCAGTTCAAGAGAAATGAGAATAGTAAAACATTTGTGGTTTTTGTGAATGTGGTGTGGTGTTATTCTGGCAATTTTATGACGTTAAAAAGCGTAAATGTGTGAAATTGAAGTGGATTTTTCTATCGAGCACAAGGATTATTTTACAAGTAAATACTCGGTGAGTGACATGTTCTGTTTATCCATATTACTAGTGATGATAATAAAAACATGGTATCCGACAATGGGAAAGTCCAACGACCGAGCCATTAGGTCCCGCTCTTTTTAGTGTCATTGTACATAGTTAATGTGTATTTTCGTCGATGTTTTAATCAATTTCTTTTAAAAAGGTCAGGATTTTGACTAAAAATCACTCTGTCGAAGTATGTAAACATTGGCCGAAGTGGCGGGAAATGTCCAACTGTCACAAGATACTACAAAATCTAATGATAGTGGTTTAATTTCTCTATCTAAATAGCTACATTCATTACTGGAAGGTAGTTCCGTAGTGTTGTGTCGCATGCCTGTTTAGTTGAATGTTATCTAAAATAAATTTGGTGAAAATCGTTGCACTTTCTTGCGCCGTGTTTGTATTTGTGTGAATAATAATAACGGTTAAATGAATGACATGACGAACGAAACTTCATCCATCTCTTTTCCTCGCTAGTTTCGGCTCGACGAGAAAGAGAAAGATGGCAGATGAAATCGGTTTTTTGTATCGATGTACGTCAAGTGCGATGGCATTTTTATTAGTAGGGTTCCGAATGTATAATTTTGTTTCACTGATAGGAAACCTACGCAGATAAGTTTAATTACTACATACCAAAGATCAAGTACTATGACTACGTTCCTTAGCTAGATACCTATAATACTTTATTGCAGTTAAAATTATCCATAGTTGGAAAATAAGATTACCAGTTACAGTAGGGATACACGTCTAAATAATGTGACCTGATTATTAGAACAGGTTCTGGAGGTCGAAATCTACCTATTAAGTAACGTCGTTAGAATATCAACATTTTCAGCTTCGATTGTTTTCAGTTTTTTACCCCTTAGTGTAGATAGGTATCTACCTTGCTTCGGTAGATATGTAATTCACTCACACATAATGGACACAAATAAAAATATAAATATGTACCTACTACCTTGGTACCTACCTATATAATATGTTACGTTATATTCTATTTATCTACCCACTTAGGTAGGTAATTAATTGCTAAAGCTCGATATTCGGGCGGGAAATTTTGATTTTAAAACCAAAGAACAGGGGGGAATGTTTGTTCACGATCAATATGAAACCCCACCTCCCTAATGCGCGCGCAATCACACTACCACGGTACCTTACGTGTAGGTAGGTACCTTCTATCCAACCTACCTAGATGCCACAGCAAGCACAAGTTGGTTTCCAGAGTTTTCAAAGTTAACTGAATTTATATATAACTCAGTTTTCTAGTAGTTTCAATTCAAAGTGCTGCTCAAGAAATCTTAAAGGCATTTTATGTAGATAACAATTTTTTTAAAGGACGCGCTTTTTCTCCACGGTTGGAAGGAACTCTAGAACTCCCTACAACGCCTACTAAAAAAACACCGGTGATGATAATTATTAATGAAGGAAGGGACAAAGAAGTAAAATAACACGCATAGCGCTAATTATTTATATAGACACTTGGTAACAACATTTTCCGAAACGTCTGTCGGAGTTTTCGCGGCCGTCTCCGAGTTTTAACAGCGAGAGACGAGTTCAAGGCGATTGCGCTCGGTCAGGTTCGAGGACACTTGAGCCCCTTGCGGCGCCTCCACGGCTCCCTTGCTACCCAAGTGTATCGTCCACACTTCACATCCACAATTGAACCGAAACCTATGCATGCCGTTAAATGTGACAGTTTTGAACGGTTATGTATGATAGCATTTAATTTTATAATAGAGTGCATTATAGTATTTCAGGGACAAGGTGTACGTATTTCACAAAAAAAATAGTTGGCACTAGGTAATTAAATTGTCCCGCAGTAGGTAGTTAACTACAAAATGTAGAACCTAACCTAGGTTTATCAGATAACTACGAAACCTCGTCGCCCAAGTTTATCACATTTTTGGGATTCAGTAGGTACTTACCTAAGTAACTTATTAGTTCAGGTTCAGTACTGTCACTCTCAAGCATGGCTCATTTGACAATGACAATTTCATCTCTCCTAGTAGGTAAGGTAACTATTAGTTGAACCAAGTTGAAACCATCCAGGGTTAAAAGTTAACCCTGGAATTACTTTTAGTGGAGATGACACCTTACTAGTTCAAGCACTAAAAATAGACCTAAAATTTACCACTCTTTAATCAAACAAAAATTTTCGTTATATTTAAAACCTGCCTAATTTGTGACTGTAAATACCTAACAGTCAGTAGGTAGACGTTGCTCCACGTAACAAGATGAACTCTAGAATTATTATAGACAGTTCATGGCCCTCTATGACACGACAGTCTCTTTCGTAAGCCACGGTAAGTTGTTTAGGAATATGAAGTAGTCGCCAGCCAGCTTAGGTACAATACCTATTAGACTTGTATCTGCCTCTTTTAGAGTGTTATTATGAGATACCTGCTTCTGAAGGTCTATTGATAGAGACCCGCTCTGCCGGGGGCCGTCTGGCGAAGTCTAAATAATGATTAATGACGTGCAAAAAACAAACTACCTAAGTATTTTTGTAGTTCTAAACTCAAACTGGGCCATAAAAATCCTAGTTTGGCCTTGCAAGACAATGAACACCGTCAGTCAGGATATAATAATAAATGGTTTATGGGTCGCACTAGCTCCGAGTAGGTTTTTGATAAATATAGGTACGTCGCATTCACTGCCCAGCCTCGGAGGGTCGAGAGGCTCGTCTGCGTCTTGGGCCATGAACGGGTTTCTACTTACTTTACTGTCAAAACTGACTGTCACAACATTATATTTTTAAATCCGAATGTCTATTGAAACTTTGAACCTTAGTAGGTATGTTATTCTGTGAACTTATGTCATTCATAGCATTAAAATAATAACCCTTTTTTTGGAAGTGAATAAGCTATAATAGTCAGTAGGTAACCTAGGCAGGTTCTCCTAATTTTAAATTTCATTCTCATCATAAATTTGAAAAAAAGTCTATGCCTATGCCAAAATAATCCCTGTGGATTATTTTGGCGGGAATTTGCGAGACAGTCCGTCTGTATGCCTGCTAAGTCATAAGGGGTCGATTCACCCTCGCCGAGTCTCACTTCTATCTCTTTCTGCCACCCCTACACAAACTTCTCTTTCACACTCGTGCCCATGGGGTTATTTGGCGGGAACCATTCTTATTATTGTTGTAAAAAATGTGTATTGAAATTTTTTTTAACAAGGTCTACATATTCCCAAATTACTCTAAAAACCCCGTATGAAATTAACGTTTTACATACTTACCTTTTAAAGATAGGTAGGTACCTTTAGTGTAGTATAATTTTGATCATCAAAGACTACATAATAATATGGTAATACTAAACAAGTGAACCTAAATTGTGATAATGATAATCTACGAGAAGTAAATAAATATACTTACGCACTTTTCTTATCAGTCAATGCACTAAGAAACGATAAGACAGATATTTGAAAATTATGAACGGAAGCTGGTGTTTCGTATTTAATGTACCTAAATAATGCTTACCCATACATTCTAACAGTTTCTTTACTTGCTAAATTCTTAACACTCTATAATAAAATGGTTCGTTGAAGGCAATAACTCTCCCCATTCCTCATAAACTATCATTCGCACTCTTTGTGTTCCTCTGAAACCCTCATCTTAAAAGTCCCTGCTCACACCACCTCTTTCTATGACAAATCTTTCACTGTACAAGCTACCCGGCAGTGGAATGCTCTCCCTCTGGACATCAGACGTGCAAAGTCACTATCTTCAAAAAACTGTTTCATCAGCATTATTTATCCTCTTAAAAAGATAAACAACCTTATTTTATGTCTAGGTAAGTTTGTTATAATGTTTGTTGGTTATGTAGTCGTTATAGTATGTAGTGTAAGTATATGGTTTCTTTATGTACCTATCTAAATATATTTATTCAGTGCCACCGTAGGTATATTTTGTTTTTTCATCTCAAGATTGCCTGGAACTTAGAAGAGATCGCTCTCAGCGAAAACAGAAATAAACTATTCAAGATCATTAAAACCTTCTAATTATCCCACCAACAAAAGATGAAAGTAAACTTGCTTGATGGACCACGCCCGGCGCACTAGAACAAGTTTATTTATAGGATGAGTAAAAGTATAGACAGCAAAAAATAACATCCTAAATGTTGGAAGCCTTCCGAGTGCCAGTGCCATGGTTCCGTTAAACAGGTGCCCGTTTTTTCAACACTTCGATCCTCCAAAGCAGACTAGGTTAGCGAAGGTCGTCCTCACAAAAAAATACATATGGAACACGCCTGGTGCTAGGCTACACTTTTCTTCTCTCAATCGTTGAAAGTTTAGTAATATCTCGAGACAGAATAGTAAAATTAGACAAATCGATAAAAATTGTCTACATTACCTAAGCCCGTTCGATTTGAACCCGAATAGAAAAATTCAATGAAATGATTGTAAACAAGGTTTACTCCTTCTCAGGGTAGCGCATACCATACCCGAAACCTGTTTTGTACTACGTAGTGGTTTCATTGTGCTCGTTCGCCCGTCCTTCTGTTTCACTTCAATGACTTGCTCCGAGCTTTGGTATACAATTTACAATGGCGCCAAATACATACTTTTGAGTCTTCAAATAAGTGATAATATTATGATCAAGTTACTTGCTGGGAATGTTCCTTCATTGTCGGATACTATTGAAAAGTTTGCAGCCAAAAAACTAGGTTTTTGGTTCGTGTTTTAATAACACCGCTAATGGTTTCCCGATCGTATTATAGACCGACTCACCTATTATACATCCGATAAATGCGGCATACAAACATACATATCCCTTTCCCAATAAATTAGAGTATTATCTATTATTTTTATTTACAGTGCTCAAGCATGGACCTTTACATCACTGATTCACTCCAAGACATGCTGGACATGGATATCAAAAATGAAATGGCCACAGACCTAAGCACTATGACTGATTATGTAAGTAATTTTGCAAAACAAGCCCGTAAAGTGGATATTGCAATTATCTACACTAGACTTGACATGATATCATTCGGCTATCGTCATTAACATCCTGTCTCTTTACAGGATTCCCTTGGATTAAATTTCAGCGACATGCCGCCTTTACTTGACATGGATTCAGATAACGCTGCTACGTGGATTAACAACTCGTCAAGTTTTGTACACAATTTAGATTTGTACGGTTCAGAAGCAAACGCTGTCATGGTAAACCCTAACTCTGTAATGCCATCAACGTTTGCTGATACTCCAATTAAAATAGTCAAGGAAGAATCATCAAATGTCATGTTAACGTCTGTTGCGCGAGATAGTAATCTAAATAGCTCAGCGTCGAGTCCTAAAGAAGCGAAGAGCCACTTAACGTTTTCCCCAAAAGCAATTAAAGTACCAAAGGTAGACACCGTAGGTGAACTAGCAGTTCCTAAATCAGAAATGGAAGAAGCAACGCAGATGGTCATTCTTGTCCGAAAGCCAGAGGAAAAGAAAGTAGTCAAGGATCTCTTAAAAGATCTCGATAAATCCAAACCCACACCACAAACAGTCAGGATAAAAGCGCAACCAGAAATGATAAAGCTTAATAACAAGAATTGTTCAATATTAAACATGAACCAGAAAGTCACACATCAAGTAGGTGCTAAAACCATCATCTCCGGAAACATTCACATATTGGACCCTAAACAAATCAATACTAGGACAATCATATCAAATGGAAGCAAAAGTCAACAAGCTACGATATTAATCGACAACTCTATGAGCAGTCGGCAAATAATCAAGACTTCAGTCGGTGGAGCATTTACCTTAGAAAATAGTCAAACAAAATTCGTAAATACGTCTGCCGGTATCAAAAGTCTTTCCGGGGAGTTTCCGAAACCAGCGTATTCCTACTCGTGTTTAATCGCGATGGCACTGAAAAACTCTCGGACAGGAAGCCTACCCGTATCAGAAATATACAATTTCATGTGGTGAGTCAATCTTTTGAATGTGACCTTCGAAATTGTTATCAATACGTTTTAAATTAATAAGGTTCTAATATTACATTTGTTTTATTTTCAGCCAACATTTTCCATACTTTAAAACGGCACCAAATGGATGGAAAAACTCTGTGCGGCATAATCTTAGTCTGAATAAATGTTTTGAAAAAATCGAAAAACCCTCAACAAACGGAAGTCAGAGAAAAGGTTTGTATTTGCCTACTCTAAATACTTAGACAAACTAGTATACCTAAATGTTTATTTTTATAACTTCCTTCTCTCCACAGGTTGTTTATGGGCTATGAATCCAGCGAAAATCGGGAAAATGGACGAAGAGGTGCAAAAATGGTCGAGAAAGGATCCTCAAGCAATCAAAAAGGCAATGGTTTTTCCAGGTGAGATGTCAACCAACTAGGGATTGCAATCCGGATATCCGGATATCCGAATTATCCGGATATCCGCTAATTTTCATATCCGGATAATGGGAGCTCCTTTATCCGGATAATACGAATAATACGGATAGTTGATTTTTCTAATTCACGACACAACACTACACCGTATCCAGCATTTTAGAAATGTTATATTTAACGCATACAATACTTTGTGTTGTTAAAAATATACATGTATTAATTCGTTCGTGTTTCTGAATCTGGAAGCTATAAACAAGCAAGACTTACACTAGCGGTAGCGCGCAAACGCATCACTAGCGTTGACACTGGTTGGTCAGTAATTCGACGAAGCCGACACAGACCGATCTCCGCGCACGCAGCACAGCTACCACACACACACTACTATAACATAACTGTATGTGTACATTCGTAAGTTTGATCTCGTGACTGTGTTGGTTCTTTGTTAAAATCATTTTAGAGTACCTATTAAAATAGGAAGTTGATTTACGTTCGTTCGTTGTTAAAAAATAAGTTCGATGGAAAGAAGTAAACTGCTTTTATTTCATAGATATTTTAGTTTTTCAACCCATTTGATCGATACTCTTATTTTTAATTTTATTTATTTATTTAGGGGAAAACCAAAGGCTTAAAAATTAACAGAATTACAAATTAATAAGTACCAGAAAGCTTATTGAAGGTTTTCATGGATAGTGGTGGATTATTACAATGAAAAATACTATGAACATGATGTGACTAGTCAACATGCATCATCTCTAAAAACATAGATTAGGATCTACATTACAAAAAATTTAGACTTCATATTTATCATCATCATTGGCACCAAAAAACTCTCTGCTGAGCCGCCGCCTGGCCGAGCTGACACTTGTGCAGAATAAATCCAGGTCAAATTGCTTACTCAATTTGTTAAAATCATTCCTCGCTCGCCACAAGAAGGAATTTTGTCGGTAGATAGTGCCAGCATGGGGAACGTAAATAGGGGGGTTAAATCTGATAGGTTTGCAGGGAACGTTAAGCTTAATTTTTTTAAGCAAATTGGGACAGTTAATATTATTCGACGTGATTTTAAGTATAAAAGATAAGTCGGCGATCTCACGCCGCTTGGAAAGAGGGAGAATGTGAAATTGCTTACATAAATCGAGGTTATTGGCTGAACTATATGGAATTCTTAAACGGAAACAAAGGTACTTCATAAACTTAATTTGAATGCGCTTGATTCTTTTATTATAAACATCATAACGAGGGTTCCAAATCTGTGATGCATATTCTAAGATGCTTCTAACAAACGTACAGTAAAGAATTTTAAATCTCTATGTTGTTCAGTTTCTATGAAAATTCTATTTTTATTTTATTAGAACTTTAATGTAACGTTTTTTGAATATAAATTAATAAATACTTATACTTTAAAAACCCATTTTCCTTGATAAAATTTAATTTTTATGTATATGTTTTAATTATCCGAATTATCCGAAATATCCGAATATCCGAATAGTAAGGCTCACTACTATCCGAATTATCCGGATACGAAAATTTAACGGATAATGCAACCCCTACAACCAACGTTATAATTTTCAACATTAAATACTGTACTTTGCCTCTACCAACAAACTTGACGCGTTAAAAAAACGTTCCGTTTTTGGCATTTATCTACGGAACCCTAAAGACGAAGAAAATGTATATTTTTACCCATTTTTGTTAGACGGATTTATAAAGGTTTCGTTATTGTTTTTATCATCTAGTTACAGAACCCTAAAAACTAAAAAATAAACATAGGTACTACCTAGGTATTTGGCGTTGATTCGGTTGTTGCAAAAACTAAACTAAATTGACAGCACTAAAAATGTTGCTCTTTCCATAAGATCGAAATAAAAGGGATGGTAGTATTTTACAAGTTGTAAAAATATTAAAGAACAGCAGAAACGACACCATTGACCACGGTAAATGATGTTGAACATTTCGATAATTATTCTATTAAAGAAATGTTCAACATCATTTACTTACCTACACCACAGATATTAGAATACCTACCTACTACGAGTATACTAGCCTACACTAATAACATTTTATATTTTGTTGATGTCATTAGAACGGCCTTAGGCCAATTAAACTAATAAATAACACAGATATAATAATACTATACCTACTAGTACAAAAAACATTTATAACTCCAATAAAATTCATAAATTCATTTAGTACTTAAAATTAAAAATTACTTATACCTACACACAATTAAAATTACTGACAATAATAATAGTGTACAATAAAATAAATAAAAATGAATAAAGTAGCCTACCTCATACAGCGTTATTTCCTTTCACGTGGAGCTACGACAAGCGCCACAAAATAGGGCAATCGGTTTTGTACTAATAACATTGATACCACTGATTGTTATTGATATTATGTATACCTACCGTAGGGTATTATTTTCTCATTGATTTACAGCCTGACTTCACTCACTTACTCACTACCGGGTATACCTACCCCTTTAAGTTTTTTTGCCAGTCCCTACTGTCTTGCCTGCCGGTCCTGCGCTAGTCTTATCCAGAAATGTTACTTACATTGATTGAACTCTATGTTTTTTCTACGTTTTCAGAAAACCTCGAAGCGCTAGAACGCGGCGAGATGAAATACAGCGGTCTGAGCGGAGACGCGGACGGAGATGACGACGCGGATGCAGAGGAGTTGGACGCTGACTTCGAGACGGATCCTGAAGTCAAGGAGGAGGTGGAGGATATTGTGGAACATGTAAGTTAATGTTGAATCAGAATCGGCTAATACCTACTCTCACCATTGGAGACGGCGACGGCCCGCTCTGTGGGGGCTCCCTCAGCGAAGAATCAGATGCTCACGTAGTCCTGAATGCTAAGTAAGTACTGTACTGTACCGAACAGAAGTGAAGAGTCCTACTAACATGCTAAAAAATTTGGGTAGGTACCTAGCAGAAATGCCAGTGGCCTTTTCTATAAATTAACCCTTTCAGTCCCCGTGGTTACATTAGCTATCGAAAAAACTACAGATCTTGGTTTTTTTTCAGTATTTTCTTAATCAAATTTACCCCCTTTATCAACACAAATTTTATCACGACTGAATTTGAAAATAAAAAAAATCAGGACTGAAAGGGTTAACAAAAGAAGGTAACAATAACGCATTCAGTGCTAAATATTTGTGCTTAATTACAGGATGTGTCAGACCAAGAGTTGGAAGTGGAGGAGTTAGAGGCAACGGGTCTGGTGGGAGGAACCTACCGGCTGCTTGCCACCGGGAACTCGTCGCGCAACGCTTTCATCGACGACGGGGAATCAGGGGACGATGTTAGTGATATTGAGGTGAGTTGTGGTTACAAGCTGATGGATTCCAAAGATTTAAATTGCTAGATAAGCCCTGACACCAAAAACTGGCATTGTCTTTGAATGCGTGCGTTAAATAAATGCCGACGCACGCACACTATGAGTAGTTAAAAACAGTGTCTTTTAAACCTAACTGTTATTATTACCATTTATTGTGTATAATGCACGGACTTTTGTGAAAAACACACGATACACTGATTCCAAATGAGCGAGTTATCTCATTTCGCTTGGCAACAAAACGGCGCGGTCTCACTACGGAAAGGGTATAAACGTAAACGGGTGTAACGGTATAAATCTTTCTGCTTATTGGTTTGGTCTGGTAGATACAAAATGTGCTTAGCAAACTGGACGTGATATATCTAGTATCCTAGATGATGATTGAGATAGTTTGTGAAGACCTAGATGATGTGCACCACATCTTGATGGACTCCACCAAGTTCAAAGATCGAAGGGAGGCACTGATGACTGAACTTAATATGAATAGATTAAAGTAAGGGACATTTTAGTGGAGCCAAATTCATTAGCTGCCATTTCATTGTTTAAAATTTTTCTGTATCAGTGACTCCCTTTGAATATACCTACCTACCTACAACATGACTGATAAGCTTAATTTTATTGTTTGTTTTCGTTTGGTTATTTATTATTAATAAGTTTAGGTTATGATAGGACTGACATACTTTGCAAAGTAAAAGTCATTAACAGTAAATATGATTTAAAAAAAAAGACACTAGATGATCGATTTTGCTTATTGGTACCCATAATACTTACAAGCACAAGCTCTGCCTAACAAACTAGGATTGATGATGCTGTGTGAATTGTCCAGAACTGTTTTTTATTTACTGTCTCTGGTACCTAAAATCAAGGTAATATTATCCTATAAGTAATCCGACTTCATACAAACGGGCGAAACGCGAGCTATACCTACGCGCCTCGATCTCGGCATGCGCTCAGCATGCAGACAGTCGCGGCTGTGCCGCAGTGACGAACGGATGGTGTGATGTTTTTTTAACAATAACCGCGCGATTTTTTCTCTAAAAATAAGTTCAGGTACATATTTAATAAAGTAGCTGCAGGTATCTATAACCAAGTAAAAGATATTCCTTTTTCTCCAAAAAATCTCCTAAAATTTAATAATAAAGCATTTTGTAGGTACGTCTCAGTCGAGGCGTAAATATTTTTCGGTCGCAAATTTATAAGTCCGATTTGTTATTCAAACATAAACAGGTTTTTTAATTAAATCTACCAATCAAAAAACAACACGCATTTTTATTGAAATTATATCGCATTTCAATTCACAAAGTATTTTATTTGTTTATATAAAAAAAGTACCTTCCTATATTTACAATCACAAAACTAAATGGAAACACAAAGTAGGCAAATGTAATTAAAATCGTGGAGGCGGGCAGCCCTATCGCATGTTTACCTACCGCGCGGCTGTAGGCATTTATTTCAAAGATACGGCCGAGTCCAAATACTGTTGGATAATATTACCGTGCTAAAATGCTACCCCGAAATTGACGCGTTATAGGTACTTACCAGGATATACGAAGCTTATAGGTAGATATGTTATAGGCTGCAACCGCCAGACCTTCGTCATTTTATAAAGGCTGAGAGTTAGTCTGGGTATGCTCCCTACACAGGTAGGAACGATCACCGATTATGAAGTTTAGATCATAGTGGCTTTGGCGGATATCGGCTTGCAATGTTGCTGAATTTGGACCCAAAATTCGTTATAGTATAAAGGTTTCTGATATTTTGTTCGGGATACTATTACAAATCGAGTACTTACACTGCCAGACGATTTCCATAGTGCTTTGGCCTGGCGGTCGCAGGCTCTTAGTCCAATAAGCCAGGTTATTTTACATATTTGTAGTCAAGATTCATCCCAAGATTACAGACAGGATATCGTTCAGTCAGTAGTGACAAAGCCCTTTCACTCACAACACCACTAGTGTTGTGGGTGGCAGGGCTTTCAACCCGTTTTCCATGCCCTTCTTCCGTGTCTTAAAAAAATATAACATTCGGGGTAATCTTAAGAGGTCTATTCGTTTTTATTTTTTTTAAACACAATCATTCTTTTCAGGTTTTGGAGCATGCGTATGAAGAAATTGATATTGATGTCATAAAACCTGTGAAGATAAGCAACGTCTCGCTAACGAACAAATTTACAAGTAAGTTACACATTTTTTTAGTGGATGCGAAAGAACACAATGACCACTGTCACTGTTCACTGGGTTTTTTTTTATTCAATTCATCAGAGCAGAGTGATTTAAATGTTCTATAGCATTATTTTATAGGTGACCAGTTTCTACCCGCGGCTTCGCACGCGTTCTTTCTATGGAAATGTTTAAAGGTTATATTTCTATCCCATGGGAACTGATTTATGGTCTGGAAAAAAACATTTTAAGTAGTAGTATATGGTTTATTCTAGGCCTATAACTAACTACCTGTATGCAAAGTTCCATACAACATCCAAAGTTTCATATTTCTAATATTAATAATGAATATGACACAGTAATTATTTCAGATTTCAATAACTTTACTATTTAGGCTTATAAAATAAGCACTTGACAAGTTTAAGATATTATGATGATTATGTCCACCTAGCCGAATTTCGATCACGGAAGCCAGTCTCAACGGAGACTAGCCGGGTGCGCTGGACACATATTAAGCGCATGCGCACATAGTAATAATATATTTCTAACCATACTAAATGTATGAAACCGATATGCTTCTGACGCGCCATACGTAACACGCAAAAAGTGTGGTCCTAGCATTAGTTAGGTATACAACCGTAGTAAAGGCCAGCAAAGTCATGAGATAAACTGAAAAGCTAATTTATGTTTTTATTTTCAGTCCACCAGGCGAAACGTGCCAAAACCAACTTCGTTTACCAGCCCATCTCATCGCCTTCTCACACGAGCCGGCGAAAGACTCCGCTAGTGAATCGAGTTGCCCTCATCTAAACAAAACAAACCATAAGTCTAATCAAATTGTGATCTATTTTGAATAATAAGCTAAATTCCAGTGATTGTTCCATTTTAATAGTAATGTGGTCTTAATTCGAAGTTAAAATTATGCTGTGAATTATTTTAAAAAGCCGAATTTTATTTTAAATCGTTTATACGTGATAATCTGTACCAGGTAGTGTATTTATATTTTTTACACAAATGGGACATGGAACACTTGTTACATATCTTTCACTGTAAAATAATATTTCCTTTATTTTAGGCAATTTATTTGCCAGGTTTAAGTCGAGGTGTTTTATAAATTAGAATTTGCGTTTAGGCGAAAATGATCGTGTTCGGGTGTATTCACTCGAAAGATTTGAAACCATATAAGTACAAAATAACTAGTGCCGCTATATTGATACATTTGCAGTAGGTGAAATATTCATAGTTAAAATAGCAATATAGAAAGTAATCTAGGTTTTATCTCATGACATGACTTTATAACGACTTTGTGTCTGATTAATAACAGGCTGATAGTGTAGTCTCCAATAGGTACTTGTGTAATTCAGTTAAGTAGGTATAATGTATGTAATAAAAAATGTCTCGATATAGTGGCGAATACAATAGCGGGTATTTCATGAATTTCCCACCGCTCTGCTAATTACTATGTAAATATCTTGTGGCACTTGTGGCATAATATGTATTAATTTTGTTGGATATGGCAGCTGTTTTTACTTCGTTCCTAGAACATTTAAGCCAACCCTTGTTATGTCTTCGCTAATTGCTCAAGGAACGATTATAAAAATAATCAGAATCTCTTATCAAACATAATCGTAATTCATTTGAAGTATAATTTCCACAGAAATATATCGACATATATTTCTGTGATAATTTCCATATAAAACATTAATTGAATTGTGAAGGGAAAGTGTGAAGTATAAAATAGGGTAGGTCTTTGAGAAGTCTGCTGTTCAATGTTAAAAGTTTTATTCGCTAAACTTTATATATTGAGCATTAGTTTGTATTGCCAGGAGCTTGTATTATTTTGAAATATTTCAACTAGGTTTTCAACATAATACTAGCCCCATAGGATTAGATGTTTAATATTAAAGAATTGATGTAGGAATCAATCACTGATCACAATCAGTCACTCGTTGTATGGGTTGTGTCAAGTAGATCTCTCGAATTGTGTTGTGTTTGTGAATTAAAATTGTGTGAGTATTGTGAAAATGAAATTGTAAGTGGTGTGGTTGTACCTAATGCTAAATTGTGAATGTGGTTAATACTGTGCACAAACCCAGGATAGGAAAAGCATAAAAATTAGGAAAATGATTAATGTATTATTTTGATTAACGTCTTTGTAATAAGCGGTGGACGTTCCTATTTTTTGGAAATATTAAAGTGCTGCAATCTTATTGGTTTGTGGGAACTCAAAACGAAATTCAAGCGGTCTGCTCTGAAATATTTTGTAGTAGTAGTTTCTGGCCTTTCTATAGTTACAGCCTTACTATACGCATTTATTACAATGTAATTACTTTTACGAATCTTACCCCATGTAGGTACTCCAACGTGATTTAGATTTTGCTAAACTGCTGTGTGGGATTGTCCAGCATTATTATTACTTATATAATCTAAATATTGGGTAGCGATCAAAAGTCACGATATTTTATTGCTCCAGAAATAAAAGTTGCGTTGGGTACTTATACGGGGAATCTTCTACAATGATAAAGTCTGCTGTTATAAGAATTTTGTGTTTATCAAACATTTTTGTTGAAGATTTTGGTAAAAAAATTAAAGCAACAAGTCACTAATTTTGATTTCTAGCGAAATTAAAGTTGCGGTGAGTACTTATACGGGAAATCGTTTAATATGATGTTAAGTCTGCTGTTATAAGAATTTTGTGTTTGTCATACCTTTATTTTGTTGACGATCTTGGTTAATTTTTAGCCAAGAAAACTTCGATAACTTGTACCAAGCTGCAAAGGTGTCCTGAATTCGATGCATTAGAATTTTATCGAACCTAGTGAAGTATTGGACAGGATAAATTCAATTTATTGTATTTTCGAATGAGGCGTAGAACAATAAATTGTAGGGTGCTCTTTGTATACTCCAGTCTAAGTTTGATACAACAGTGCAATTTTGTACATATTATTTTAATGAAGTAATTTGCTTTTTCAATAATTCATAAATTAATGTAAGTAGCTATTTGTATTCTGTTAGAAAGAATCGTGTTTAAGTCTTGTAAGCGTAGGAAATAGAATCTTCAACATTGTACTAAGTGATTGTTGTTATTCCAAACTAGTTCTCATAATTATCAAAGTTTCACTAATTCCCTAATGAACCGGCCTTGAATTTAGCTATAATTAGCACCATACAATTGATACAATTAAATGTCTAAAATGTATTTTTCCACTGCCAGTATTCTAAATATCCAATTTAAGTAGTAGTTTAGATAATCTAGGTATAGATATAAGTTGGCAAGAAATTAGTGTGCTAAGATTTAGATGTACTTAGATTAGATGGTAATTAAAAACTTTTTAAGTTAAGAAAAACTAAGTTGAATGATTTTAATAACTTTTTTTTAATAAAGTGAGTATGTACGTATTTTGTTTTTTCTTCATTCATAGTCCTTCGATAATGTGTGCCTGCGGGCGCGGCGTAGCGTCACTTTGCTCCAATCGCATGGTTGCAGGTTCTATATAGTGATAACAAAACCACAACGTTACCGCAGTAGAGATCAAAGTTTTGATTGAAGCTTTCAATCGGCTATAGAAATACAAAGGAGTTAGTTACCGACGAAAAATGGAGGAGGTTCTCAAGTCGTCGCGTATATTTTTTTTTATGTACCACGCATAACTTTTTACAGAGTAGTCGACTGATTTTGTTAAGGCGGTACCCTACCTCGTTATTGTGTGAAGAGGATAGGCATAGGATTTCGCGTTCACAGGAGCGGGACAGAGCAAAGCGGCGTAAGCCCAAAAATCAAGTTTTTAGTAGTTATTTGCTCCCCACAAACATTAGAATAGTTAATTGAAAAAAAGGCAACATATAAAATGTTCTTTATACTTAGCTCAATTACTATGCTTAATCTCAAGATCGTATCATCTGTATTTATTGAGAAATTAGGGTTTTAGTAAAAAATTAGAGGTAACTTTGCGATTTTTTTCTATCGAGAAAATTTTATGGAATCGTGTTTTCGAAACCCATATATAAATTTCAAAGTTAAATATTCAATAGTTTGGAAGATATGGAGGTCCGACGGAGTTGAAAATAAGCAATTTGAGGGTAGGTACCCCCTTAATTCTTTTTTTATTGGAAATGTATACCCCGAAGTTGGTCTCATACAAATATTGGGATAAAAAATCAACCCTAAGGGCAAGGAAATCAAGGGATGATTGATTGTTCACTCACTGATTGTAATGTATGACCACGCATAACTTTTTACAGAGTATATATTCCGAGAACTAATCGGATTAGGTCGGTCAGGTCGCATTTTCATTACAGGTTTAATGTTAAGGTTAATGATAATAATTGTGAAGTTCACGTAGAATCTGATTTATTTCTAACTACCAGCTTCTTTGCCCGCGTTTTTTCCGATTTTGATAATTCTTTTTTTTTATAGGGATGTGTCATCAAACTAACTTAGACTCGAATTTTAACTAGATGTCGCCACTAGAAGAATTTGAAGTCGGTTAGGTTTATAAAACACGCCAAATTATTTTACAATAAAACTATCGTAATTTGACGAATTATTACGGATGTAAGCGGGTTAACTACTACGAACCTTATTGTTATTTGTGTTGGGTGGGACTGGGAATTAAATAGCTACTTACCTACCTTTAATTTAATAGAGTGCCTAAGTGCCTATGTGTGTAGTTAATCAATAACAGCTTTGAACAAGTTCAGCATTTAGCTAATATTATAATTGCGAAATAGTTTTTGACGAATTAGGTAATCCTAGTTCGTCAAAAACTATCGTACTACCTATTTGACGAATTATTACGGATGTAAGCGGGTTAACTAGGTAGGTACTATAAAACCTTATTTGTGTTGCTACCTACCTATGATAGAATAAGTTATATAGTTAATCAATAACAGCTTTGAACAAGTTCAGCATTTGGCTAACAAATTAATATAGGTACCTAAATGCAAATTCTCTGTTACCGTTTCATGCCTAAACGACTGAACGAATCCTAAACAGAATAGAATAATAAAATTTGACAGAGAGAAGTTTATAATGACTAGATACTATTTAGAAGACGATGCCTGCGTACCTACGCATAATTTTTAAACCGAGCAAATTTGCAGAACTTGCCTATATGTGTTTGGTTTTCTTCTAGGCAATTTATACTGCGTTTGATTTTAAAAGCAAGGAACACCCTTTTTATCTCTAGGACCATTTGCATTGGTTAAATTGGTTTACCCATCAATGTGGAACCAGTAGGTACTACTGTACAGGGTGTTTGGCAGATAGTGCGTATGCCATTATTGTAACTGGGGGAAGGTAGAACCAAGCGCAATAGTTTGGCGGCTTTCTTAACTCCGAGAAACCACTTGGCTACGTTAAATAGTTTAAAAAAAATCGATGTTCGATGTTTTTCCGAAATTTCAACTATCTAGTAGGTACAGTAGGTAACTTTTATTGTACGAAATAACATGGCTTATATTTTTTTTATATTAGACAGGCATGTTAGCCGGGGTTACTGTTGGTGAATTGGGATTTACCCTAGAGAGGGTTTACCCTATCTTACATTTATGTAAGGCTCCGAAGTTTGAGAAAGGATTAGTACTAATGCTTCAATCATCATTATACAGGGTGGAATTTTGTAATGCCACCTGGAGGGAAAGTACTCTTAATACTGTAGATAGAAAATTGTACTAAAAGAAAACATTCCTTTATTTTTGAAAAGAAAGAAAACTGCTTTCAAAGATTTTCGAAAATTCGCTTGTCACACCCGGGAATCGAACCGACTAAAATCTGTAAAAATTACACCCTGTACTTTTATTGCATAGATCGTTAGGGTCAATAATAAGGATGAAATCTCTCTCACAAACTTAATAAATTAAATGAAAGGAAAACCATGAAATCTTAAATTATAAATTGAATGGATCAAGTTAAGCACTATAGCTTAAAGATCCATCTGTTTACTTGTGTCAGTAATTAATAATTATCATTGACGTCATTTATCCATCAAAATGACAATTAATATTTAGATAAGACGATTGAAATTTGCACGTGTTTGTACCTAATGCAGACTCTTCTATCTTAAAATACTGAAAGAGAGTTAAATGGTTTCCCCGAGGCAGAGCCAAAACCTAATAATTCTACAGCAAGATGGTGCTCCAGCCCATAACAGCAGAATCACTACTGCCTACATTAATAACCATTTTAATACCTGGATTGGTACCAACGGCACAATCAGATGGCCTGCAAGGTCACCAGATCTCACTCACCACTTTAGATTTTTTCGGTGGGGATATGTAAAAAATCTAATTTACATGAAATCTTATGCGAATGTAAACGAGTTGAGAGTTGAAGTTCAGAATACGATTTATAATATTCACCACAACACGTTATTAAAAGTTACTAGAAATGAATTCATTAGAAGAATAAATTTGTGTATCCAAGAAAATGGAGCCCATTAGTAGTTAGTTGACTTTTTACTGTAAATAATTAAAATAATTTAAGATTTCATGGTTTTCCTTTCATTTAATTTATTAAGTTTGTTAGAGAGATTTCATCCTTATAATTGACCCGACCGATCTGTGCAATAAAAATACAGGGTGTAATTTTTACAGAATTTTCGAAAATCTTTGAATGCAGTTTTCTTTCTTTTCAAAATTAAAGGAATGTTTTCTTTGAGAAAAATGTTCTATCTACAGTGTTAAAAGTACTTTCCCTCCAGGTGGCATTACAAAATTCCACCCTGTATATATTAATATTATTATGTATATCAGTTATCTAGTACCCATAACACAAGCTCTGCTTACCTTGGGGCTAGATAATGTTGTGTGAATTGTCCAGCATTATTTATTTATTTATTATCATGAATTTTGGGTTAAGTTATTCATGGGTTCACGGCATCGATCAAAAATTTCCGGCCGGGGAAGGCCGCATACTTGATCGATGGTTCACGCAGAAAAACCGAGAACTATTTGAACTTTCCGCCAGGCGCCGCCGCCCCGCCACCAAATTACGATGTTTTTTAAGAACCTTTTTCAACTGTCGTTGTCAAAGCAATCACAATGTCTCGTTTTTCATTTTCGAGGCGAGCTGCGCAGCCTGCGCAAAAGAAGTTGAATTTTCCTTAGTCCTTTCCTTCCTTTCTTTGTTTTGAGATTGAGATTTTGAGATGAGAAATGTGGCGAAATAAACGAGAAACCAAGAGAAACATTGGTTTTATTTAACTGAAAGAATTCCACTAGACAAACCTAATGATTATTAATGACAAAGTATGACAGGTTGACACATTTGGTATTGACGACACTATGGAGATCGAATGCGGTGCGGAGGTCGCATATCACCTCATTCTCCCCCGGTTCAGTTTTCAGTCTCACTCCCATCAACCACAAAGTCCGCCAGGTAGGAGGGTAATTTTCGCGTTCTATTAGATCTCCTGGGGAGTCCAGTCCGAAGAACTGGCGAAGACGTCGACGGCTCTTCTAAACGAGGCGGTGACGAGGGAGCGATATTTTCAGGTGGAGGTGTGGAATTATTTTCAGATGGAAACGTGAGGTTATCATCTTCGGATGCCGTTTCAAAGTCATCGTCTCTGCTATCATCAGTAGTACTGGGGAAGGGAGCCAATTGACGATTTGATACCGTTGAGGTTTCTCCATTATCCCGTCTTATGAGAGAGTAGTAGGGATTGGTCTCTAGGAGCTCGGCTTCCTCGACAAGAGGGTCCGTTTTTGAAGAGCGGACGTTCTTCCTAACAAGAATCGGTCCCGGCGTGAGCCAAGAAGGCAGTGAATCTCCGTTCGGGGATCTTCTAGGGTATATGAATAGTCTTTCGTGCGGAGTAGCGTTTGTTGCTGTACACAGGAGGGAGCGGACACAATGCAATGCGTCCTTCAGTACTACTTCCCAATTTTCCACCGATAATACCTTTGACCGAAGGCTGAGTTGAATAGTTCGCCAGAGCGTTCCGTTTAGTCGCTCCACTTGGCCATTACCCTGGGGGTTATAGGGCGTCGTTCTGGACGAGGCTATGTTTGACTGTCTTAGGAATGATTGGAACTCTTCGGACATGAATGACGACCCTCTATCACTATGAATGTAGAGAGGTTGGCCAAATATCAGAAAAAGATCTTTCAGGCAAGTAATGACGGTGGCTGAGGTCATATCCTTACATGGGTAAGCAAAAGGAAACCGACTGTACTCATCAATAATCGTAAGTATGTACTTGTTGGCTGTTTTAGAAGGCAGTGGTCCTTTAAAATCTATGTTGATCCGTTCAAACGGCGACGTAGCTTTTATCAATTTACCCTTGGCCTTAAGAAACCTCGGTTTTATTTCAGCGCAGGTAGGGCACGAGGCGGTCATCTCCTTGACATCATTAGCTGAGTAGGGCAAGTTTTTAGATCTTACCCAGTGATACATTCTAGTTACTCCCGGGTGACCGAGTGCATTATGCAGTTCTTTCAACTTGTTTGTATTCATGTAGGCGCATACGCGAGATAGAGCGTCCGCAGCAGCGTTTTCAGTGCCTGGTCTATAAACTATATCGTATTTGAAGCAAGACAGTTCTAATCGCCAACGTTGGATCTTCTCATTTTTAATTTTACTGTTATGATTTTGATTGAACATGAAGGCTACCGATTGTTGGTCTGTTATAAGAAGAAAATGTCTACCAATCAGGTAGTGTCTCCATTTCTTTAGGGCCTCTACTATCGCACAAGCCTCTTTTTCGATTGAGGATTGTTTGCATTCAGAGTTATTCAATGTCCGAGAGAAAAAGGCAACTGGTCTTCCATGTTGGGTCAGCGTAGCCCCTAGCGCGAATTCCGAAGCGTCTGTTTCGACTGTAAACATTTCATTGTCGTTAATGGCTACTAGAGCGGCTGCCTTGATATCTTGCTTGAGTTCTTCAAAACACTTGAGCGCATCAGGTGGCAACGGGAAGGTTGTCACGCATGTAAGTGGCTTTATTTTTTTTGGAGAAACGCGCAATCCATTTAGCATAATGAGCGAGCATCCCTAGGACTCGTTTTAGTTCACTAGTTTTAGTTGGAGCAGGAAGCTCTAGAAGAGGTTTTAGTCTTTCCGGGTCAGGACTGATTGTATTATTTTCAACAGTATATCCAAGCAAGTTAATTTTAGTCTTATTGAAAACACTCTTCTGTTCGTTTAGAGTTAAATGAAATTTATTAGCGGCGTCCATAAAGCGTTTTAGATTGTGGTCATGATCCCTTTGATCTTTGCCGCAGACGGTTACATCGTCTAAGTAGGCGAACGTTCCTTCTAGTCTCTCTTCTGTTATGATGAAGTCCAGGGTTCGTTGAAAAGCTGCAACACCATTAGTCACGCCAAATGGAATTCGTGTAAATTCGTACAATTTGCCGCATGCTTCGAAAGCTGTATATATCTTTTCATTTTCTAAGATGGGTACTTGATGATATGCGCTCTTTAGGTCGATTTGACTGAACACTTTAAATCTTGATACATTGTTCACGACTGATTCTATGTTTGGCAAGGGGAAGGCATCCAGATCGGTGAATTTGTTTATGGTCATGGAGTAATCAATGACAAGTCGTTTTCGATGAACCCCTCCTTCCGCTACGAGGACTTGGGCTCTCCAGGGGGAGATACTTGTTTCAACGACCCCGTCCTCAAGTAATTTGGACACTTCTTCTTTTATGAAGTCCTCATCTTCCTTACTGTAGCGTCGGCTTCTCACGGCGATCGGTCGGATGTTCGGCGACAGATTTGTAAATACGGAGGCTGGCGGCACCGAAGCTCGTAACACGTTGCATATCTCTAAAGGTTCGCCAGGCCCACCAAGATTGAAATGAATGCTCGAGTGATGTTTGAGCAAGTCATGGCCGACGATTACGTCGGCACAAAGGTTGTCGACAACTAGAAGAGGTGTTTGTGTGTATGTATGCTTATTCATTGTAATGGTAGCAAAACAGACACCTTCGACAGAAGAAACTTGATTGAGAGAAGCGAGATTGACTGTCTGCTTGCAGGGTTTTTTACGTAGTTTCATTATGCGAGCAACTTTACCGTTAATAAAGCTGACCGAACTTCCTGTATCAACGAGAGCATCAGCCTTGTATTCATTGACCATGATTGGAATTGTCGCACTCCTAAGGCTCGAAGGAGAGGCAGCAGAAATAGCTCCACTGTAGAACTGGCCGTTGTTAGGGGTCGTAGGATCTTCAACTGTCGTGGAGTTCAAGTTAATATTGCCCGATCTACAGACGCTTGCAAAGTGTCCATTCTTTGAGCACTTTTTGCAGGTGGCTTTGTTGGCTGGACATCTGAACCTTGGATGTCGACTCCCGCCGCAAAAAAAGCAGGATTTAGCCGGAGGTGGCGTGGTCGGGGCGGCTTGAAATGTTCGTAACGACGAAGCTGCCACTTGATTTTCGGATTCCTTGTCCCGTGAACTACTTTGCGATATGGCGGTAAGTTGCGGACAGTTGATACCAATAGCAACTGCATCCTTCTCTGCTGTTTCCAGAGCTACGGCTTGATTAAGGGCTTCTGAGAGAGTGAATTGAGAGTTTTCTAGTAACCGCTCGCGAATCCTTCGTGATAGTAAGCCGGATATAAGAGCACTACGAACTGCTTGGTCTTCATGCTCTTGGGCTATGACGTCTTCGAATTTACAATCTTTCGCAGAAAGTCGGAGAGCTCTAACATAGTCAGAGATCGTTTCGTCGGCTCGTTGCTTGCGATTAAAGAGAATGTGTCGAGCTAGAATAGTATTTTTCGGTTTGACATAGATGTCTTCTAGAACTTTCATCGAATCTTTATAAGTGGAGCATGTTTTGATATGCTTGTAAATCGATGCCGATAAATGGTTAACTAGCAGCTTACACTTAAGTGAGTCTGGTACATCTTCGGTAATCTCTTCTGCTAAGAAGCTTTCGAATGTCGATTTCCAATGTAGCCATTTTGCATCGGCGTCCGCGACATCAGGTTCGATGTCAAACTTATCGGGTCGCAGATATCTTGATAGCGAAGGCTTGCTTAGTTTTTCGTCAGGCATTTTCAGTTAAATAAATTGTGGCGAAATAAACGAGAGACCAAGAGAAACATTGGTTTTATTTAACTGAAAGAATTCCACTAGACAAACCTAATGATTATTAATGACAAAGTATGACAGGTTGACACATTTGGTATTGACGACACTATGGAGATCGAATGCGGTGCGGAGGTCGCATATCACCTCAAGAAAGAGAAATGAATGAGAAGTTGATTTGATTTCGAAGAACGCAACGCAACACGTCGAGTCGATTTTCTTGAATTCTTTTGTTGTAAACGTTGGTTTGTTGTGCTCAGAAAATAGCTATTGGCTGCTCTTGGCTGTTTCAAGTCAGGCATGCTTTTTAAATACTTTGAAAATGTCTACACGTGAAATTATATCACTGCAATTCGGAAACTACTCGAACTATGTGGGTGCACATTTTTGGAATCTTCAAGAACTTAGTTTCGATTACACTGGGACTGCTAAAACAGAAGTAAATCATGATATTCTATATCGTGAGGGTAAAACCTCTAACGGCGAAGTAACTTATACGCCTAGATTGTTATTGGCCGACCTAAAAGGGGCTCTGAATACTCTGCCTGAACATGGAGGTTTACCTGAAAAAATTGACCAAGATATGCTGCCCTGGGAAAATATTGAGAAAATAGAAGAACCAGCACAACCTAAAAATGAATATCTCCAAGATATTGACATGCCTGGCCAGAGTGTTCAAACAAAGGACTATAGTTTTGATAATAGTAAATCATGGACTGATTTTTTATACCCTAGACTGCATTCGAGATCTGTAAATATTGTTCAAGAGTACCAGCATGGCCATGAAAATGTATGTAACTATGCTGTGATTTACTGATATTAAATTTCTTAAAAAATGATTTCTCAGACCACCAGTTCTCATAATGTATGAACTTTATATATTTTAATAGTCATCTGTATTTCTATCTGTTTCAGAAAAGCTTTGACATCTTCAATAGTGGAAAATCAATGTGGA
The DNA here is from genome assembly GCA_963564075.1 of Eupithecia subfuscata. Classification (NCBI taxonomy): domain Eukaryota; kingdom Metazoa; phylum Arthropoda; class Insecta; order Lepidoptera; family Geometridae; genus Eupithecia; species Eupithecia subfuscata. The sequence continues at coordinate 11,657,199 of OY751103.1, read as the reverse complement.
ATTCTACTTATGGAGATTCATTTGAAGACAACATCAGAAAGTATACTGAAGAATGTGATAGCATGCAAGGGTTCAGCATAACATTTGATTCTACAGATGGATTTGCAGGTCTCGCTTTAGGGTGTATACAACTTCTAGCAGATGAATACACTAAACCAATATTAGCATATCCAATTATTGCATCACATTTCTCTGACAACAATCCAAGTACCCCAGAAGAAAGGGATAAATCAACATTGAAGGATTCTTCAAGATTGGTGAATGTTGCTCTTGCAATTCAAGAACTATCTGAATATGCCACTATGTTTGTACCTCTTTGTACTAGTGATAAAGGCTGGAGAAAGCCAGGCAACCCTAGATTGTTTGAACACATTTCTTACAAGCCTGAAGTATATTACCAGTCATCAGCATTATTAGCCTCTGCATTGGACACTTTGAGTCAAAAATACAGGCACAAGAGCAATATCCACACACTTTCAGACATCTGCGCAGATATGACAGGCTATGGCAGAAAAATGGCTGCAGCGTCTCTAGGAATGCCATTCGCCTTCGGTGATTCACAATACTTGATAGAACATCTCAACGAGACAACCAAATGCATTTACTCAACAATAACACCGAGCTGCAAGCTGGCAAATGATAAGATCTTCCAGCTTATCACAGTGAGAGGAATCCCAGAGAGCTATCTGAAAGCCCCTCCTAATAAAGCGAAGGAGCAATTAAACATTCCAGCCTACAGGTGTAACAATGTGAAAGAAATGTTTGATTTATACTTTCAAGCGAATAATTTCTTGTCTGCTACTGATGTTACAGTTTGTCAAAAACCTCTAGAAGTAAAAACTCCTTATCCTAAATTTTTCTCAGAGAATCTTAACAAATATGGTTTTGTGGAAACTGAGAAAAGTGATGATATAGTAGAAAGTTGCGCAGTTATAGCTGGGTATCATAATGGCACATTTATGGCTGATATGCTTGAAAAACTACACAGAGAAGTGAGCAGAATAAAGTTTGCAAAATTGCACAAATTCAAGGAAGAAGGTTTAGAATCCTCTGACTACAGTGAAAGTCTAAATAAGCTAGCAGAGTTCAAAGATAACTATGAAGACAACTTTGAATTATAGTAACCGTTTTACTAGTTATAAGAAAAGAAAACAATAAAAATATAAACTCAAAATTCATAATTTTATTTAGTGATTTAGATAAAATAAATCATTCCATTCACACATCTTGTACACATTTACATAGTCTTTATTCACAGCGATCATGTTGAACGCTCCAAGGCTCTTTCCTTCATCCTTGTAATAAATGCTGCTCCTTTGTTCTTTCTGAAGTTTTCATAGGGGTCATTGAGGTTTACGCCGATACCTGTGAACAAGAAATAGTTTAGACATGATGTTCTTCAAACAAGTCTGTCAGAAGCTTCTAAGGGTGTGTTCTCTTTGACAAGAAACGGATCCTTAAATACAACCTTAGAAAACTTGCATCCAAAACACTGAGCTCCATTCATTAAACAAGTATACAGGGTGGAATTTTGTAATGCCACCTGGAGGGAAAGTACTCTTAATACTGTAGATAGAAAATTATACTAAAAGAAAACATTCCTTTATTTTTGAAAAGAAAGAAAACTGCATTCAAAGATTTTCGTAAATTCGCTTGCCACACCCGGGAATCGAACCGACTGAAATCTGTAAAAATTACACCCTGTACTTTTATTGCATAGATCGTTAGGGTCAATAATAAGGATGAAATCTCTCTATCAAACTTAACAAATTAAATGAAAGGAAAACCATGAAATCTTAAATCTTAAACCTGTATACTTGTATAATGGAGCTCACTGAGTGTTCTAGAATCGTCTTGTGTATTGGTATGGTAAGGTATATACTATTATACAGGCTGCCACGAAACACGTGTGACTAAGCTGAAAGAGGAGATTTTGTGAACCAGGGAACTAACTTTTGTTCTACGATTTATTGAATAAAGATTTTACGTTTCTTGAAAAAGTATTTCTTTATTTTTCGTGTTGTTTACGTGTATTCTTACATTATTATTATCGTTTTGACATTTCAAAGGATTTATATCATTTTTTGGTAATAATTTGGTGTAGTGTCGTTTCGCCCCTTATTTCCGCCCATACTATGATACTATGAAAAATGACTAGGTATGGGGCGAAACGCGCCCCTTGAGGAACATTTTCATTTCACAATACATTGCTGATTTTGCAAAATGGTCATGATTGGTTTTGCTAACAAAACCATTTGTGAAATATTTTATATACTACTCTATGCCGGCGGCTTCGCACGCGTTATTTATATGTTTAACGTATAAAGGTGATTTCTATCCCATGGGAACTGATTTATGGGATAAAAAGTAGCTTAATCAAACCAGGATTAGAATTACCGGTACTTATGCTAAATTTCAGCCCAATCCGTTTAGTAGTTGTGGCGTGAAGAGGTAACAAACCTCCATCCAAACTACTTACTTTCGCATTTATAATACTAGTAGTTCTACGAACAGTAGACCTCGCGAACACTAACTTTTTTTCAACAATTAATTTACTTATTATTATCTTTCAATTAAAAATACAATCATCAAAATCAGATCTCTTAAAGCGGAGATATTCTAAAGCCGCCCTTTTGCCTTACTGTGGAAGAAGAACGCCTGTAATCAAAAAATCCCGACGACAATAAAATTCTATAAAATCATAGAATCTGTACACAAAGTTTCGTACCGATCGGTTGTAAAATACGACCTGTAGAGGAGTACGGACATACTGACAGAAACGCTATTTTGGCCAGACTTGAAACGAAGACTTTCGTTCACTTCGTTCACGACGTCAATTAGTGTTATTAATTAATGCAAAAGTGCGTGTAATAAAATACGAGTAGACAAATATAAAAACTTAATTTTATTCAAATAAAAAAAACGTAATCCCTTTCGGCTTAGTACACATGTTACGTGCCACCCTGTATAAAGATTTAATGAGTAGCAAGTACTTAATCTAAGGAACTACTCCACCAATTTTGAAAATTGTTTCACTAATAGATAGCTACATTTTCGCTGAGTAACATAGTCTACATTTCATTGGGTACATACAGCGAGAGCGAAACCGCGAACTAGTAAAATATCATCGTCTCCTAGTCCTTTTCCCACGCTAGGTGAGGTTGGCAAAATATGTACTTTTCTTTCACTCTTCTCAATCAGCCGTCATCTCTCTACTTACCTTTCTTAGACATGTTCTCTTTCACACAATCCATCTTTTCTTGTCTTCCTCTCCCCTTATATCCCTTATACCAACCTAGTAAAATAATTACCTTTATATTGATCCTGCCTATCACGCACTGTGCCGCCGCTGATTGGCTCCTGTATACCCTGTCCGGTCGCGCCTAGGCCGCCGGCGCTCCAACCCATCTTCTGCAGCAGCTGGTGTCCTTTGTTGCTGGAGTCGATGCCACTTGATGGGTTTTGGAAGGAGGCTCCACTGTAAATTGTAAACTAGTTTTACAAAATGTAACTACCAACGTTTGTGTATTTTTAATACCCCCACTGCAATCACGAGTCGATGCCACTTGATGGGTTTTGGAAGGAGGCTCCACTGTAAATTATAAACTTTTTACAAAAATGTAACTACCAACGTTTATGTATTTATAATACCCCCACTGCAATCACGAATTCGCTAGCCAAGCATGGTGATTATGGTAAAAACCTCTTAGTTTGGAGTAAGCATGTTCAGCTGTGGACTTATGTGCGCTCATGAGGAACTCCCGACTATACATAGCTGAGAACAGAACCTGATGTGCTCGAAAAGAAGTTATAAACTTCTTACACAGGTAATTTGCCAAATTCATAGTCGATCCAAATTAGATGGCTGACTTGGCTCTTCTTGGGGTCACAGTACTTTTTACGGCGGAAGGCTTGTTTTGTTGGAGATAGACAGAAAATACTTTTATTACACACTTATAATAAAGAAAAAGTTTACAAATGAAACATTTATAACAAGTGACAATTGGCGCTCTTATCGATCAAGAGTGATCGCTGCCAGACAACCTGGGTACTAGTGTATACTAATAATGTAAAGAGGAAAGATTTGAATGTTTGTTTGTTTGTTTGTATTGAATAGGCTCCGAAACTACTGGACCGATTTGAAAAATTCTTTCATCTTTAGGAAGCTTACTTTTCAGGGGGTGACATAGGCTATATTTTATCCCGGAATTCCCACGGGAACGGGAACGACGCGGGTGAAACCGCGAGGCGATCGTCTAGTTATCCATAACTCAAGCTCTACTTAGTTTGGGGCAATATGGCAATATGGATTGATTGTCCCTGCATTATTTATTTATTAAACTGAGTACTTACAGGAAACTAGGTGGTGAGGGTGACTTAGATCGTTCGATACGACGCGAGCGCAGCGGCGACTCCCCGCGATGTCGGTCGCGCTCCCGGGACCTGCTGCGTGACCGTGATCTCGACCGAGTGCGCGATCTTCTGCGGTCTATAATGGTAAAATATGTATTCAAATTATTTATTTACTCAATCCTATTACAGTTTGTGAGAATCTCCTGAAATGTCAAGCTAAAGTAATAAATAAAAACAACGGGCGCTATGCGTTTACAGAGGTAGCTACCTAATATAAATAAATACCTAACCACCAAAATAAAGTTACTTAGGAACTTAAGTAACTTAAGAACCATCGAATGAAAAAAAAGCTAATATAAGAAAATAAAAAAAAATCATTCGAAGGGTCTCTCAAAACCGAGTCTATTTGGTTCTGTCATTGTTTTATCTTATACTTAGTTTCAGAGTAAATAACTAAAAACTGATATCTGCCTACGGTTAACGGGCGGCGACCGAGCGAGTGACCTCACACGCACCCGCGGCGGTCACTCAGTGAACTTCGCTAGTAATTTGGTCATAACATCGTCAATTTCTGTCTTAGTACAAAAAAAATTGCACTGTGTGTTAAGGATTTCTTATAATTATAAATGCTCTATAAATCTGTATTCTCAACCAACTAACATTACGGATCCTCATTCGCGCCAAAATATGCGGCCAACAGCTAGAAAATAAAATAGATTCTATAATCTAAAGATTACTGATAGCATAATTTCACTTACTTTCTCTGTCTTCGTTCCTTCGACTTCTGTTGTGTGACTTCCGCCTCGGGGACAGAGATCGCGATCTTGATCTGGGGGGCGTGCGTTTCTCTGGCGTTTTACTTTTTGATCTGCATTATACAAACAAAATAATAGAATTACAATGTTACTTATTTATTACTGTTACGGTGACAATAAAGAATTAACAAAGCATTTATTGTACCTTTGTTAGCCGTTATTTTTCTCAGTGCATTTATTTCCACTGCTACTACTGGAGGAAACTTAAATTACAAAAAAAACTTTCATGTCTCCAAAGCAAGGAAAAAGCCTTTTTTAGTGCCAGAAGCTTGACTACTAGTAATAAATAATCAAAAGCCAGATGTAATTATCGGGTGGTTAGACTAGCAGTCCTTCACCCGACACGCAAAAAAAGACCACAAGTGGGCTTGTTGGGAAAACCAGTCCAGATCAAGTACCAAGTAAGCCAAATGTAACTGAATTTTTGTTTGTATTTTTACCTGTATCTTCTACCAGGCGGCGTGGGTTGTTTCTGGAGGTCTTTAGGTATAGGACTCGGTGACTTGGACTTTTGTCGGAACCCTTGAGCTATGGATTCTTCCTTCATCTTTCTTGCGACGTTCTTGGCTTTGTAGTATTCGTAGAGACCTAGCTTTTCCCAGCCCTCGCTGAAAGGTGTAAATGTTACAGATAAGTTTGGTTTTTCGTGGGTAAGTTTGATTAATTACGGCCGAAAATTCGGTTTGCATTAAGATATTTTTTCGGAATTGAAATAATTATCAGAAAGAGCTACGCTAAAATCTGTTCTGTAATTAATGACGCTGACTATCCGAAATTATTTCGAAATAAAAACACAGAGTACGCGATAAATAAATCGTTAATAGGTAAGATATCGTCTTCTATTAGTCTATTATAGAACTATGACATTTAATTTTATTTTACATATAGTTTTTATGTATCGTAATTTTTACGAATTCATTAAAATGTTACTATAATATTGACGAATTTCTAAATGATGTAATCTAATTTTATGCTACGTATACTTAATTCAAATCAAAAATTAGATAATAATCTTGTTTTGTTAGTGTTATTTATTATTATTATTGGATTATAGACGAGCAGCTGAGAGCTGATATGTCTATATCACAGTGCTTTTAAAGTTTTTCACTACACTAGTTTGTCTCTTGTTGTGGTCAGATTGTGCGTTCGTAACCAGTGGTCGAGTCTGTTTGTAGGGTCTGGATGATGATGACCTTACATGAAAGATGATGTTGTAGATAGGTAATCCAAGTTGTATGGCACCGTACTGTGTATCTATCACTGAGTTCACTGATAGAGTAATAAGTATGTAGTTAAAGTTAGTTATGCCAGTTAAAATGAGTAGGACCACAACACAAGATTCACTGTTAAAGTTAGTTTATTTAGGAAGTTAAGTTATACAAGGTTAAGGTGGCAAATCTTCCCTTGATAGGTGTTTTCTGCGTAATAGTAGGTCGCGTACTGAAGTTAGGTGTGTAAAAATTATAATGAAGTAAAATGCAGCGCGTGCAAAATGACGCGTGCGCAAGTTTGCTGATGTATGGTGAAACCGTACACTGTTTTTGAAGCTGTTCACAGAGGGGGCTGTTACAACTTCTTCAGGAAGCTGGTTCCAATTGTGCACTACTCGGTTACTCAGGAAGTGATGAGCAATGTTAGTTTACAATTACATTTAGACCTGCATGCCATACTCCCACCAATATACCAATATACCTGACCAATATACATTGTGTGCAAAGTAGTTAACTACTTTGCACACCAATGTATGTATATTGGTCAAACATGTCGACTCAAAAAAAACTATTTGTCATCTTTTCTTTTTACACGTGTTTGCAAATAAATGAATTTACTTTATTATTCAGGCACATGGAACGCGCACCACTAGAACCGCACATACCCTGAAGGCCCTCGGTTAGGGGGTAAAACGTTTGTGTTTTTCCAACACAAACAAGTTTCGTAGTTCCGCTTATTTATTCCGCCGTTGGAAATAGGTATAGGAAAGGTAAAAAAATACTGACTTGTCTCTAGGCCGTTCGTGGTTAGGCGAGGCGTAGAAGGCATCAACTGCTGCAAGCAACCTGTCGTTGGGAGGCGCGGGCGGTGGTAGTCTTATCGTGCTCGGGTCTAGGGGTTTGTACTTGTCGTCTTCCAACTGAAACGGAATGTATTTTTTTATTACTACAATCTCTAACACCATGTAATGAAGCTCATTGTTATTTCAGAAATTAAAACTAGTAAGAATCTTACTAATCGCACCAACCATGCCTAAGCAACAAAGATTATTGTATACTAGCTGCGCCCCGCGGCTTCGCCCCCGTGGAAATTTATGTTTCCAACTTTCTTAATTTTTCTTTCATAAGAACCTTCTCCTGACAATAACAAACACAACAAAGAAAGAATTAGCGAAATCGGTCCAGCCGTTCACGCGTGATGCCGTGACCAAGGAAAACGGGTTTCATTTTTATATATATAGATATAGGAATTTAATTTTCAATCACTTGTACTTACCTATTCATTCTATTTTGTAACTTAGTTGATTGGGACGGAGGCAGAAAAGATATCTTGAAATTAGAAATAACATAGGCTTACAAGGTCAGCATGAAATGAAGTAGCGGGAAGATAAAATAATGCCTTATAACAAAATAGTTAAGATATTTCTTACCCGCACAAGAGGCACCATCAATCCAGCTGGTAGCTCGAAATACGGTACGGAAGGCATGAGATCTTCATTATTAATTTCCGGGAAGGGCGGGAAGCCCGGCGGCGGTTTAGTGAGGTCCGGAAGACCATTCTGGAACGCAAGCGGAGGCTCCGGGGCGAACCCAGGCGGCGGTATAGAGAAGTTCACATTTGGTAGAAGAGTAGCCAAGTCAGGTTCTTCCGGCTCCGAGTTCCTTTTCTGAGACAACTGTTCAAATGCCTGACTGTCGTAAGAGTTTTCGTTCCCACTGTTATTACCCGGGTAATTATCTCCACTCTCGCTACCGTAAATGTTGTTAGAGAAGTTGTCATAAATGTTTTCTTGAAAACTGTCATTAGTAAAGTTATTTGGTGGGTAATGCGAGTTGTTGTGTTGATTGTTTTCGTTTTGTTCTAAGCTGTTGAGTTCTACAGCTTGCTTTTGCATTTCGAGCTGCTGTATTTGCTGCATCGTGTGCGCGACAAACGCCTGATGCTGTGTTTTGTAGCTGAAAACAAATAATCACGTTAAAGAGGACAAAGCTTTCATATAAGTTTTTACTTCTCAAAGTTAGGATCTTGGACATAGATTTTTTTTACTATTCTATAGGTAGGCTAGCTTTATTCGTTAGTTTTTTTGCGACAATAATGACAATTCTATACTTCTCAAACGTAGATTTAGTCTGCTGTGCCAAATGTGCGATAGCGTTGGAATGCTGCGCGATCAAGTTGTTCTGGTACTCTTGATAGGAGCTAGTGGGACTCTTCATTTTCTCAATAACCGCTGTCTCGAAATAATTCGACTTGGACTCCCAAAGACGAAGCAACTTGTTCAGCTTAGCCTCTTGCTCCTCGGTCACCGCTGAAACATACAGATGTTTAAACTGTTGTCATACAAGATGATTCATATCAAGCATGGTACCTGGAGTGCAGACCTCAGGTGGTGATGATCGTTAAAGATGCTTTAGAATACATACTATGACAAACAAGAGTCCAATGTTTTTATAATAAAGGGAATTTTCTAGATAGTATGCAAGAACTGGTAAAGACAAAGTCAGGTAGTTTACAGACAGTCATGTAACAAAACCTAAGATTCAGTTTACTTTAAGATCACCAATTCTTTAGCAAATATGAATTACAATTATTAAATAAGTAATTAAATTAGGTTTCACTCATTACTTTACTAATTTAGGCACCTTCACCCATTCTTAGAAAAACATGTTCAATGCCTTCACATACATACCATTTTGCGAAAATTCCCGTAATTATAAAGTAAAATCACGAAAGGTTTTTAAAGAGACCTACATCTCGAGGGCATTATTATAAATATGTTACCTATACTGGTATTGCAAAACATGGGAACGACCACGCTTTCCAAATTTTTCTTGAGATCTTCAGCATTTTTGCGTGCACTGTAATTAGGAATAATTTGATAATAGACACCATTGATAACATGAATGACAGGGACACGAAAATAATGAACGATAAATATTAAAAATAAAATACATAGGAGTATTTAAAAAAAATATGTTGCATGATAAAAATTGTAACTCTTTTATCTTATCATCAGTTTTAATATACACTTTGTATGATTAATATCCCAAAACAGAGTTTATGTTCATGTTACATAATGGCTGTACACGAAAAACAACACAAAATGGTACAGGAGAATAATTTTAAACATAATTAGGTACCCAATAAGAAAACAAGATTATTTAGTCAACAGAAAATATATCAGAATAATAGGATACCAAAAAAAATTCAAAGTAGGTATACAAAAACATCACAAAATATTATAAAACCTGAAAAGTGGAGATAAACCACCGAAAGTAACACAAAAATATACCCTCGTTAGTCACAATGGCGAAGCAAAACTACAAGTCTACCAAGAAAATTAAATAGGTCTACTAACCAGTGATGAAGGACATCATTCACCAAGTAAATGATGTGTAGCTTCTGTGTGAAGGCTGCGCCTGGCTGGGTCACTTTCCTCAGAAGGTGCTGCGATATGACCTTGCCGGCGTCGTGGGATGTTGCGTGGTGGAGTATCCAGCCTTTGCCTAAAATAAATATAATGCTTTATTCAACTGCCCAGGAGCGTTTAGTGGATAATTATAGTCAAAGTCTTGAACCCTAACAAGTACAAATCTAACAGTTTGTGTTTAAAAATACTAGGGCCTAAAAAAAATTGTAACAATCCGTGCAAGCCCTTCTCTGGCTTACCAGAGAAGGTTTTGTTGAATCTTAATCTAATAATAATTATTTTTTTCGCGTGCCACCGTCTATTTTATTCTTACATGTCCAGTCCATCCCAAGGTTGCCTGGAAGAGATCGCTCATAGCGATAAGGCCGCCTTTGTATAATAAGCGGCACAAGTCGTGAGCACAGATGGGCAGTAGTGGGGGTAAGCTCGCGCAAGTACGAATGACATGAATGTAGCCGAATGACACGCGAGACCTCCAATAGACGATGTGCATTGACTGAGGAACTAATCGCATGCAGTTCGGCACCCCGCCCCGCCCCCATGGCTTCAAAAATTAACTACTGCGCAGGTGTCAGTTTGTGCTCACGACTCATGCCGGTCACTATACTTCGTCTACTCTTAGCATTTATTTCTGTATTGTTATCTGTCTTTGTGTGGTACAATAGTATTATCTATCTATCTTAATCCAACAGAATGCAATTCACCCTCCCACAAATTGAAATGCCATGCAAATGCCATGAAGGTAAAAAGTCACTTACCCTCTTAACATAATTATATTTAGGTATTTTGCAATGGAATTCTACCAAGTGACACCTGAATCTTAGGTATCTATTATTTATTATAGTTTTTGTTTAATCAATAGATTAGAAACACTCAATTTGAGCAAGAATCTCACTTGCACCCTGCAGATCTTGCTTAGCCAGTGCCCATGATGCACAAACAGATGTTGTCTGTGTAATAGCAGCCACTGGGCAATGAGATTTAATTATAAACTTTATTCAGGTGCACCTTTGTTATGATGGTGTGTGTACAATATAAAACATCATTAATGCCTAGGCGAATAGGAATTTATAGAAGTTTACCTGAAGAAATGCTGTCCTTAGTGCAAGAGTCAATAATAGGTTGAAGAATGTTGTCTAACTCAGTGAGACTTATATTGTTTTCTTCCGCCATCATCTGTATCTTCTCCACTTGCGCTTTGCTGACCAGCTCATTGATTTTCACTTGCTGCTGCTGAATCAGCACCTAAAATGGATTTCATTCATATTAAACAGCTGTCATGGAAATAATGTCTAAACTGTTTGATTTGAGGTGCAAGATAGACGTTTTAGCTACTGTGACTCAAATGGAAGTATATTATTTAGTGATAAATGAAGCATGATTTGCTACCATGAAAAAAAAATTATAAATAGGAGTCTAAAATGTAACTATTCTAAAACTAAACTGCCTGATAGTCTGTCTAATGTCTGTGTGATAATGAAGCCTGTAAACAAAATTATTTCACTTTTAAATTAATACTTTCAGGTTTACACAATCGAAAACAAATACATATTAAATCCCTTGGGTTCAATTTGCATAAATTATTTATTTTATTGTAAGCATGCATAATTTTAGCCCCACACTGTGCAAGGGTGGACTTGTACTCAGTAAGAGATTTATTTAAAGTCAGATCAGAGCGCTTCTGTCTCACAGTGAAAGGCTGATCATAATCTTTTAAAAGCCAAATAAGACTAAATATTAATATAGGCACATTTATGAAGCTGGTAAAATGTAGGAGCTACTAACCGCATGCTGCGCATTGAGATTACTCTCAGACTGTGTGATTTGCTCTTTGAGCATGTTGATCTGTGTGTTGACGTTATCAATGTCAGCCTGGTGTGCGGCTGAAGGGGCAGCGGCCGGTGTGGGCGCCGAGTTGGCCGCCAGCCACTGCTGCAATGCTGGCGCCGCCGCCATCGACGCCGCGAGTCCAAGCTGAGCCGGCGTCGCGCTGGCCTGTTGGGGCATTACATATTGCCTGTTCTGTGCCATATAAGCCCCGGCGGGAGCAGGCGCCTGGCCACCGGCGGATTGCTTTAGAACTATAAACAGCGGAGGTTCATTTAGTTTCCATCGTAAAGGAGGCGTTACATCGCAATCGTTGCACATATAAACTCATCTTCCGTTTGGTTTACTATGCTTACTTGCTTGCTCTGTCGTCACTTTGTACTGGTAGTAGTTGAAGTACTCCCCGCCGTACAGGAAACTGAACTTTGGATTGTTCTTCTGCTTGGTCTTCGTCATCTTCTCGAAGTCGGGACCATTTCTAGCGACAAACTGTGCGAGTTTGTCGATGATGTTGCGTAGATCTTGATCTGAAATTATCATATGATAGCATTTAAATTTTTTTACTGTTTCAAAGTAGATACCGAATAGTGACAGGAAAGATCGAAATACCTTGCGGTGGTTGTGGAAGCTCCATTTTTGTAGTGGTAAATTATTGAGGTTAAAAGAGTTATTGAACTTGTAATAAACGGGCTGCTATTACAAGTTATACATAAACACTCCAAACTTCGTCCATCATGAGTTTTGATCATGAAATTGATTATTTGATATAAACTACAGTCCAATCTACCGTAAAATCACAATTTTTGTCCACTAAAAACAAACTGACACACATTCCAACATCGTAGCCATTTGTAATTTTTGGAGTGAGCGAGCGAAGCGAAGCGAATGACTGACTGAACGAATGGAAATGGAAAATGAATGAACGAATGAAACTCAGTGGGGTGGGACCACGGTCACGGTGCGCGGTGGGACCAAGCCTTTCATGAACTTGTCGGAAAGCTTCGGTTTTTTGTCAAAATAAAACAATTCAAATGCTGCCATAATGATAAATAATTTCCGGAAAAGTCCGGTTCCTCACTTGTCAAAATACAAAAATCATGAAGATGATACTTTTCGTTGTTGATGACTAAAATTAAATTATTGAATTGAATTGAGAAATGATCGTACGCCCACAAAAATTCCTAATTCACAAAAGCCAAGTCTACATATGGCAGCATTCATTGCACCATAATTCGTTCTCGTACGGTATTGATCGCTCGCTGATCTCTAGTCCCCAAAATAATTTAGTTGCAGTCAGTCGTCAATGAAGGAGGTGCTGGGCTGTCTGATGACAAATCAGTCGACGTAAACCGTTCACCACCTTGTAAACAGTGCTAGAATTAGCAATACCAGCCCTTTACCATGTCTTCCTTGGTAAGTCCCAGTCCAAGTCTGCAATTACTTTTATAAGCTTTTTTGAAAGGGCACTTCTAAGATCTAGTAGTTAACGCTAATCTAATAGGATCTCTACAGTTTCTGTTCCTAAAAAGTACTGAACAGGTATCTGTCTTCTTTACTAATTATATTTTGCAAAGATTACTTACCATGAAGAAAAAACTACACACTTGAGAAATACTCAGTATTTTTTTGCGTACATGTGTCTAACAGGGTCTTAAAATTATTGAAGTGAAAAGAAATGAATTAAATAATGCAAGTCCTTCCTAAATATTTGTTTCTTGTTATTTATTCAGAGGATGAAGGCAGCTAAATGTCCCTCGGACGAGTTAGCTATTACAAATTGTGCTCTCATGAACCCTGATGACTTTCCCAGTGACACCAAGTAAGTATTGATAGTTAAACTACAAATATCTACTGAATATAATGTTCATTTATTAAACGACCTACCTATCTCATTTTCAAGAACATACCACTCTTCCAGTTATTGTCCTTAGAGTTCTAAGGACCCTTTTGCTCAGCATTGAATAAAATGGGTCACAAAAAAATACATGAATATATATTTTTATATATATTTTTATATATATTTTTGAGTAGAAGAATAAAATGTTAAGTTCAACTTAACATTTTATTCTTCTACTCAAAAATAATTTATTGTTTAAGTACTTTTGGATACTATAATAATGCCCACTAGAATAAAATTGTACATAACACTCGGTCAAAACATTGCAGACACATTGAAATCTCGACGGGTCCATCTCAGCACTATGTGTTCAGCATCAAGTTTTACAATGGAGTTGACCGCGGAACTGTTGGGTTCTCTGCTCCTCAGAGGAAATGGGCCACTTTGTCTATTGGTCAGGTATGCACTCACTGACAACATCAATTATTTCAGCCTGTTGGCAACCAATGTAGAATACCTATAGGCCTCCTAATTAACTGGGTATAGGGTTCCTCTTCAAAACTACATTCTTTCTGGTTCAGTGGTACTTTTTATGATTTTGGTCCATTGGGCAAGTTGTATGCCCCTTGATCTTCTCTTACTGTTACAGTGACTAGAGCTTACAGTTTTATCTAGTTTAGTGGTAAACCAATAAAAATTGTGGCATATTACTCCAAAATTAAATGATATCGACACACTTTCCTTGAAACTTGCTAAGATGTAGCCAATACACAATTAGGTCATATCGTGACCTAGTTAGTTATACAATTCAACTTAAAGTAACTCCCTGCTGAGAACAACGAGTCCAGTATATGTACATTAGCAGTAGTTAAGTAGTGACATTTTTAGTCTAACATAAATTTAAAATGAATTAGCTCAAATAGTATTTTTAAAACTTTATGATTGTAACATAATTGAACGCGTGACGCGTTAATTAGAACGCGTATTTATCGCGTACCTTTGCTTTTATTGGCTGATGTTTCAAATTTCATCATAATTAATTAATTTACAATTTTGCTAGGGTTGATAAAAATACTGATTCACTAACTCGCACCATGATTCTCGTCCAAACTGGTGTGAATTGACAAATCGTAAAAAAAAAATGAAGATTCTGCACCATCCAATATTTCCATTGAATTTATGCATCAAGTGAAGTCACTGAAAAGCAAACTTTGTTAGGTTCACCACTTGTTTAAAGCTGCCACACCCAGAAACCGTGGCCGGGCCGGAGGCGAAGGCGTGCGGGTTGTATTATACGAATTTATTCTACACCTACACCACCGGGCGGCTTATGTGTAATTTCTCATATAAATTCGTATGATACAACCCGCACTCCTTTGCCTCCAGCCGCTTTTAAGAATTATTATTGCTATTTTACCAAATGATGTCGTAAGAGTCGACTAAGGGAGTCTCCATTAGTACCTTCCTCTGGTACTAAGGGAGACTCCCTTGGGCAGCGGCTTCCCTGTGTGTATTTTTAACACCTGAACTGCGATCACCAATCTTCCTTCCAAGCATGGTAATTAAGGCGAAACCCTTGCTAAGAGGAGGTATGTTCACATAATGTTGACATAAGGTGTGCTGAGGGGATTTTATAATACAATTTGTTATTTGACCAGCTAATCATAAAACCGTTTTATTTCAGCCCATTGATGTGAAGGTCTTCAAGGCTCAGCAAGCAGAATGTCTTTGCAGTATAACCTTGGAGGCAGATTTCATGCTCAAGAAAACGTAAGTGCAAATAAGATTATCCTTTAGGCACTAAAGCTGGCTTGAAACATACAGTGCGGTGAGTATTATTGAAAGCAGTTCCAATAGCAATAACTCGATTTTCTGGAGTTTTACTTTCAGAAATAGAGTTATTGCTTGATTCCTTTCTGGAACTCCAAACCTTCAAGCATTGAGGGTCTCCCTGCCAGACGTGGCCTGCGGTGGCGGTCAGTACAATTTGATAAATAAGTGTTGTCAAATTGTACTGGTCAACTCATTTTGGGGCCCATGTAAGATTAAGATTAGCATTTTTTGGGATTGAGGTTGGTATTGTATTCGGAGTTACTGAGAACTGCTTACGTAAGCACCCAGAAGTGTAAGTTTTTGGTATAGACAGGAGACTCATATTCATTTATTCGCCGTAGTAGCTCAAGGCCAGGGACCGTACAACCCGAGTTTGGGTGAACCTCCTTCAAATGTAAATAAATAAATGTATTTTCTTTCTTTCTTTCTTCATTCAAATGGGTAACACTTTCATCGTCTACGCATTTCGATTAGGTTACGTCTTGTTCGGGTAACCCTTTCATTGGGGTTTAGCAATGGTAGGGTTACCCTTTCGTTCGCTATTGAACAGGTTACCTCTTTGTATGGGTTTTTAGTGTTACACCATGGTTATCATTCCAACTCCTATTGAAGTTCAGAAACTGACGAACATAAACAGAAAAAGTAAAAATTTTAGTAATCATCTATAGGCGCGGTCGCAACTCATATTCAAAGACTGTGGGGGAGGGTCACACTCACACACGGTATATACACTGGGTATCGTCATCGATGGGCTAATTTAAGGGTGCAAATTACGGTCATGACGTCATTTTTAAATTCCAATTGGCCGTCATATTTTTATTCTAATTACTACATTATAGGTATCGTTTATGACTAACTCGAGGTTAAAAATATGAGGTCTAATCTATATGAGGTCTAATCGATAAATCTGGTGTGCCCGACATTTTTTTATTCCAGTTTTTATATTATGGATATCGTTTTCGAGTAACTCGAGGGTGAAGATTACGAATATGAGGTCATTTTCAAAATGGAATGAGGCCGACATATTTTTTTTCCTATTTTTACATTATAGCTATCGTTTTCATCTGGAATAAAATAATATGTCGGCCCCATTCGATTTTGAAAATAACCTCATATTTGTCATCTTCATCCTCGAGTTAGTCGAAAACGAAACTTAGTTTTGCGTTGCTTAAGTTTATGAGTCAATGATTTCATGGAGATGTACGTTTCACATACTATAAGTTAGATTAGACATTGTAAATGTTATGGTGATGTCATCATTGCAGGCATGATATCATGGACTAATACCTACTAGTTTATCTCAGATAACAAAAAATATCCATAATATGTTGAATGATTTCGGCAACTTTGAAATGTAAAACAAAAGCTTTTGGTATTTGAACTTGCACCTCCTACTTCTAGTCGGCCCGAGAAACCGATTTTGCATCAAAGTTCTGAAGAACCCGAAGTTCTAGATGAGCTAGATTCTGGCCATGGACGAATTTCTTGACTTGGATTATACTTTTACATTATACAGAGCTTTTGCCTTTTCCGATGTTAAAAGTATTATAGTAGGCTATGTCCTACCCTGAGATACCGCCTACCACCTTGTCGAATTTCTCTAAAATCCGTTCAACTGTTTAGGCGTGCAAAAGTTACAGACAGACAGACAAAGTTACTTTCGAATATTCTAAGTATATAGGTTTTGCTGATTATCGGTCACTCTTTTGATCCGAAGATACCGCAGAAAATGTCCGCTGTCGCCTTCAAAGTGTAGGTAGTAATGGTATAATACAAATTGTGGGGTTGACTAGACCTAACACCTAATTGACATCTATAAACAGTACCTACCATGTTTATTTATTTATTTATATATTTATTGCATTCATGACCATTATATGTTAACATTTTTAGGTAGAATCTACATGAACCCTGTCAGGGCGTTGCAACATTCTAAGTTAGAGTTCTTAAGTACAAATAAATGGTCTACAATTTTACATTATTAATATAGTCCTCAAGCATAATTGTTAGTTAAGATACAGAAGAGGATACACAATTCATCACCTATAAGTAGGTTTATCATAATTATTAGGTATGTCAGAAATATTAAAAATTTAATCAAAATGTATGTCGAAATAAAAATAAAATAAGGTAAAATTTTTAAACATTATGTCCATTTTAAGCAGATTATAAATGTCAATATTGGTGTTAAACAATGATAATATGCCCACTTATGTCATACAAAGCATTATTAAAATGTTTCTACGGAAATGTTTATTTCTGTCCCATGAGATCTGGTTTATGGGATAAAAAGTAGCTTGTTTTATTCCAGTCCTAGAATTATCTGTTCTGCAATATTTCAGCCCAATTCCTTCAGTAGTTTCGGCGTGAATTGTTAACAAACATCCATTCAAACTTCCGCATCACATGGCAATAAAATATTGTAAAAATGATATATCTATCCCATAAACAGTTCCCATGGGATAGAAATAATCTATAAACATTTCCATAGAAACAACGCTGCGGCGGGTAGAAACTAGTTTATAATATTTGTGTGATCTCACTTATCGTCGCAAGATATAACAGAAATGTAACTGGGCGACCTTTCCAGGGTATCCTTAGACCCGTACGACTCGGATCAAATGGCCCGGGACTTCCTCATCCAGTTCTCGAGTCAGATCTTCACGGTGGGACAGCAGCTCGCCTTCTCCTTTCAGGATAAGAAGGTTCTCTCGCTGGTTGTGAAGAATTTGGAAGGTTAGTTCACTGATTTAGGTACTTTTTGTCAGTTTCACTATAACACAGTATCTAGCCTCAAAGTAAGCATTATTTTATTTATTTATTAAACCAGTTCGTTTAATAAATAAATAAAATAATGCTGGACAATTCACACAGCATTATCTAGCCCCAAAGTAAGCAGAGCTTGTGTTATGGGTACTAGATAACTGATATACATAATAATATACGAGTACATAGATATATATTTTTTTATTATACATAGAAAACGACCAGAACACCCTGAACAAATATCTGCAGATCGTACAAATATTTGTCCCGAGGCGGGAATCGAACC
Source organism: Eupithecia subfuscata (assembly GCA_963564075.1). Classification (NCBI taxonomy): domain Eukaryota; kingdom Metazoa; phylum Arthropoda; class Insecta; order Lepidoptera; family Geometridae; genus Eupithecia; species Eupithecia subfuscata. Next base: position 11,638,840 of record OY751103.1, on the reverse strand, counting down.
CGCAACCTCGTGCGTCGCAGGTGGACCTTCGCCCACCGCGCCACAGAGGTCGTCGTTTAATGGGCACCAGATGATCGATATAAATTTTTTATGCACCCAGACCGGCTGTGTGATTTGATTACGCAAAAACCACCCATAATATAATTGACATTTGAAAGCCATTTCATGGCCTTCGTAAGTTGGATTGTATGGATAGGACGCGCGAGGGCTTCATTACCTTCTAGCTTCATCGAATGGTTTTCAATTATCTCGCAACCTCCTGCGTTGCAGGCGGACTTTCAATAACAGCTTCTTGGATGACACAAGATGTTAAAGGTGAAGTATAATTTATGTTATTTATGACCAGCAGTAAGCAGTGTATTTACAAGAAATATATTAGGACATCTGTGGCGCAGCGGGCGAAGGTTCACCTGCGACGCAGGAGGTTGCGAGTTCGATTCCCGCCTCGGGACAAATGTTTGTTCCATCTGCAGAGGTTCAGGGTGTTCTGGATTTTTTCTTTGTATAGTAAAAAATGATGATGGTGATCGTGATGTCTGGAGAGAGTGGGGGGAGGCCTTTGCCCAGCAGTGGGATAAATTTGGTTAATAATAATAATAATAGTAAAAAATATATATCTATTTAGTGTATTGTATTAAGTATATCAGTTGTCTAGTACCCATAACACAAGCTCTGCTTAGCTTGGGGCTAGATAATGCTGTGTGAATTGTCCAACATTATTATTATTATCATCATCATTGCGAATGGTACATTGTCCCGCATACCCACCTTAACACAGCAATCAACTATGGACATAAGTTTATAAATTTCTTACGATATTTTTAACAAGCTAAGAGCTAACCTTCTGTTAAAGCTCAATTTAGCTTTTCGGGATCACCTAAGGCTGGTGTTCACTAAAAGATAATCGGACAATTAGGCAGCTTCAGAATAGAATAAGAATCATTTATTTGCATAAAACATGGTGCGAGCATGCAATTTTGTTGAAATATAAATGGATTGGATGACCTACATGTTTTGCCATTACTGGCGTGCAAATAGGAGAGGGCACGCTGCAGATTTGTCACTAATGATATGTCTTATAATTATGAAGTATACAATCAATCATATTACAAAAAAATTATCAGATAAATTTTAAAATAATTATAAATTCTAATAGGTATAATCAAAATTTGTCATCGTCGGTTAACTTTGACGTTTAATGTATGAAATCTTCAAATCATCAAAAAAATTAGTTGTCTGTAAAGTCGGTTTACTGACGATAGTTGAACGTGACAACGTCTTAAGAAAATACTGATGGAATGGTAGCATTTGATACTCGATCAAAACATGTAAATGTAATATAGTATAGCAGCTGTCCACGCAGACGCATCGCTCACTCAAGTAGGAGAGAGACGGATGTCGAGCGCTCTCGCTTGCAGTTCAAGCCTTACATGGAACGCCTCAGAGCGAGGTAACGCCGCATGACGTCATGTTTTTTCGTGCGTGCAGCCGGCTCTATCGAATTATAAGACGTTGTCACGTCAAAAAGTCAAAACAACTGTTTAAAATGAAACCATCTGTTGGTGCACTCGGGTCTCTGATATTAATTCCTCGGTTTGACTTTTTATAGGTGTGGACGTGCAAGCATTGGCAGCTGGTTCGAATGCGGTCCCTCGCCGCGTCAGGATGGGCCGACTGCTGCCCGACGCCGCAGTACAATTCGATAAGGCTGAGAACTCTTCACTCAACATCGTTGGCAAGGCTAAGGGGTAAGACTATAGCGCTAGTACCTAAACAATAAAAAAACAATAGTGAATTGGATCAACGCGGTCCCACGGCGTTTGGATAAGCGGGTTTATAAAATAGCCAGTAATATTAAATTAGTTCGAACTTCGAACCTAATGGCCTTCTGCTGCCCGACGCCTCAGTACAGTTCGATAAAGCTGAGAACTCTTCACGTAACATCGTCGCAAGGCTAAGGGGTCCAAAAAATCAATAAAATCCAAGTCACTATTTACTAGCGCTATAAAGTGTTCTCTATAGCGCTAGTAAATAGTGAATTGGATCAACGCGATCCCACGGCGGCGTTAGGAAAAGCTGTTTATAAAGTAGCCAGAGGGGCGAGTCTATTTGACGTTATAAGACGTGATCGTTATGTCTCCTTTTAGTCTGGGATTTGCGTATTGTTTTTTTTTTTCAATTTTAAGGAGTCAAAGAATTTTTTTTAAATTTTATGTCATTCGAGTTTTGACCACGGGAGTACTGAGATTTAGGCCTAGTTTGACAACCATACCCGCTAGGTTCGCCCCTTAACTAATGAGGATCCGTAACGTTTTTAGTTGAGAATGCAGATTTATAGAACTAAGAAATTCATAACACACGGTGCAAAAAATTTTGTTCTACGACAAAAATTGACGAAGTTATGAACAAATTACTAGCGAAGTCACTGAGTGACCGCCGCGGGCGCGTGTGACGTCACTGGCTCGGTCGCCGCCCGTTAACCGAAGGCAGATATCAGTTTTTGGTGAAACACGAATTATTTTTTTAATATTTTTTAATTCGTCTCTCAAAACTCAGTCTATTTGGTTATGTAATTTTTTTTCCTACACGTACACCGGCGGCGGCGGTCACTCAGTGAACTTCGCTAGTAATTTAGTGATAACTTCGTACGTAATGGTCCGATTTGGATAATTTAAAAAGATATATCATTCTAATGTCATAAAGAATAACGTGGATACTAGTTCTATTGAAATTGCTATAACTTTACGGATCCTCATTCTGAGAGCTATGGCTGTTTAATGAACACATATCCTGATATGACATTGTATTTCAGAAAGCAACCTCGTCAGTCCATCATCAACCCTGACTGGGACTTCGGGAAGATGGGCATCGGCGGTCTGGATAACGAATTCAACGCCATCTTCCGGCGAGCTTTCGCGTCTAGAGTGTTCCCCCCGGAAGTCGTTGAGCAACTGGGTAAACAACATTTTTCTCTTACCATCTTATACCGATATAAAAGCTGGCGCGATTGTCTTTTGTTTTGTCATACAATGATCCACGTTGACGTCACAAATCCGGGCCAGTATACGAAAAACAAAAAGTGATCGCGTCAGCTTTTAAAAATGACCTACACTGTCTGAAAAAGGCATTTTCGAAATCTAAAGTTGAAATCAAAGTCTTAGGTAAGTAAAAAATATGCATAAAAAGTTGTAGATCATTAGCTTGGGGCTAGATGGTTCTGTGTGGATTGTCCAGCATTATTTATTTATTAATGAATATATTCATGTGAGAGTGAGATAGAAAAAATATGGTCGTATCATACATTAGTTACCCTACATAAAAGTATATTTATTGCAAATACGTGTAAAAAGATGATAAATACAGTAAATGAGTAGCAATTTATTTTGCCCTTTTTGGAGCGTGCAATCTTTTTAATTTACGTGCAATAAATAATATAAATATTAAAAAAAAAGTTCACAAATAGAATTAAGGACGTAATTACAAATTTGACACGCTCAAATTTAGGAATCTGAGCCTGCACACTAACACAAAAACTCCACGCACACATTGAAGCCGCTTTACGCTTGTTTTTATACATTATCTAACAAATCTTGATACTTGAAGCTTTTGTAGGATCGATGGCTACAAAAAATTGCAATAGCATAGCAAGTTATTTATCCTTTATCTATTCTATGCATAATAAAATAAACAAGATCCGTCAAGTGCGAGTGTGAATGGCGCTCCAAACTTTTGTTAATATTTTGTTACTTCTATTAAAGGTAACAGGTACTTCGGAGATTAGTGAGTAGGAGGTACTGAGGGGTGAGTCTCGGCAAGGCGTGATCAAGACGTCGACTTCTCGATTGATTCTGCTGCTCACCAAATTTCATGATTCTAGGTCTAGGGGAAGTGTCTAGGTTTTGGGTGCATGTGATTCCCTTGGAAATTTGAAAATTTTCGGACATAAACGGCTGTAACTTTTGAGTGCGTTGACTTAGCAGTTTAATTTATATCACGGCTTCAAGAAGTTACGGACTTGAGTATTTGATGTTAATTTCAACTCAATACCTTCATGGGTTCCTGAGAAAAAAGGGTTGACAGACGGACAGACAGACGGACAAAAGTGATCCTATAAGGGTTCCTTTTTTCCTTTTGAGGTGCGGAGCCTTAAAAATGGTTTTTATGTGAAACGCAGCTCATATACGAACCATTGATATTACCTACCACTTGAGGACTCAAAGGCAAGCTAATTTGATTTTCTCGTCTATTGTAAAATAAAATGAGCGCCATCAGTTCTGCGTATTTATTTTGTAAAAGTTATTCTAATTGTTAAAATATCATAATAAACAAGCGATTTTAGCACTGTGTTTTGGTAAAGTAAAGAGCTTCACCGTCTTGGAAACTAGGGGGTAGCTGTAGTTGCTTTAATAAGAGATGGCTTTGGAGTCGCTAGTATGTTAACATAATTATTTACGCCTTATTTTATAGGTGTCTACGTATTCTTAATCAACTGATATGATAACACCCTGACAAAACTGAGGTAGGTACAGTCAGCAACGAAAGTCCCACACATCCAAAGTTCCAAAACATCTTAACACTAAACCGTTCCATAATTCGGTGCTAAGAGAAAACAACGAAATTAAACATAGCTATTATTTTGACATTAGAAACAGACACTTCAATTTGTAATTTGGTAAGAACGAACCTATAGATGAAAATGAAATGGAGAATTTTCCAAATTTTCAAAACAACGTACATAGCAATTATATTACATTTATATCGTAATATATTTTTTTTTTTAAGTAGAGATTTCAACGAACAGAAAGCATACCAACTTTTTGAAAAAAGCTAATATTTTGACGGGTGAATTCTCTATTCAAAATGAGGCAGCTTTTTTCGATATTGAGTCAAAATAAGGTGAAAAAATAAATATTTCAAATCAAATTAATTACAGTGTATTTGGGACATAAAAAGGTAAGTTTTCACCAAATTTCGTGAAAAAAAGAATTATTTTGTAAAAGATAAAAATAAAAAACCAAATAATTGGTTTTTTAAATTTTTTACATAAATTTTGAGGTTATCTGAAAAAAGTGTAAAACAAAAGTTGTAGATCTTTTTATTACCTACAACTTTGCCATTTGATTTTTTTCCATAGGACTTGTAGTTTGGCCGGAAATCTAGATAAACCGTTTTTTACCCTTTAAACTCACCCCCTGCCCCTTCCCGACCTCAGATCGCCCGTAAATTATTTTTCCTAACATTTTTATATTATTCTCCTCCTTTTCCAATGGGTTTCATCCTACTATGAATTTGTTTCACTTTTTATTATTTTTAAAGCCTTCTACCCTGGTCTATAATTATATGCTGATGATGATGATGTTGACCTTTTCCAAATCATACATATTTAGGCACATATACTTTCAGTCCAAAAAAGTGTCAATGTTATCAAGTCACCGTACACAACACACATACGGTTCTTTGGAACTTTGTCGTGCTAATTATTTGCAATAAATTCGACATACCCGTGCTTCCATGAGCGCGTCTGACGCGCGACTGACAAATAAAATGAAATAGAGTCTATGTGCAGCGCGTTCTGAAACCTTTTCATAGAATAATGTATGGAAAAATCATGGTGGATTTTCGGCTATCTATTCTTTCTCATAAATAAAAAAGTATTTGATTTGGGTCAAAATAATACCCAAGACGTACAGGGGACTATATAAGCCACATTTTTTTATTACTTTCACGTTGAAATATGCCGCAGAATTGGCTATTTATGTAAGTACCTATCCAGACCCCATTTTTCGACAATTTCAGCGATTCTTGCGTTGGTAAAAACGTATTTATGTGAAAATATTGTATGGGACTCCTATGTTATTTTCGCACCCTGTAAAGATTAATATATTACCTTTCATTTTATACCCTGATATCTAAACAGTAGCGATTCCTGGTTCATTAAATGGTACCTAAAAACCATTGAAATTTGTAATTACGTCCTTAATAGAGTTGACATACATAGAATTGACATAAATTTAGCAAATAATAAGTCGTTATAAAGTTATTTGTCTCTTATCATTTATAAAATCTTTCACTGTATAGTCATACTTTTCAGACAATATGATTCTCAGCTTCATCTGAAACATCGCAGTAAAAGACGTAGGGAGAGTCTTTTGCCCAGCAGTGGGGCACATCAGCCGAATTGTAATTATTTACTTTCCCCAGGCTGCAAGCACGTAAAAGGCATTGACATAAATTTAGCAAATAATAAGTCGTTATAAAGTTATTTGTCAAAGCTCTTATCATTTAATAAAATCTTTCACTGTATAGTCACACTCTTCAGACAATATGATTCTCAGCTTTCTCTGAGACATCGCAGTAAAAATGTTATTATTTACTTTCCCCAGGCTGCAAGCACGTAAAAGGTATCCTTCTGTTCGGTCCTCCCGGTACCGGCAAGACCCTGATGGCTCGACAGATCGGAAACATGCTAAACGCTCGCGAGCCCAAGATCGTCAATGGACCGCAGATCCTGGACAAATATGTCGGGGAGAGCGAGGCTAATATCAGGAGACTGTTCGCTGATGCTGAAGAGGAGGAGAAGAGGGTAAGTTTACAAGAATAGCTTTCATCATCATTATCATCGTGGCGCTTTAAAATAAAACTAGACGATCACCTTGCAGTTTCACCCGCGTAGTTCCCGTTCCCGTGGGAATTCCGGGATAAAATATAGCCTGTGTCTCTCCCTGAAAAGTAAGCTTCCTAACGGTGAAAGAATTTTTCAAATCGGTCCAGTAGTTTCGGTGCCTATTCAATACAAACAAACAATCAAAACTTTCTTCTTATAATATTAGTATAGATAAAAAAGAGTTTATTCATCAAAACTATATCTAGGTTACAAATTATCTTAAATGTTATAAGTACTAACTTAGACACTTGATAGATGCGAAACAAAGAACACTTAAAATAAGGTTATTCAAAGAAAGTACTTAGGTGACGCGAGAGTGATGAAAAGGTTACGGACTTAGCTTCGCTGATTTTCAGTCCCGCCTGGAAAATGCTGTGTCTTTAGTCACTAAAAGACGAAAAGCGAATTTAAATCTTAATTGTTTAATATTAGACTCATTTTCAAATCATTTTGGTATTGTACCTGAGTGTGTGTGAACCGAACCGTAATATAAATTACTTATTTACCTACTTGGTTACCATGATCTATTCTAGAGCAAACAAAAGCGTCGAAATGTCGTGAGGGTGATCCCTGAGGGAGGTGTACTCTCAAAAAAGATCTTTGAAGGGTAAGAAGGGGACAAACTAAATGGCCAAAAATGACCTAACTAAAACGTTTTGTTAGAAACTACATAAGACGTAATCTTTAGATAATGGTACCTAACAGAAGAGTTTCTAAGTTACTCTTTATTTACAAAGAAAATTACAATCAACTAATAGAAATAAATTAAAAAATATCTGAGCGTCTGGTCGAAGCGACACGTGACCCGAGAGCAGGTGAGTATTTGGCGCAGTGCATCAGCATTGCCTTTCAGCGGGGCAATGCAGCCAGCGTCTTGGGGACGCGACGATTGGTAGATTGGCGATTGGCTGCAATAGTAGTTCTAATTTATTTATATTACTGGATTGTAATTTTTTTGTGAATAAAGACCCAGTAGAAATAAACCGAGATATTCCACCAGGTTAATTTTTATTTTCTGTACAGTGCGGCCCAAACAGTGGTCTCCACATCATAATCTTCGACGAGATCGACGCTATCTGCAAAGCGAGAGGCTCCGTCGGCGGCAACACTGGAGTTCACGATACTGTGGTCAACCAGCTTCTGTCCAAGATCGATGGTTAGTAGCTAAAGACCACAGATAGTCAGATGGTCATTTTATTGGTAAAATTAATAAAATATTATGTTATTAGTCGTCCTTTACCACTGAAATAATGTACCTATAACTTTAATGAATTTTGCTACTAGTGGAAACTTCATAAATAGCCTTCGGTTAAGTACATGTAAATTTCATGTGTTTGTACTAATATTTCATATTTTGTAATTATCTGGCTTTTTTTTTCCTAAAATACGAAAATAAAAAAGAAATTAAATAAAATTTGACGACCTCGGTGGCGCGGCGGGCGAAGGTCCGCCTGCGGCCCAGGAGGTTGTGGGTTCGATTCCCGCCTTGGGACAAATGTTTGTACGATTTACAAATATTTGTTCCGATTCTGGTCGTTTCATGTATAATAACACTATCTATATATATATATCTATGTAATGTATATATTATCAGTCATCTAGTACCCATAACACAAGCTCTGCTTAGCTTGGGGCTAGATGATGCTGTGTGAATTGTCCAGCATTATTTATTTATTATTTATTAAAAAGAAACTTTTTGGTCCCACTAGCTCAGTTCATTGCGATATCTTTCTATTTTTTCAAGATCATGTCCACATCACCGACACCCTATGTCATGATGTGGACATCAACTTGGAAAAATAAAGTTTTAAGACACTGACTGTGGTTACGCACGCTTCTCCGAACTTGTAAAAAAGTAGCCTAAGTGCGGGATAACAATACGATTGATGATTATGGATCAACTGCCGTTTGTCGTGAAAAAGTAATAGATAAACAGACACACAATCACACTATCACATCACACTTCACACTAATATTATAAATGCGAAAGTTTGGATGTATAGATGTATGGATGTTTGTTACCTCTTCACGCTAAAAGTACTGAACGGATCGGGCTGAAATTTTGCATACAAGTAATTCTAATCCTGGAATCAAACATCTATGGCTTCTCAGGCTACTTTTTATCCCATAAATCAGTTCCCATGGGATAGAAATCACCTCTAAACATTTCCATAGAAACAACGCGTGCGAAGCCGCGGGCATAAACTAGTAATATTATAAATGCGAAAGTTTGGATGGACCGATGAATGTTTGTTACGTCTTCACGCCAAAACTACTAAACATATTCAGCTGAAATTTTGCAACGGGGTAGCCCTAAGCCTGGAATCAAACATAGGCTACTTTTTATCCCATAAATCAGATCCCATGGGATATAAATTACTATTGAACGTTTCCATAGAAACAACGCGTGCGAAGCCGCGGGCAGAAGCTAGTTTATAATATTAGTATGGATAGAAATATGTATATGGATATTATTAGATTACTAGCGACCCGCCCCGGCTTCGCACGGGTGCAATGCTTCTCTCCTATATGATGCATGTATTATACATATAAACCTTCCTCTTGAATCACTCTATCTATCAAAAAAAACCGCATCAAAATCCGTTGCGTAGTTTTGAAGATTTAAGCATACATAGGGACAGAGAAAGCGACTTTGTTTTATACTATGTAGTGATTCACGGCCCTTTCTATTTTGAGTTCCCGATGTTTCCATCTCGGTACAGCGATCGTGGTTAAAAGATGAAAAATCTATAAAATAGTAATGAGTTAGAGCATATTTCACCCACACATTGGTTCACACATATAAATTATGTCGTGCATTGTACTGTTTGTGTGTGTGTTGTCTGTGATCAATTTATCCCTATACTCCCGTCATGTCATGGGCTCTCACATAGATACATACAAAGACTAGGTATGAGTACAGAACGACCAATGCAATGTTTACTCAATGACTGGAGGTAAAAAAATATCAAGTACTTACATCGATCTAAGTAAGAAGTAAAATATAATCATTTGTTATTCCCCAGGCGTGGATCAGCTAAACAACATTCTAGTCATCGGCATGACGAATCGCCGCGATATGATTGACGAGGCTCTGATGCGCCCGGGCCGCCTCGAGGTGCAGATGGAGATAGGTCTGCCAGACGAGAAGGGCCGCGTCCAGATCCTGGCTATACACACCAAGCGTATGCGCGAGTACAAGAAGATCGCTGAAGACGTCGATACTGTGGTAAGATGGCCCGACCCCAGCTGATTAGCACCGTCTACGGAAAATTGTTTTGTTACAAGTAGTAGCCCTTGTAACAAGGCCCCAGAATTATTTTTTTGGTCATTACCTTACACCTAACGAAGCTCGCCCTACCATATATAGTTTTTCTATAATAACCCTTGTGCTACAAGTCTATTCCCATTTTTTTTACGCGGCCGTTTTACCTATAAATTTATGTGTATCTCATCAAGCGCGCGGGAATGTCTATTATGTCAGGTGAGATGGCATACATTTAGGCCATGCCCACTGATGAGTTGAATCGAGCGGCTTGTCAACCTTAAATTAGGATATTTTAGGGGTGTATGAGTTAAGGTTGTAACATTTTTACGGCACCACTTCTGTGCAGCAGAAAAAATCGCATTGAAATTGGATTTAAGCTCGTTTCTACTGTTTCGATACACTTTCAGTGGCAGCGAAAAGTTTCGTCAATCGGTCTAGCCGTTTCGGATATCAGCCAAAAAAAACATACGACAGAGATACGAAAATTTCAAATTTGCTGAAAGTATACTTTCAGCCTTGATAAAAGTATACTTTCATATGCACTCGGTATAAAGCTGTTATTTTGATATTACGAACAAACTCTTCATTTTCATTTATTTGTACCTATAGACACGGAGAATCTAGGTAAGCGTGTTTTCTTTTATCATAATATAAAAAAAATATTGCATCCACTACGTGATGTTAAACACAAAGCGCTGCATACTAAAATCACATTATTAACTCTTAACTTTTCACAGGAACTAGCAGCCCGCACAAAGAACTTCTCCGGTGCTGAGTTGGAAGGTCTAGTCCGCGCCGCGCAGTCCACCGCCATGAACCGGCTGATCAAGGCGTCCAGCAAGGTGGAGGTGGACCCTGAGGCTATGGAGAAGCTGATGGTGGAACGGGCTGACTTCCTGCATGCGCTCGAGAATGACATCAAGCCGGTAAGTGCTGTAAACTGTGAGTATTGTAGGACTTTCGACTACGCTGGCTCGAACATGGCAAAAGAATTGCGGTTCGGACTATCAAAAGACACAGAATCGACAATACACACAGAATCATCTAGCCCTAAGCTAAGCAGAGCTTGTGTTATGGGTACTAGATGACTGATATACCTACATAATACAATACACAGATACAATAAGATTTTTTTTATTAACATATAAAATATCCAGTACACCCGGAACAAATATTAGCAGATCGTACAAACATTTGTCCCAAGGCGGGAATCGAACCCACAACCTCCAAACAACGTCCAAACAACCTTCGCCCGCCGCGTTACATCGGTCGTCAAATTAGGAAGTACCGCCTTAAACCGGCTGATCAAGTCTTTCAGGACCCCGAGGCCATGGAGAAACTGATGGTGGAATGATATCAAGCCTAATTTTATGACGTTCTAACTATATAAAAAACTAGCTTCTGCCCGCGGCTTCGCACGCGTTGTTTCTATGGAAACGCTTAAAGGTGATTTCTATCCCATGGGAACTGATTTATGGGATAAAAAGTAGCCTAAGTTTTATTCCAGGCCTAGAATTATCTGTATACAAAATTTCAGCCCGATCTGTTCACTAGTTTTGGCGTGAAGAGGTAACAAACATCCATCCATCTATACATACATCCAAACTTTCGCATTTATAATATTAGTGTGATGGTACCCTATTAAGGCGCCTAGTAATTTACTATAGTCTATATAAGTTCAAGTTGACTCAAAATATTCATACTTTTTGTCCAGGCATTCGGTACCGCAGCGGAAGCCTTGGAGCACTTCCTAGCTCGTGGAGTGATCAACTGGGGCACTCCAGTATCTTCGCTGCTTGAGGACGGCCAGCTTTACATACAGCAAGCAAGGGCCACCGAAGCTAGCGGTATTCCACTTTTATTTATAAAACCCGAGCGCAAAAAGAGTAGTGTTAAAAATTATCGTATCCATCGTGTGTTTCTGTGAGTCTGTCTGTCTCAACGTAGCTCCTAAACCGATGAATCGGGTTTGACTTAGTTTTTTTGGCTTTATAGGTGACGTCATTGAATTTGTTCTTAGCTATGCCTGATGGAAATCTCCGAAGCCGTTCTTATGTAAAATAGTCTTCCGGATTTTCGATTTTTTCTTGTTGCCATACAAACACCATAGAATTTGATACTGACGAAAACTAGGAAAATAGGGTAAAACACTTGCTTTTGCAAGTGTTGAATGATTTTTTACTATGCAAAAATTATGCAGGAACCATTATAACCTCTTTTCTCCATCAAGGTCTCGTATCAGTGCTTCTGGAGGGTCCGCCCAACAGCGGTAAGACCGCCCTCGCCGCGCAGTTGGCCAAGATGTCCGACTTTCCGTTCGTCAAGGTTTGCTCGCCTGAAGATATGGTTGGATTCACTGAGACATCCAAATGTCTGCAGATCAGAAAGGTGAGTACCTACTCTAGAAAGTATTTTTAAAACGGACAGAACGGATAGAGTATTTAGAGACAAAATATGTCACAGATTCTGTGCGCCGCTCACGTAGTTACCTGGATAAAACCTAGCTTATCCATTTCAAACAGACCACAGTTTATCGATGCAGAAGGTATGGTTAAAGAACTGTACGTCTACGTTTTATGGGTGATCTAATCATACGAAATAATCACATATTCTAAGCAAAACTTATACATTATTGAATCTGCAAAGTCGCTGCATCGTCCGTGCCGATTCCAGCGACTTCATTAATTAAACCCTATAGAAATCAATATATTAAATACCAAAATTAATAAATAAATTGTATAGTTGGTCCTTAGAACACTGATCAGAGGTTAGGCACACAAAGGTAGTAGCCGCTGATCAGTGGTTAGGCATAGGAAAGGTTAATGATCTTAGTATATTTTACTATGTTTACATATATCTGTACTTATTTATGTCGAGGAATGTATTTATTTATGCACACGAATTGTTAATTGTACTTATTATTACTACTTATTTTCATTTTTCTGAAAATTTTGAAATCTACCATAACCTACTAAATTGTTGTCCACACTACCCAAAGTTTAGCAGGTAGAGAATGCTATCTAGCATTATGCTCGCCCATGTACAACTTCTATGCAATAAAGTGTATTCTAATTATCTTTTTAATCCGATTACGCATACATAAACGCAGCAACACCCTAACTCTTACTTGTTTCCAGTATTTCGACGATGCGTACCGTTCCACCCTCTCCTGCATTCTGGTGGACAACATTGAGCGTCTGCTAGACTACGGTCCGATCGGGCCGCGCTACTCTAACCTCACGCTCCAGGCTTTGCTCGTGCTGCTGAAGAAACAACCGCCTATGGGACGGAAGCTGCTGATTCTGTGTACCAGCAGCCGGCGGTAAGTTTGTACACAAATAGTTTTTCATGTAGTTTGTTTGTTTTGGTGGCGCAGAGACGCGGTAGGACGCCCTCCGGCCAGGTGGGATGACGATCTGCGAAAGACTGCAGGCAGATGCTGGATGCGGCAAGCTGAAGACAGGGCGCTATGGCGCTCATTAGGGGAGGCCTATGTCCAGCAGTGGACTAATATAGGCTGATGATGATGAGAGACGCGGAACGCACACACCCTGATGAGGGACGAAACGTTGCGTGCAATGCTATTTGCACGGAGAGGTTTCCAGTTTCATTCTTCAAAATAAAGATAAAGATTTGTATTTTCTTTATTTACAGCCAAGTCCTTGACGACATGGAAATCCTGTCAGCGTTCACGGGCGTTCTCCACGTGCCCAATCTATCATCACCTGAGCATGTCATGGCCGTGCTAGAAGAGAGCAATGCTTTCTCCAAGCGGGATCTCAGCAAGATTCAGAACGACATGCGCGGAGCCAAGTGAGTATTTATACACTTAGACGTGGCAACACGTCCTGCAATGGATCCTGTCAGTATAACGGGCGTACGACACGTGCCCAACCTATCATCACCTGAGCATGTTATGGCCGTGCTAGAAGAGAGCAATGGTTTCTCCAAGCGGGATCTCAGCAAGATTCCGAACGATGACATGCGCGGAGCCAAGTGAGTATCTTTAGAGGTGGCAACACGTCCTGCAATGGATCCTGTCAGCATACACGGGCGTACGACACGTGCCCAACCTATCATCACCTGAGCATTCCATGGCCGTGCTAGAAGAGAGCAATGCTTTCTCCAAGCGGGATCTCAGCAAGATTCAGAACGATGACATGCGCGGAGCCAAGTGAGTATCTTTAGAGGTGGCAACAGGTCCTGGAATGGATCCTGTCAGCATACACGGGCGTATCTACGACACGTGCCCAACCTATCATTACCTGAGCATTCCATGGCCGTGCTGGAAGAAAGCAATGCTTTCTCCAAGCGGGATCTCAGCAAGATTCAGAACAATGACATGTGCGGAGCCAAGTGAGTATCTTTAGAGGTGGCAACAGGTCCTGGAATGGATCCTGTCAGCATACACGGGCGTACCTACGACACGTGCCCAACCTATCATCACCTGAGCATTCCATGGCCGTGCTGGAAGAAAGCAATGCTTTCTCCAAGCGGGACCTCAGCAAGATTCAGAATGACATGCGCGGAGACACGTGAGTATCAACCTTGTGGTAGAGCATATACTTTATAGAATGGACACTCTTCAGCCACATCTGACGGAGCTTTTCACCTAGCCGGCTCTTAACGCAGACGGATGGCACCCACGGCGTATTTTATGGTGTAAAGTAATAATGTTGTAGAAAGATTTTGTGAATTGTTTGTTTCGACGAGACTATGTTTCCTTTGAAAATGGTCACAATAGTGCACAAACCAGCTGCACCGCACAGATAACAAACGCACCAATACTTCGAATCCGAAAAAATCGCAAAAAAAGAAAGTATTAATAAAGAAATCGCCAAGAAAGAACGTTCATGGTGGTCCATTCGATGCAAATTGGAAACTCCACTTGGTTTGGTTCTCTAGGTATAGAACACCTTGTATAAGTCTCGTTCTTTCTATGACAATTGAAATTCGGTGTACGGAATCACCCGAGGTAATGGAAACTTTCACGGATGTTCAGATCGTGGTGGCGCCGCCGGCGTCATCAACGATGTCGACCCGTCCCCAGCGACAAAGGCAGGTGTGTAATAGTCAACGACAATAACCCTCCTCCGTTTGTAATCGGGTAAAGATATAAAAAAAACACTTGAAACTAATCGTGTCAACACGGCTAGTCATGACGACATGAAGGTTCCGTGAGGTTACAAAGGCTTATTCAAATGCTATTGACTTAAAACCAAAAGTGCTTTATTTCCTTTAGACCTTACAGAACTCTTGGACACGTCAGAAGTCAGTCAGTTTGACACGAGCGAAACCGAAACGAATAATCAGATTAGATGAAATTATCACCTCGTCATCCCACTGGCTTCTAATTGGTCGATTATGCTCCGCTTCGCGTTAGTCAGTGGGGTCCTTTATAGTCTTCTGTGACCGACGAGACCCTTTATGAATGAAGATAGAGTAGGTAGCTTGTTATACTAAAGGTAGCTTATGGACGCTTTAATCGCATCGTCTTATCCCATAAGACTTAACTCCCGAATGTTTAAACGCAGATCGAAATCGAGCAGGTCCTAAGTCATGATTTTTTGTCTGTCATTGAAAACTGAAAAAATGGCTGAGAGATCAGCTCAAATGGGTTTTGCGTTTCATTATTCGAGGGGTTAGACATTTTAGCTCAGTAGCTGTTTGGTTTCTTTCCGAATTTTAAATAAATATTTTCTCGCAGGGTCTTCATCGGAATCAAGAAGCTGCTCGCGCTCATCGACATGGTGAAGCAAACCGACGAGGATTCTCGAGTCTTCAAGTTCCTGACGAAAATGCAAGAAGACGGCGCTCTAGACCTCGGCACCACTATACAATAGGAGCCACTGCAACCTTAGGGAACAAACGCGCATGCCACGTCACCCTCAGCACACGATCACAATGCACAGAAATGTCACGTCGTCACAGAATCTGCACCATGCACCTCGGATCTAAGAAGCTACGAGATAGACTACGATGAAGTCAGCGAATGTACAGAGTCCTTAATCGATATCAGTCACAAAAAAGGCATGACGGCTAGGGGGAACGAAATGTCACCCGCTAAGATGCCGCTCATGAGAATCAGAAGCGTGGAGATCGTTTTCGAAGACGAAATGTCTACGTGTACCGATACCGGGCTTTTAGACAGAAGTCTTGAATTACTGGCCTCTGATAGCAGTGATGATTCCACCAAATGCGAGGACTTGGAGCTTTTGGACAGAGAACGCTACGACTCCGTAACGCTCAACGCGGATGTTGATTTGTCCGATGATAATTCAATCTCTCTGACAAAAGACTGTCAAGATCGCTTGAATCAATCGCAAGATCTCCACAGCCTGGACGTTCAAACGGAGAGCATGACTTTACCGCCCTCGTATAAAGTCACACTATCTCCGAACATGTCTGATATAGGCGATTCGGGACGGTACACCGAAGACGCGACTTCATCGCACATCGGAACTGTTATCACGTACGATGACGCTTTGCTTTCTCATGCTTGTGACGTCATAAATATCGATAAAGCGTCTACGTCGATGAGTTACGATCTCTCGGAAATCGGCTCGGACAGACCGAGATTGTATGAATATATCAATAGTGATAGCGATTCTGACGATACGGCGACTTGCGATGTGGAATACCCACCACTCACGAATCTTTCTACCTCTTCTGAGGATACTCCAGATGGATTTGAGCAGTATGATTCCTTTATAGACATGGGAAAATTCTAATTTATAAAATACATGTTTATTGTGAAGCTTCTGTGTGCATATTAATGTTATATGGATTTGAATGTACTTATATCAGTGTTTATAATATTTATTGTTGTTTAACGTAATTATAAAAGCGGTTATTGTGAGTTAAATCACACAAGACAGAACATTCCACTGGGATAAGAGCGCTGACAAACGTATATATACGCATTTGGACATATCAACTATGCGACAATATTACAATGCTATTCAGTGTGTCAAAGCTTTGTTTGTTACCGCTTTTTAGTTCCACAAGTGGTTAAGCGAGCTATATAACCCCTTTCCTGCCTTCTTAACACAGCTTGTGCACAGAGGGAGTTTGGTGGTATGCGGATCGGTAACCATGTCATGTCTCTTAACAGCTACTTATTTCCTAGCATTTGTAAATATTTTGTACATTAATTTCTGTAGTGCAATTCTAAAGCATGTATTTTCCCCTTGATGAACTATGACATGGTTATTGAAACCCCTGGGTTGTAAGTCTAGGCAATAGCTCAATTATTAGCTCTACAATTTTGTAAATTGTTTCACATAGGTATTTTTTATTTATTTTAATTTGTTAATAAAATGTGATGCAGCTTGATGCTGTCTATTTTGTTATTATTAGGTATATTTTGATCAAGGTGTAATACAATTTATTAATGTTAGTGGTTAAGCTGTTGTCAATATGAAATATTTAATACATACATAGTATTATATTCTCAAAAGAATATTGTTATAATCAGTAGTGTGCAAAAAGCTTTTTGTCTGAAGTGTTAGTACAATTAATTCTACTATAAGGTTACATACTTAGCAGTTAGCACATGTAGGAATCCGTCAATTATGAAGCACTGTTATAAAAATATATGCCAAATAGAGAATTTCTTATATCTTGTAGCTATTCTTGATTATTTTTAAAAGCTATGGATGCTTTCTTCCAGTATTGTTGTTTGCTTATACTACTGTTATTCCATACTGTTAATGTTTTTGATGAAAATGTGCTAAATACATTCCATTTCATTGATCATGAACCATTTCTATTACCATTTACTTAAAAGCTCTAAATGTTTGTAGTGCTAGATTGATTAATGCATTTTCATAATAATAAACTTTTAACACAAATTTTAATGAAATGCTAAAAAAAATTAACAAATTGTTACTCATTGACGACGAGGTGTTACTTACACAATTGTGTAGCTTGTAGAGAAATGTACTTTACAGTTGAAAATAAAGTGATTGATGACAATCTTTTATTTTAATTTCCTATTAGGTAAATCCCAGTAAAGTAAGAAATATTACCAGAGAATAGCAACAATTTTGGCAACTGGCAATATACCTACTTTATTACACTTTCACTTCCCAAGACACATCGATGTCTTGCACCTACAGTGTGCCTCTTCAAGTTGTACTGCAAGGCCTTACAGTAGTCTCTAAAGCAATAAAAATTTTCTTTTTAAGCTTCATTAACATGATATTTTTGCTATGAAATCTTTTGAGTTGATTTGAGAATAAATGGATGAAACTGTGTTGGTGAGTAAAACAAATAAACCTTTAGACATTGAATGCATGACCATATTACACTATACTATACATAAAATATATCAGACAGAGGGAATTATCGCCCGATCTCACTAGCCACTACAGTAGCCAAGGTGCTGGACAGTGTGCTTGATTCTATGGTACAAAAGTACCTTCAACTCCATGACGCGCAGTTCGGGTTTAGGCCTGGACTCTCGACAGAAAGCGCAATTCTAGGACTCAAGCATACTGTCCAATACTACACCAGTCGTAGGACGCCGGTGTATGCCTGCTTCCTCGACTTATCCAAGGCTTTCGACCTAGTGTCGTATAGCGTGCTCTGGAACAAGTTGAGGGAGAGGGGTGTCCCGGCGGGTCTACTACAGATTTTTCAGTACTGGTATAGAAACCAGTCCAACTTTGTCAGCTGGTCTAATGCATCTTCTGAGATGTATAGGTTGGAATGCGGTGTGAGACAGGGGGGGGTAAGCTCTCCTTCGCTTTTCAACCTGTACATTAACGAGCTCATAGTCGAGCTCAGCAGCATGCGTGTCGGCTGTAGCGTAGATGGTATCAGTATGAATAACATCAGCTACGCGGATGACATGGTGCTGCTGGGACCGACTGCGGGCTCGGTCGATGCTATGTTAAAAGTGTGCGCTAAATATGCTGCTTCTCATGGACTCCGCTATAACCATAAGAAATGTGAACACATTGTTTTTAAGGCCGTCGGCAATCATGCTGAAAGCTTTCCCAGCATTAACCTTGAAGGTATGGACATCAAAAGGGTTACGTTCTTTAAATATCTGGGACATCATGTCGCCGAAGACCTTAAAGACAATGTGGACATAGAGAGGGAGCGCAGGGCTCTGGCGGTTCGAGGCAATATGTTGATTCGTAGGTTCTCCCATTGTAGCGAAGAGGTCAAGATAACCCTTTTTAAGGCTTACTGCCAATGCTTCTACACGGGAAACCTATGGGTTCGGCATGCCAAAAAACCGCTGGAGACCCTGCGTATACAATACAACAATATTTTCAGGATGATGTTGGGGCTGCCCCGCTACTGCAGTGCGTCAGGGATGTTTGCGGAGTACCAAGTAGATGGATTTACAGCGATTCTCCGCAAAAAGACCGCCTCCCTGATGCGCAGAATCCGGGACAGCACAAATAGCATCCTGAGAACTATTGCCGATAGGTTCCCCTCTCCTATATGGATATGTTTTGTGCGTAGGGTAATAGGTGAAATATGATAATGTCATATTTCACCTATTACCCTATATATTATATTGTACCTAATTAAATTAGTGTGTGTGATTATTTGTTACTAACCATAATTTTAAGTTTTTTCTATAATCGTGTTACTAACAAAATATGGATCAATTGATATTCGAAATAAAATATTTTTATTTTATTTATTTTTTATAAAAAACCACAGAGATTTCATAAAATGTATTGATACATAACTTAAAAATATGTGATACAAAGTCTTAATTAGTTAGCGCTTTCACAAGCATCGACCCAGTCATTATACACATCTATAGGCTCCGAGAGAACATTTGTAGATGTTTGAAAGTCTTCTAAACAAACTCGACATTGAATCCTAGCAGTATTTCTCGCTCGGTCCCTGCAAACAATTAATTTGCGTTAAACAGCTGTAGACACATTAACCTACAGCCAACAGAAATACAGCTTTTAAATTTCGAAAAACTAACATTTTCACTTCACAGGACTTCTCGTGGTTACAGAATGGGCAGTTAAATTGTTGATCCAGAGGCTCAATCGCCTTACGCTTCGGCGGGGGCTTACGTTTGGACTTTCGGCGACCCATTCTGTGAGCTGGAAAACAATAGATACAAAGTATATGAAACTGCTTGAAAACGAAGTTTGAGCAGAATTTATAATAATAGCCTGATAGACCTTACGTTCTGCAAAATAGTAAGGTGTAGCTTTTTATATTATTCGAGAAAAACACATATAACAAACGCTACAAATAAAACACTTATACAACTTGAAGCTCTTTCTACAATAGTGTTTTTTTTGTAAAATAAATCATGTCATAACATCAATCACAGCAGTCAGTGTCATTATTGCCATGAACAATGACAACTGACAAAAAATTGTAGGGGGGCTGGCTGACATTAATGTGGTAGTGCCACTACAAAGAAAATAAAAACAAAAAGAAAAGATCTTTCATTCACTCACATGTTTGTTCGGTTCATTCATTCGTCAGTAAAGTAAAGAATTTCCTTCCTTCCACAATCCAGAATCCACACCACATTAAAAGAAGTTGAAGTTGAATCACACACAACACAACAAACAAATCCCAAAATCAAAACTAAAATAAATAAAAATCAAGGAAAATTGTAGTGGACAGTGAAGCTAATAGATAAGAAAACGAAAATAATCTAAATCTGTAACATCGCAATGACAAAGTTGGTTGCGTGTCGAATGTGTCTTACCGAGAACATCAAAATTATATCAATTCGAAACAGTTATCTCCAGAAAATGTACCAAAAGCTTGCAAACTCTGAGGTAAACACTACCTAGGCTTTTTTATTTAAATCTTGCTGGTTTTGGAATTATTTTAACTCATAGCTGGTTCTTTTAGCTTAACACAAAAGATTGGAGACCTGACACTGTGTGCTATATTTGTTACACATTTCTTCAAAAATACAGTCAAGTCAGGGACATGGCTCAAAAAGCAGAAAGTATTCTAACTCAACTACTAAAGGATGGTATTGAAGTAAGTTAGAGATATAGCTATTCCTACCATCTCATTAAAATTAGTCACTTTCATTTCTGCCGACAAACCAATTTCATAATAAGTATGATTTTCCTTTCAGTTTTCACAACAGGCAGTTTATTCACTGAATGGAGGCTCTCCACTTAGCAACATAATCAATGAAAAGCACTCCGAGTATGATTCTGATTTTCGTGACGATTCAGAAATTAATACTGAAGCAATGGAAGTAACTGTCAAGGAAGAACAAATTGTGAAACAAGAATCATCAGAATATGACAAAAATATTTATGAAATAAAAATAGAAGGTCATTTGTTAGAACTTCAGCTTGCTAAATTTTACTAAAAAGGCTTAAAACCAAACCTAACTGATTATTTGAATTTTTGCTTTTATATTTGCTTGCTCAATTGACATGCTTTGATGAGCACCTTATTATAATAATTTACATCACTATCCTCCTGTAATTATAATTTATTTCACAGATGTCAATTCAGAAAACCGCACCATATCAAACAATAATCATGTAAAAAAAAGAAAAAGAAAAGAAGCGAAACTTATGGATTATAAGCACATGAAAATAAATTTAATTGCAGAATCGAAACAAAAGCACACCATACAAGATAAAGAGAAGATATTTATATGTGATATATGCACAAAGTCTTTTACACAGATGGGTAATTTGAATAGACACAAAAGGTTACATACTGGTGGAAAGCCCTATGTTTGTGACATTTGTAACAAAACATTTGCAGAGAGAGTCTACTTAAAAGTACATAGAAAAATTCACACTGGAGAAAAAAGATTTTCCTGCAATAGCTGTGACAAAACCTTTGTGCAAAAATGTAATTTGCAGCGACATGAAAGAATACACACTGGCGAAAAGCCATTTTCGTGCAGCAAATGTCATAAAACATTTTCTGATATGAGTCAGCTAAAATGCCATATGAGATTTCATACAAAAGAAAAGCCATATGCCTGTGACAGATGTGGTATGAGATTTTCCAATGTAAGTAACTTCAATAGTCATATGAGGACACATACTGGAGAAAAACCCTATGCCTGTAGCGTATGTTATAAAAATTTTCCTCGCAGCACTACTTTGAAAAGTCATATGTTAATTCACACAGGAGAAAAGCCATACAACTGTGGTAAATGTAACAAGAAATTCAATTCCAGCAAGTACTTAAAACGTCACATGAGAGTTCATACTGGAGAAAAGCCGTATGCGTGTGACATTTGTGATAAAACCTTTACTGTAAAGAAGTCTTTAAAAAAGCATATGAGTATTCATACCGGAGAAAAGTTGTTGTAAATTTATGCATATTTGTGAGAAACAGGTGGACCCATTTGTCACAAATACCTATGCATAAATTTACAACTAAAATTACTATATTATCACTCCATGGCAGGCAGAAGGCTGGAAGCAACGTCGGCGTCAGCCATGTAAAGGTGGCGGGACAGTCTCATATCTTTTAATACCGAGTGGTGGGAGGCCGCCAAAGAGCGTGGTGATTTGAAGCACGGGAGAAACAAATGATACACAATAACAAACGCGTCGGATGCGGAAGCAGATGTACAAATCGATGCGGAATCTCCACAATGAGGATCCGTAACGTTTTTAGTTGAGAATGGAGATTTATAGAGCTAAGAAATATATTTCATATAACACACAGTGCAAAAATTACGACAAAAATTTACGAAGTTATGACCTAATTACTAGCGAAGTTCACTGAGTGACCGCCGCGGGTGCGTGTGACGTCACTTGCTCGGTCGCCGCCCGTTAACCGTAGTAGTATAGTATTATAATATCTGTGCCGTAGGTAAAAATGCGTTTTTAGTGATTTACTTCGAAACTATAAGTTTTTTTCCTTTAAAGGGCTGCGACCGAGCAAGTGACATCACACGCACCCGCGGCGGTTACTCGGTGAACTTCGCTAGTAATTTAATCATAACTTCGTACGTAATGGTCCGATTTAGATAATTTAAAAAGATATGTCATTCTAATCATTCTAATGTCATAACGTGGATAACTATTGAAATTGCTATAACGTTATGGATCCTCATTGCGGAGCTGATTGGAAGTCTATGAAGAGGCCTTTACCCAGCAGAAGGACAATGTAGGCTTAATATTTAAAAAAAAAAAATACTTACTAAATTATTAAAATGATAGAGCTATTTTATTTATAATTATAATTAAGTATACCTACGAATTTCATTTATGGCCTCTGTTCAGCCACACAGCTTCATGGAGCTGCACTTGTACATGTGCGTCATGGCCACTGAAATTGCTAAGTTAATAGAATGAAGATCAAAGAAACCATAACATTCAGTACATCTATTTTACCTAACAAAGCCATACAATTTCAGTATGATATGTATGTATAAAGGCGCTTCTAAACGGGCAATACTTTTATTTTCTGCAATACAACAATGGCCGGCAACATTGCCAGAAATACCAGCCAAACTAAGCAATCTTGCAGTAATGTCCCGGCGGCCGGCGGCATTAGTTGCCAAACATTTTAGGTGTGGCCATGTGTGGCCGATATTGCTCGATGGCCGAGCGATCGCTGACCGATCGATTTAAATGCAATATTGCCCGGCCAGTTCTATTGTTGTTTCAGTCACACCCTATTGTAATGGCTTAGCTTAGTGCATCTTTTTCTAGCGACATGAAATTTGTTATGAGTGATGCTTTGACTTGTTGCCAAATTCTGTGCTTTGTTGTTTGTTTTGTTTTGAGGACTGTGCTTGTTTGTGTTTGAAGTTATATTTATTAAAAAAACAAAAATGACTACGTGGACCAACGAGAAAACCACTTGACACAATCTCTCTTTATTCTTTTTTTATTTTAAAATAATGTAAGCCGCTGCGACAAGTATGATTTCGTCAGCCATTGTTGCCGATTTGTGTAGTATAAGAGTCTGCATCATGAATTCATGAGCCACTGCATAGCCGACATAATCGCAACACATGGCCCGGCCATAGATTCCCCGGACGGACATCAGTGGCCGACTGGCCGAGCAATATTTTTGTAATGGCCGGGCAATCAGTTGCCAATAGTGCAGCCACAAATTGCAGAAAAGTGTAGCCCGTTGTAGCAGATTTAGTATAATGAAGGAGTGCAACGTGATGTTGATGATGTGTGCGTTACCCCAGCAGGATTTTTTCTTCTAGAATGAAGTTTGTTTTACAAATAATTAGAGCGTTCTACACTGTAAATGTGCGTCAGGAAAAAAAATTTGTGCGTGTCCCCGTTTCGGAATAAAACGCAAAATACGTTTCCTGCTGGGGTAACGTTCTTCCAGCAGGAAGATTCTAAACGAATGGCCCTAGACAAATTTAACTTATATGGGCAGATAGCTTATATTTGTGCATAAATGTGCGACTAAAAAAAAAATTTGTGCGTCTTAAGGTTTTTGAGATATTCGATTTCCTGCTGGGGTAACGTTTTGCAAAATCTTATTTCTCGGAAACCATTGAATGTGCATCTACAAAATATACATACACTAGTAGCCCTTGATTAGTGCTTACATATAACATAGAAAAAATTACGTAAATACATACAGTTTTCATGTAATCAGGCTTCTTTTTATAACCTAAAAAAAATTCTAGCTCTTCAATGGACAGATATACAGGTTCATAATAAACGGTATTCGGTTTTTGTTGTCATTCTTCGTATCCATAAAAAGTTTCAAGAAGCTACATAAACGCGTTTTTGAATAATATCGATTAAGACACATCGGGTGATGTCATAATTTTGACGTCAAAATGCAAGAAACCTTTTCAACTCAAGATCGTCGGTATAAACTAAAAAACTAGAGTGTTTAATGATTATTATATCCTGAAAATTTCAGCTCTCTACGTCTCGTATTAAGCTAGTTATAAACGATTGACTGAATTAAGACCCACACTTCATAATCAGTCTTAGCCTACCTGGTAGTCCGACAAAATTCGAACGACCACTAAAAAGCGACTGTTTCATACATACTGATGACCATCTTAATTTGGCTAACGAGACGCATTGGGCCTGGGTACACTCGAGTACAAAAGTTATGGATTACTTTTGCCAACTATTTCAGGTTATTAAGAAATCAAGTCAGTTGGTATCCTACCTACCTATCTTTTTAAACGACTCCCTCGGAAGGTGGGTTAAGTTTTTCGAGAATTGTATACCTACTTACCTTAATGATTTTTTACGTAGGTAGGTAGGTAGTTTGCTACACCTAGCTAGACAGATATTTTCTCGAGTAAGGCTAGTCAAAATTTACCTACCAGTGACCCTGGTTCGAAAAAACCGTAGGTAGTTAAATACCTAGTAATAATAATAGATGGCACAACTACGTTTGTTAATATTTTGTATTCGAGTACCTATTACTGTTTTTCAACATAAACATATCTAGTTTCACTTAGTAAATAAGTAGGTAGTAGTCAGGTAGGACCTATGTCTAGTACTAACTACCTATGTAGTTTACTAGGGCGATCATCTCACACCGGAATTAGACAACAAAAACAACACTGCACAGTACAGCCCGGCTTCGCACACTTCACTCTACCTACCTACCTAGCTACAATACAACACACTAAGAAGCCTGAAGTCTCGCTCAGTTTGTTTAGTGTAGAAAGAGATGCCCGCTACTGTGCCCGCTATTTCAACGCTGATCTATAGAAGTACCTATGTACAAGCTGAAATTACCTTTTTAATTTTGTTGTTGTTAGAATCTAAAAATATAATTATGTCAAGGTCAACCGCATTGACACGATGTTCATGTTGTCAGTAATTTTTCTTGCACTCATTTATAAAATATATTTTGTCCGATCTGGATTGTAAATCGTGTGGGGAATCCCAGCGGGCAGCGTATATTGTCTGTGTTGCAGGTACAGAAGTTTCCGATATTGTACGGTTAAAATATTGAAGTAAAAGGAACAATATTAAAAGTAAGTATGTAGGTACATAAAGGTTCAACTAAGGCAAAAGTCCGGTTACGGTGTCATGGCTATCTGCAATGAGTAGAGGTGGTCGTTTTTACTAACATCGTTGTTGACCAACGATGTCAGTGTACGTTGTTCCCATCGGATGGCGAATAGGTGAACAACGGATGCCTGCGACAACGAGATGCCGAACCGAGTAATGCCGATCGCCACCGACAACAAACGAACGTCACACCGACATCGGAAAAGCGGGGAGGTTAGTGGCGCGGCATCGGATGGCGAATAACGATGTCAGCCGAGTAATGCCGATTGCCAAACCTAAGCAACGAACATCCATCCATACCTCACCGCCCGCATGCCTGCGTGTGTGTGAGCGAGAGGAGAGGATGCTAGAACATAGAACTGAACGTTTTATTATATCTAACTAGATATGGCATGAACCATGTACCAATGTTATTTATTATTTAAAAAAATACGATATCTAATTTTTTTATCAAATGTCTCGTTTTAATATAAGTATTATGAAATTTTAGATTTACTCTACTACTAGGAACCAAGTTAGATATTGAATTATTTTTATTTGTTCCAATTCCGTAATTTAGGACCTACCCGTCTAAAACGCTCATGTCACTTCCAGTAAGTTTCATATGCTCGTTATTCTTGTCGTTTGTTTGGATTTTTTGATTGAATCCTTATAATTATGGTACCTACTTGAGTTATGTATGTAGTAATATACCCAAAGCCTTAACTAAGGCCGCGCCGCCGCCACGCCGCGCCGTCTGTGAATACCTTGTTGGGAATAATCTAATATTATTGTTCTGGATACTTTATACGTGAGATATCGAATTGAACCTTCCTACTTACAAAAAAATATTCCCTCGAGTAGGCTAGGGACCTAATAGGTAGGTAGGTAGGTACCTACTAATTTAATTGTTTGGTTTGCTTTAGATAGGTTTAATACGTCTAATCGGTAGGTAGGTAGGTACCTACTAATTTAATTGTTTGGTTTGCTTTAGATAGGTTTAATAGGTAGGTAGGTAGGTACCTACCAATTTAATTGTTTGGTTTGCTTTAGATTGGTTTAATAGGTCTAATAGGTAGGTAGGTAGGTACCTACTAATTTAATTATTTGGTTTGCTTTAGATAGGTTTAATAGGTAGGTAGGAAGGTACGTACCTACTAATTTAATTGTTTGGTTTGCTTTAGATAGGTTTATTTAATAGGTCTAAAAGGCAGTTTTGTGTTAGCAACCCGGCCGACATCGTTGGCGGCAACATCGACACCCTAGTGTCAGTGTTGTGTTAGCAACCTGGCCGACATCGTTGGCGGCAACATCGTTGTTCACAACGGATGCCATTCTGACAAAAACGATGCGCATCGTTGTGGAAATTCAACGACAACGCCCATCTCTAGCAATGAGCTGACCCTTACGATACACGATTGATTCATTCATGACATGACAATAGACTAAATAATAATAATATGCTGTTTACCATTGGCGGATACAGGGGGGGGGGGGGGGGGGCATGGGGGCTATGCCCCTCTCCACCTTTGAAATGAACATAAATCCTTAGAAATGCAAATTTTTATATTCTTGGGGTAAATTTCTAAAAACGGTGAACGCGTAATTTTCCATCAAGCAATAGGCAAAATACCTACCAATTTTCATGGCTTTAACTACAAAACTAAGTAACGGAATTCCAATACCTCAAGGGATAAATTTACAAAAATACTGAAGCACGTCTTATTTATTTACTGACCGAAACGCTAAATACTTATACCTAGGTATCAAATTTTATGGATTTAACTGGAAGTTAAATCGAGAAGTTAAGCCAAAAATTGCCGAATCTTTTTGTAAACTAAACTAGAAACCATTTTCTATCCCCTTAGAGCAGCCATTCTCAAAGTGTGCTCCGCGGAGCCCCGGGGCTCCGCGACAATACTGATCATAATTACAAAAAATATAGGTTTAGTATACCAAAACAAGGTTGCTGAGAAAATTTTACATAATGCGATAAATTAAGTTTAATGACAGTCAATATTCATATTAATTTTAAGTAGGTAGGTACATCTTTGTAATTCGAATTGCGAGGCGCATAGTGGTCCACGGAGCAACCCAACTTCTCTACAACCATGTAATTTTCTTGCTCCTAGGAAGCGAAAGGACACAATGCCCAGTGCGAGCGCGCCGATATTCCTGAATAGATCAAACTAGATATGAAAATAATTTTTAGAAATTTCACCACTAGTACAGAATTAATTTCGTTTATTTATAGCTAGCTTCAGCCCGCGGCTTTGTAAGTGCTTTTCAGGTAGCTTATGTCCGGGAAACCGTTTAGCTCCCTGTCAAATTTTATTAAGACCCGTTTAGCCCTTTAAGTAAGAAAGGAATTGCGTCATTTCTAGCGACTGTTACGCGGCTCGCTACGCTCACCATTGTTTTTGCTTTGGTTTTTTTCTCTTTCTCAAATTTTCCCACCGCCGCTAGAGTTTAAGATTGTTTTGATTTGACATGTTTAAGAATTCTAATAATAATGTCTTATTTATTTGTTTTCTTTATTACTGTTTGTTTATTGATAATGTTGAATTGAAGGATTTATTTATTTTTTAAATGAGTTGTTTGTCAACTTGTCAATGCCAAGGACGAAGTTCCGATTGGTGAATTAGCCGAGACGAGATCGACTCTACGAAGTTTTTTGGCTGAACTAGATCATCCCTATAGGATTTCGTGAATATTTTTGTGTATTCTAAACTGAATAAAATAAAATGTTACTTACGAACATGAATCTTATACTTCGGTTAGGTACTTGTAGGTTCGTGCTTACGAAGAAATGCATTTTTTTTTTCATAAAAAGTGAAGGTCACGTAGGCTACCACGTGTGTAAAACCCTAGGCTATAGGTATAAATTTATACCTAACTACGTATCACATACATAGGTCTAAGTCTACGCCACCAACGGATTGTGTAGGTACTCGTAGTACCTATATAATAGTAGGTAAATGAATATTTTAAAGCAGGTTTTTGTTTTAATTACTATCGATTTATAAAAAACTGAATAATCAGACAAGTAGGTTATGGTTTAATTATGTTATTTAAATGTTTAAGTTCTTAGGTATGAGATCTGCCCTAGTAAACTCTAAAGGCGACGACATAGATTCCTACATAACTATGTAATATCTACTTAGTGTAACCACAGATGAAATAATGTTTCCTTGTAACATCTTACTTACTCGACCTCACCAATAAACGGCAGCTCGATCAACGCGCACTCGCGCCCAGCAACCCCTGCAGTTTACTCGCCGGCGCGGCGCGGCGCGGGGCGGTGGCCCTTGGCTTGACGGTAGGTTTGACCATGCAAAAGCGTGCAATATGTACCTAACTCGTAGTAATTTGTACCTAACTCTCTCATGCAATTCACTGATTTATTAAGATCTGTTAAGTCGATTGTATATTAAAAACTCTTTTTAATTATTTCCACCCTCCATGACCCATACAAAAATGTCCTTTTTGCACCTTAGAAGCTTCAAATCATATTATTGGCTCCAACATGTTCTTTATCAAACCTAATCCATTATTTATTTTATTAATATAATGTTAATAAATATATTTCCTGTTATTTATTGAGAAACAATAATAATTTAGACAATATTTCTAAGATAAAAAAATACTTTAATGTTTGTCTCAGGTTTTAAACATGTGAGTCACTCAGAGGATGTCACGGAGGATTTCCATAGTTTTCGTTGTAATTCTACCACTTAAAGTTATTTTTTCATTACTGGCAACACTATGCGGCCTACTAGTTCTCAACATTAACTCGGCCATTTGGTTTTAGTTCCATTTTTTGTGTTGACAAAAAAGACCGGCCAAAATTCCCAAAAAAAAAATCATGTGAATCACGGTGGATTTACAAACGAAGTAAGGTGTGTATTATTTTCAATTATTTATACAGCATAGACCTAACAAATGCTAGTTAGATTGTGTGTTCCATTCATCTGTAATGCTAATTATTTTTACAGAATATTTTTGGAGGTTAGGTTTTGCACAGAATGTTTACCAACATGTTAGTCACATTTCGTGAATTTTCGTGACTCATATGACGTGACTCACATCAACTTGCAAAGTAAAGGTTTGCTTACACTAGCAAAAAAATTATACATAATGTAAGATTTAACTTTCCTGAACGGATTTTCTGTAAAACCAGATGCTTTTGTTTTATTAAATGAAACAGATTCAATTTACTTCTAAAATTATATTGTAACCTTGCATCTTACTAAACGTTTTTCTGCTAAAACATGTCATGTTAGTTAATTTTTAATTGCAATAATAGTAAGTAATAGTCAAATAAAACATTTTATTTTAACCCCAAACTAATTTGTAGTTTTGTTTAAAAAACTTTATGTGCACACTACCTTACATACAAAAAATGTGACTCACATTTACTATAAAAGTACAGGTATATCACGAAACAGTTTAGTCACAATTTCAATCATGTTAGTCACAATGTACATATTTTTTGATGGGTCATTATCAAGATGAAATATTAAAGATACTTATGGCCTGTTTGATTTCAGGCTTATAGGTACCTTGCTTTGCTACATCTATGCAAAATTTCAGCACCATCCGTTCGTAGTTTTATTAGTATTGATATATCTATAGGTAGCTATCTATTTTTGGCGTGAAGAAGTAACAAACATCCATTTAAAATTTCTCATTTATAATTATAATACTTTTTAGTGTGTAGTAGTAGGTAGGTAGAGTGAAGTGTGCGAAGCCGGGCTGTACTGTGCAGTGTTGTTTTTGTTGTCTGATTCCGGTGTGAGATCTGCCCTAGTAAACTACATAGGTAGTTAGTACTAGACATAGGTCCTACCTGACTACTACCTACTTATTTACTAAGTGAAACTAGATAAGTTTATGTTGAAAAACAGAAATAGGTACCCGAATACAAAATATTAACAAACGTAGTTATGCCATCTATTATTATTACTAGGTATTTAACTACCTACGGTTTTTTCGAACCAGGGTCACTGGTAGTTAAATTTTGACTAGGCTTACTCGAGAAAATATCTGTCTAGCTAGGTGTAGCAAACTACCTACCTACCTACGTAAAAAATCATTAACCCTAGAACACTACTAGGGGTGCTGGAGCACCCCAGCAGTATTTGTTTTACAAATAACTTTTTTTATTTTAAATTGACAGGCTTATGCTCCCGCGTATTTTACTCTATAGTCACCTGCTCCTGATTGGTCAGTAACGCGGCAACGGCCGTACAGTGTGGACATGTGGATGTGTGTTGTGGGGTGCCCTATTACCCCAGTGTAGGAAAATCGTAAGTATTTTTTATAGTTTTACATTATGTTTTTCTTATGTTTATGGCATTGTTTTGTATTTTTATTTGATTTTGAATCATGAAATAATATATGTACAATCGGTGGCCTTATCGCTGTGAGCGATCTCTTCCAGGCAACCTTAGTTTTTGGTTTAATTAATATTTTGATTGATTTGTTTGTAGATGGCTGCTGGCAGAGGATTAGGAGAGGAGGAGATAAACAGTATATTGGATAGGGAATCTGAAGATGAAGAGGAAGAAGAAACATAAAATTTTGACGCACTTTTTTGAAAAAATTGGGCTATGAGCTCATCAACGAACATTTGGAAGAACGTCTGCTAAAGCCAACTTTGAGGAGGGATATACGAGAACTGGTTTCCGGGATCCTAAAAAAACCCATGCTCGATCATAGATCAACTATTGGACAGCACACCCAGGGACGTTGTGGTTTCTGTCCAAGAAATAAAGACCGCAAGTCAAAGACTAAATGCAACAAGTGCAAAATTCAAATTTGCTTGGAACACCAAATCAAAGTATGCCAAAAGTGCTGAAATTAATTAGAATAGCTTGATTTTAAGGTTGATTTGTGATCTCAGTTCCTAATTAGTACTAATAAAAGATATATTTTTAAAAACTGTTATTATTTAAAAAAAATATACTACATTAAACTTTGGGGTTCTCCAGCACCCCATGTAGCAAAATCAGTCTGGTAAAAACAGTGTAGGGATCCAGGGTTAAGGTAAGTAGGTATACAATTCTCGAAAAACTTAACCCACCTTCCGAGGGAGTCGTTTAAAAAGATAGGTAGGTAGGATACCAACTGACTTGATTTCTTAATAACCTGAAATAGTTGGCAAAAGTAATCCATAACTTTTGTACTCGAGTGTACCCAGGCCCAATGCATCTCGTTAGCCAAATTAAGATGGTCATCAGTATGTATGAAACAGTCGCTTTTTAGTGGTCGTTCGAATTTTGTCGGACTACCAGGTAGGCTAAGACTGATTATGAAGTGTGGGTCTTAATTCAGTCAATCGTTTATAACTAGCTTAATACGAGACGTAGAGAGCTGAAATTTTCAGGATATAATTATCATTAAACACTCTAGTTTTTTAGTTTATACCGACGATCTTGAGTTGAAAAGGTTTCTTGCATTTTGACGTCAAAATTATGACATCACCCGATGTGTCTTAATCGATATTATTCAAAAACGCGTTTATGTAGCTTCTTGAAACTTTTTATGGATACGAAGAATGACAACAAAAACCGAATACCGTTTATTATGAACCTGTATATCTGTCCATTGAAGAGCTAGAATTTTTTTTAGGTTATAAAAAGAAGCCTGATTACATGAAAACTGTATGTATTTACGTAATTTTTTCTATGTTATATGTAAGCACTAATCAAGGGCTACTAGTGTATGTATATTTTGTAGATGCACATTCAATGGTTTCCGAGAAATAAGATTTTGCAAAACGTTACCCCAGCAGGAAATCGAATATCTCAAAAACCTTAAGACGCACAAATTTTTTTTTTAGTCGCACATTTATGCACAAATATAAGCTATCTGCCCATATAAGTTAAATTTGTCTAGGGCCATTCGTTTAGAATCTTCCTGCTGGAAGAACGTTACCCCAGCAGGAAACGTATTTTGCGTTTTATTCCGAAACGGGGACACGCACAAATTTTTTTTCCTGACGCACATTTACAGTGTAGAACGCTCTAATTATTTGTAAAACAAACTTCATTCTAGAAGAAAAAATCCTGCTGGGGTAACGCACACGTTGATGATCCTACAAACCTGCTAGTTTTCTATGGAACTAGATAATTTGTACCTACCTGCTAATGAAAGTTCTAATGTGTTTCAAAGAATAAACAAATTAGAACTTTCAATAATAGGTAATTTTCTAGCTCAAAGTGATGATGATGATTTATTTATTTATTTAATGACTCCCAACAGAAAAATCACATCACAAACAGAATAATAAAAATAAAGTAGTCTTAAGTTTTTAATAGTGTTTTTCTAAATAAAGGGTGCCACAGCGTGAGCAAATTATGGGGTCGACTGAACAACAAATACAAAGGTCAAAACAATAGGGATAGTGAGAAAGAACTTTTTGATCTCATTTAGACCACATTGCGGGTTGATCGTTTGTAAAAATCATTATTTAAATTTGCACTGGCGAGGCACTGGCAATACATACTTTCATCAACATTCATTCAAGCTTAAAAAGCGTAGACTAAAAAGAGAATTCGTGCCACAGATTAAGTATAGGATTCGTGCATTCAAGGAATTTAGTTCCCTATCTAGTTCATTCAATTCCAATTCAAGCTTCATTCATCAATCGAGTTTGTTTGACTGATTGATGACGCCGTCGGCTTACGGCTATCTACCGTCCAGTGTGACCATTTGTGGCAGATTTCTGCCATTTTGGCAGATTTGGCTATGGAATTTTCAGTTTGGCATATTACGTTGACGAAATAGAAGTGTGGCAGATTTTGACAGATTTGGGAACAAAAACTTTGTGACCTTCTTATATAATTATTTTGGAGATTATACGTATACAATAAAATTAAATTTTATAGTAAGACCAAAAAATTATGGATATTAAATTTTGTTGGAAATAATTTTACCGACACCTGGCAACTCCTAGTCCGAGGTAGTCCTTATGGGGAATTATAATGTTTATAATGTTTGTTAATACTTCTACGCCATGTAATCATCAACTGTAAATTCTCTACGTTAAGGTCCAAATTCTTATTTACTAGGTACCTTAAAGTTCTAATAAGTACATCACACTAATATTATAAATGCGAAAGTTTGGATGGATGGATGGTTTGTTACCTCTTCACGCCAAAACTACTGAACGGATCGAGCTGAAATTTTGTATACAGCTAAATATAATCCTGGAATCAAACATTGGCTACTTTTTGTCCCATAAATCGGTTCCCATAGGATAGAAATCACCTTTTAACGTTTTCATAGAAAAAACACGTGCGAAGCCGCGGGCGGCAGCTAGTAATATTATAACTTCAATAATTTCGCTATTGATTAGTTTAGTATTGTATTGACGACTGCGGTTCAAATGTGTTGTGATAATGAAGCGAAGATACGAGCGTTCTTACGGTCCGTTTAATTTAAGTTTTATGTTTTATAATAAGTCATCTGAGTATATTAATAAGTGTTTTTTTTGTTTTCCAATCAAAGAATCACTAAAAAAGTATGTGGCATACTTTATGGCATTTTTCTTGGAGTGTTGGGCAGATTTTGGCAGATTTTCAGCAAGCGTATGGCAAGTTCTGTATTTTCTCAATGGTCACACTGCTACCGTCAGTCAATCAAATCAAACCGACAACTGAAAACCGAGAAAGCTTATTTTTCGAATTCTACATTATTCGTAAATATCGATGTAATTTACGCATAATTTCACAGCAAAATGATCCGGCACACACATATTTTACAACTGATTTGTCTACTATACTTCGGAAGTGAGTATAAATATATTTATTGCCATTTTTCTAACATCAAAATCGGTTAACGCCCAAAGATCAACGTCTTGGTTGTTTCAGGCACTTTTGTTTACACGGAATGTACAATACCGATTGTGCTGAGGAATACATGGTTTTCCTTTGAAAATGGCAAACAAACTTTAACAGACATCAATGCCAGCGACATGACTGGGAAGTATGTGCACAGAAAAAAATTAATCTTGAAAATGATTCATCCGTGTTTCTTTGCGAATGATGGTCTTTTAACCAGTATTTTGTTACAGGGGAGTATGTGTAAACATAAAGGCTGATTACCGCGTAAACTACACAATGGTTTTTCAATATCACAACTGTTATTATTGTGTTAAACTGCTCGTAAGAACTGTAAATGTGCTGGAGAAGATAGAGACTCCGTGTGTGGATCTGGCGCCTCATGAGGAACCTACAGTGGAGAGAGTCTGCAGGGGCCTAAACCCTGATCAGAACTTGATAACTTTATTCTCAGAAAACTATGTGCCTGTAAGATTTTTTTATCACAGCTATATCTAGAAATGAAGTTAAAAAATATTCTTTCCTGTAAACAAACCAGACATGGGAGCCTTCCTTCAAGGAAAATATGCCCGCAACATGCCACAAAATTTCAAACAAACATTACAAAATTTCAATACATATTAAAACTTATTGGTTGATTAGCCAAAGACTCGGCACGCATAGCTCAAAGCCTACGTTATTCCCTTGATGTTTGAGATTAAATTGTTGTTTAACATGTAGGTAGCTTACGTACAACATCCTTCAGTTGCCAGTGACTGATTCGTCCCTGGATGATTTATGTCATCTAAAGAATCAGTGGGTACCATGCAAATAATTTGTATAGGTACCCAGGGCTGTCCATAATTGAACAGAAATATGTATTAATTTAGGACTTGGGATAGAATATAAGTATAGTGTAGTGTACATAATTGCAGTGTAGGTAGAGTGACAATCTAGCAAAACCCAAGAACAATAGTCTCATAAAAAACATTTAAAAATCTCTTTCAGGTAAACTGCCGTTCATCCCTAGAAGGTGTATGGCACTTTGCATACCAGAATACATTCCGCTTCACTGGAGAATGCAACCATCCAGACAACCAGATAAAGTCTTGCCAGACAGCTGGTACTCAGTTCCTCATCACTAATCAAAAGTTCAACATCACTTATCGCAAGTGTCCAGGAATGTCCAACTCTTTTGATGGTGTGGTTGAATACAGCTGTTTAGGTAAGCTACCATATAAAAACTGTAAAGAATGGCAAGTTTTTTTATTTGAATTACCCGATTGGATGTTGATTTTTAAACTTTTAGTGACTTCCTACGCTCATTGTCATCTAGCCCCAAGCTCTGCTCTGCTTGGGGGTAGATTATGGTATGTGAATTATTGAGCATTGTTTATTGTAATTACTTGCATACAAGGTATGGGACAAGCAAGAGGGACTTTCGATATGATAGGATTAATTGCATCCTGTACTTAGTTTCAGCATGACTCCTTGATCTCTTTGGTTCCCAGAAAACCTGTAAGGTCACCTACAAAATGCTTAAGAAACTATGATTTTAGGCCACTGGTTTGTGGACAAGAATCACTTCTTTGCTGTGGCAAACACAAAGGAATCCCGTAAAGATGAGAGGTACCGTTGCTTCCTGAAAAACAGAGATGATGATCTCTTCATTGGCGCTTCCATTACACCAGAATGTAACACTCTGAAGACGGTTGAGAAGTCACCTGAGAGATACAAGATCAATCCTGTCAAGGTAAGAAATGACTGAGTAATTTTTTTGCGTACTTGGTTACGAATTTTTTCCTTTGAAAGGCAATCTGAAGATGATCAAGAAATGTAAACGGTAAATTTGACGTAAATTATATGCAGACTTTTGTCAAAAACTAAGAAAAAAAATTGATTGCCAGATTATTTTTCAAAGAATTCAAGAAAATTGGTTAACATTTTTGCGGCGTTGATTTGTCGAATACACCTTTTGGAACAATGCGATGATTGTATTTATTTAAGTGCTCATCCTGCGTGACGGCGCATTTGATAGCGGGAGTACACGCTCGGCGAGGCACCCCGGCCACAGCAGCCAGACAGGCCGAGAAACATTGTACTCACAATGGTGCACTCGTCTCGCCTCGGGGTCTCTCGTTAGCTCTTGTCTTATCTTGGCCACATTTAAACACTTTCATGGCCCACATGTACGCACATGTATTTTATACTTGGCGGTCCTCCAGGCGGCGGCGGTGCAACCCGCAAGGGCAGTGAATGCGTTAAGTGACAGTGTGAATGTACACGGTGGTTCTCGTTGAGAGGACGAACGCCCGATACATTCGACGGAACGTCTCGGCGAGTGTACTGTCGGCACGAATACAAGGATCGCTAGGCTCCGCAATCCACATCCGAAATATGCCGAAGTTAGACACACTATTCTACATACCCACTCTTTTGTACTTAACCTTACATCCTCATTTCAGGCTGAGGTTGTAGAACCGGGTTGTAGACTGCCGCAGAACTTCTCAGGCGACTGGATCAACACTGCCAATATTGATGCAGACGTGTTTATAAACGAAACACACATCATTGAGACCTACTATCCGGATGAGGGAAGATATAGGAGAACTATTTATGTCTGCAGGTAATACATCACTCGCCTCTTTCGTTTTCGTGCGAGTTTCATCATCATCATCATCAACCTATATTAGTCCACTGCTGGATAAAGGCCTCCCCTAATGAGCGCTATAGCGCCCTGTCTTCAGCTTGCCGCATCCAGCATCTGCCTGCAGTCATTCGTAGGTCGCGTCGTCATCCCACCTGGCTGGAGATAAAGTATAATTTTATGAAATTCATGTTTTATTTCACTTTCCAGGGAACAACGAGACAGCAGAGTAATGATGGCTAGACTTACCGTGGATGGTTGCCAGAAAGATTATGTTTGCTTCGACTTTGTGCCGCAACACCACAATGTTATCAGGTAAATATTTCAAGAAAATAACTTAAAATGTTGTGACTTCAGTCATTTGCTACAAACAGGGTATATTTTTTTCTATCTTTGTTTTAATGAACTCCATTTTAAACAAGTTTAAAACATTGATGTAAACATGTTCTAAACTGTGTTTTAAATACTTCATAAAAAAAAAAAATTAAACTGTTTGAAACATGCCAACCCTGGCTACAAAAACATTTATCATATCAATTATCTTGCCCCCTTTTTCCTAAAAACTATAATAATTTTACAGATACCGAAAAGGCTTAGCCATGATCCAAAGCAACTTCCACACAGTATGCTCCTGGGTGCAATTCCAAAACAAGCAGCAATGGCGTTACGATATCTTCCTCAAAAGAGATCCAACACCCATCAGATGCCCTGTAGCAGGAAAATTCAACTTTACTCAACGAGGCGACGTCAGATTCGAGACCAGGATCCTTGGAGGAGTCACCCTAAGCCCTCGGCCAAACTTATACTGCAAACTCAATATTAGTGACTTCTCAGTCTGTGATAAAGATCAAAAAACAATTCAGATAAAGGAAAATTACTGCCTTTCGGTAGATTATCTAGGAAGGCCCGTGGATATCTACAGTGATCCCGATTACAAGATGAAGTGTATTGGTTTTTGGAAGGAAAATTTGAAGTCTTATCTGATCACTTACGATGAGCTGGACCCATTCTCCAAGTACAGATGTTGGGTATACCAGAGGGCTGATATTAACAGGTGAAAATTCTATATTTTTGGAAATTAAGAGGTTCTTGTAGCTTAAATCCACTTCTTCACAGGCGTTTTTCATACAAGTAGCCCCTAAACATCTCATAACTTACGCTTTGGGACAAATGTTTGTGTGATCTGCAGATATTAATGCTGAGTGTTTTATTTCTATAATAAAAAAAATATCTATCTATTTAGGTAATGTATATCGATTATCTAGCACCCATAACACAAGCTTTGCATAGTTTGGGGCTATATGAGCTGTGTGAATTATCCAGCATTATTTATTTATTTAACTTCAGAAAGAATATCATGATTTTTCACTAGTATAGCCAACATCTTATCCTTATTCTAGAATACTGATGTCCCAAGCCCTTGGCCCGTACTGCGATTTGAAGCAAGACGTGACGTCATGGAACTACACAGAGGGCGCTGCAGTCGCCGTAGAGATGGAAGAGTACGAAAGAGAACGTGACCAATGTCCGATGGACTTTGACGACGGTAGCAACCCATGGGTTGCCAAGACAAATCGCGTGAAGGTACTAACCTTCTCATTTTGGAGTAGTAATAGTGCAGCTGAACTTAGAATAAGTTTCACGTTACTGTTGGTAGCTCTTCTAGTGAAATGACTGTGCCTTAGTATATGTACAAATTAACTGTACTTATAAATAAACTGAATAGAATTATAATAGGTGTACCATTCCAATGTATGTATTTTAAGAATAAATATGACTATAATAATATCACATACCAGTAATCTGGTACCTCAACCTGACAAGAGTACTGAACATTGGGCGAAAATGTATTTTTGGTGCCCTTTTACAAACTTGTATTATTTTCTATGACAATTATAATAGTAAGAAATGATATATATAGCTATGTTTATGTTTTTAACAGTCATTAAGTAATTGTGTGTTTTTTGTGCACAAAATGAACTGAGTGTAGGTAAGGTAGGATTACCAAAAATCTCACTATGGTAAACTTTAATATTAAGATGTAACATAGGCCGTCCAATTCTGTGTTAGTTTGTTATGTCCATCCATTTATTCTTCCACTAATACTGTATTGTAAACTTGTAAGTGCCTTATCTGTTCTCTATAGAGAAATAATTTCTATAATGTAATGTAGAATTTGCATCTACTTTAAATTTCTTATTTTGTATCAATCTTGCAAGCAATCTATTTTAATCTCATCTTTGAATCTCACAAATCATGGAAAAAGTTAAACTTACATTTTCTTAGTAAGTTACACTTATTTAGTGTAAAGAAAATGTAAGTTTAACTTTTTCCATGATTTCCATGATTGTTTTTTCCATGTCCTACTAAATAATTCTGTAATTGTTAATAACCGACTCCTTTCTAACTCTTTTGAATACTTATAAGTTCGTAAAAAATAAACCATTTACACAAAACTTTTGTGCACATGTACTCTTATTTTCTTACATTTTCCTAAAGAATAGGGGCTAGAACGAAGTAAAACTACAATTACTGATTTGATTACCTATAAATTTAATAACTTGATCAAACAATTCCAATATCTGAGTAAATCAAGTGTTTCCTGTCTGCAGAAGAGAATTTCCATAGATTGAAATTTGCCTTCAAAGAACTATGTAGCCAAGCTATAGCCAACATTATCTATTATACAGGGTTTTATTTTAACACAAGCTTCCGGTATAGTCCCAGTAGTCTGGTTTCAGACTTTTGCAACTGTAATTTCGGTGTTTATTATTATACATTTCCGGCTTATTGTATATAACGAAATATTTTATATTATTATACCGGAATTATTATATATAAGCAACCGCATTATCGAGACGTCGAGCAACTCAGAAGTCCAGTCCACTTAATTGTAACCGGACTACTTAGACTACACCAAGCTTCCATTTGGCACAAGTACCAGGGGCCCGATTCTGCAAACCAATCACTTTACTATGATAATGGTATCATTGCATAATCATCACATGGAATTTACGAATATATCGTGTAATCCATAAATGAAGTAACTGAGATAGTGTGTGCAGTGCATATTGCAAGGAGAGGCTGATAGAATGGTTTCAACCTTGACACTCTTGTTGCACATCCCTCCATCTTAAGGCGGGTTTACAAACAAAGACCACAAACAAAGAGCTAGAAGAAGAGCATTCTTTCTTGAACTTTTAATGTAAACGAAAGTCGTTCGAAGTTCGTTTACAGTGTTTACACCAAAATAGCAACAAGCAGTATGAAAACCAAGAACTAGAACACAAGAATGCTTTGAAGAGAATGCTCCGGGGAGCGAGCACTTCCGAACACTCAAACGAACTGATCGCACACTCTAGTGTTATTTACATCAAGCGAGCGTGCATTCTTAGAATATTCCATTCGTGAACTTATACAGAACAACAAGACTGCTCTACGGCTGTTTACACTAAATAGATTTGATAAAGTGGGGATAGAATGAGCATTGGCTCATCTGATGTAAGTCGGCCTTAAGGTATAATAATAATTAATAATAAATTTAATTAATTATGTAAAAAGATAAATATTGCCTGAATACCATAAGAAACACAGTAGTTTATTTAGTCCAAGATACTTTTGGTATATCAAAGTGCTCCGTAAGGCTGTCAAGGTGCTGGTTAAACTTCTCCACTCGCTGTTTATGTGTCATTTCAGCTTTCTGTTGTATTCTCTGCTTTTGCTGTAACATGAAATAAAAAAACAAAGTAGTAAAATAAATTCATTTGTGTTTAATATATTGAGGGACTGACTATGGCAGCCTTAATGTCTAAGTGAACTGGTAATCGACCTTGACTTATTTCATGACTTTTGAAACCTAACCTGGACTTCGATCAATCTTGAGTTGGCTGGAAAAACACCACAATTCAGTAGATAGTTTTGCCTACATACCATTTTCTCTTGCATTTTTTGGAAGGCCATCTGTGCTTTTGTTTTGTGATCTGGGTTCTGCTTTACTTGTTGTTTTACTTCTTCCT
The DNA here is from genome assembly GCA_963564075.1 of Eupithecia subfuscata. Lineage (NCBI taxonomy): Eukaryota > Metazoa > Arthropoda > Insecta > Lepidoptera > Geometridae > Eupithecia > Eupithecia subfuscata. The sequence continues at coordinate 11,597,479 of OY751103.1, read as the reverse complement.
CGATCCGTTTTTCAGTTTCTTTGTTGGATTTCTTCTTCTTTTTCTTCTTCTTGATACCCGAGTTGTCCTTGATTTTTAGCTGAGATTTATTCACGCAAGCATACTCGTCGTCTTCATCACCCATTATGTTAGCAAGCAAAAGTTCAGAGAAAAAGAGGTATCAGGTAATGAATTGAATCTTAAGTTTTCACAGGAAGATTTTATGTTTTTACATAACCAAATCTGCGTCATGCAACCAACGCAAACAATAACAAAGTGAATGGTGATTGGTGATTGAGATTGATGGATTGAATGGGGAATTCACTCACCACACCATGTCACTCACAATTACAGCTCTTTCAGTGTTGCCAAGGTAGCCATGCTGTTCAGGATTTGATACACATCAGTTTCGTTATAATCGAGCTTATAGTGAAATTGAGTGAATGAGTGAAAGTCATTATGAGTATTCTTAATTCTTCTAGACTACTTGTGAAAACTTTTAGTTGGCCATCCTTAAAATTACTACATAAATTTTGTTCGTGTTTAGCCGTAAGTTTTCCTAAAATAAATAAATTAAACTAGATGCGCCCCGCGGCTTCGCCCCCGTGGAAATTTATGTTTCCAACTTTCTTAATTTTTTCTTTCATAAGAACCTTCTCCTGACAATAACAAACACAACAACGAAAGAATTAGCGAAATCGGTCCAGCCGTTCACGCGTGATGCCGTGACCAAGGAAAACGGGTTTCATTTTTATTTAGATAGAAGATAAATTATAGTATGTACGAACTTGTAATAAAATCTCTTTGGCTATATACTAATTGTATCAGGCTGGTTTTGGTATCATAAAAAGTTTAAATTTTAAAGAAGATAATTCTAAATTCAAATAAGGAAAATATGTGATTTTTATTTGTTTTTCGTACTATCAAGATGAGTGAATATAATGAAGAAATTCGATACTTACATTTTAAAATTTTACTAGGTACAAAAAAGGTAAAAATGCAACGCAAGCCGCGAAATAAGTTTGCGATGTTTAGGTATGGATCTAGTGCAGTGTCTGTGAGAGTAGCACAAATTTGGTTTAATCGTTTTCAATCCGGAAATTTGGATGTCAAAGATGCACGTCGCTCTGGTCGCCTTATTACGATATTTTTTTTTATCCAAAATCCAACAAAAACCAAAAATTGTCACTAGCCGGCAACTTTATTGTCTGCCTTTATGGCCTCTGGTCATGGGCTCATCCCTCGTTTGAGGTCAGTTTGCAAAATACTCAAAAAATCAAACAAATTTTCGCGGCACGCTCTGCTCGCTGATGATAACGTTCAGCTGATTCATTAATCTTCTGGCTTGATCTAGTCCGGGACTCGACCTCTGTTTCAGGTGTATTCCTAATTATTTTGTTAATCTCGTTCGCTTCGCACGCCCTATGTCTACCACAGGTTTTCGGGGGTCGCTTCGCTCGCTATATTTTTTTTGTCGTAGGTAGCTTCTCTCTTGCTAACTATGACTAACTATGACGACCTCTGTGGCGCAGCGGGCGAAGGTCCGCCTGCGACGCAAGAGGTTGCGGGTTCGATTCCCGCCTCGGGACAAATGTTTGTACGATCTGCAGATATATGTTCATGGTGTTCTGGCTGTTTTCTATGTATAATAAAAAATATCTATGTTGTGTATTGTATTAAGTATATCAGTTATCGGTACCCATCTACCTGATATACTTAATACAATACACAACATAGACCCAGCTCTGCTTAGCTTGGGGCTAGATAACGCTGTGTGAATCGTCCAGCATTATTTATTTTATTATTTACTTTTCCCCAAACGTCAGAAAAAATCTCAGATTTATGCTACATTTTTTAAAATATTTATTAAAAAAACGATCGCAAATCGACTAGTGCCTACTCAACTAATAATCAGAAGGCTAGGGAGGGCGAACTCCCCGTAAGAAAGAAAAACGGGGTGTACCTAGGTGGGGCGGAACAACCCCCAAATTTTTTTGCAGTCAACAACAAAAAAGTTTATTAGGTATAGGTTAAAACCTAGGGTATTTTTTTTTTCGATTCGTGTTAGTGCGAGATTAGCGTTCTCAAGGAAAAAAACTAACGGAAAAGTAATTGCCGGGAATCGTAAACCAATTTCTATGAACCCACGATCCATCCATCCATCTTCGCTTCGATTTAATTGTTTTTATGGAGCAGTTCGGAATATGTATATTGGATTTTTAGCCTAAAATCTCTATAGGTAATTCCCAAAAGACACAAAAAAATCTTGCTCCAACAGGAAACGAATAACCTTCAGCCATAGTGCCCTGTCGAATGTCTTCGGCTTGCCATCCAACCAAGACTTGCTGAAGTTTGCCGAGTCGTGGTCTCTCATAGGTCGTTAAGGTACTAGGTAGCAGTACTATACGTAAGAACCTGTTTTTCCACCATCAATCATGGTTGTCCAATCTTCGAGTCTCGAGAGTAGAGTGGTTCCTTTGAAATAAAGCTCAACGTAAGCGATGGTCCAGTCAACTGCACTGGTCAAGCTGAAGGGTACGTGGCATAGGGAAATAAGCGGATCGAATCAAAATCAAGGTAGGTATCTACTACTGAACTGTAAGTACCTACCGTAAACGCGGGTCACTTTAGCCATTTTTTTTGCAGTTTTACTAAAAGCGTTATTACTTTTTGTAGTCCATGTAATGGGTTGTTATTAGGTACCTACTTTGATTAGTAGCTCAGACACATACCAAACAAGGTTACATGCGCATTTAGAAAGACAAACATCTGAAAGTAGTTATTTTTCAAATTTAAAATTAGGGCCAATTTTGTTCCAGGAGTGTGACTTTGTCCGACGACTTTTTTGTGGCAAAAAATGACTTATAATCGACCAATGAGATAAAGCAACCCCCGCAGGTAGTTCACTGGCCTATCTACCTAACTGCGAATACATACATAACAAGAACATATACAGTACCACGGAATTAGAAATAGTACAAAACGTGAATTTTCCAACATACCGAGTTCCAGGACAAAGTTGCTGGGGGAAAAAAACTCAAACTTTCTTGACAAGTAAGTAGTTATCCGGAACTGACTAGTATGAACTTAAGCGCAGGTCGAAACAATTGCACTGAAAGCAAAGGGCCGTAGTGCCATCCATCCATCCATCCAGCCGAAATACGACGATAACTCAAACCATATATAGGGGCCGTTTTCAAAGTTGTACAGACGTGGTGGGGATTCAAATCATTTTCCCTGTTTGAGCTAAAGTCTCTAAGTACTTATATACATTTCCAGCTGACGCTTTGCTACAAGAATAGGTTTGCAGATTATGTAGGTATTCTGGTAGTATTCTGATATTATGATGTGTGTGGTGATATCGTAACTTTCTTATCTAGAGTTTAAGCTCCATTCTAAGTAAGAAATCTTTAATAACCAAACGCCCCTCGATACCCCTGCGTAACGCGCTTTAACCGTTAAGTGCGCATTAACTCACGAGGGTGGCAGGTTAGGCACCAAATATCATAAATAAATAAGTGATTGTTCGCGACAAAAGAGCGGGAATGAATGCGTTTCTTGGCGTTATCGCACCGCGCACGCGTCGTCCCGCCGCCGCGTACGGCGCGAAGATTAGTTCGATTTCAGGCCACGTGGCGCCACGTGCGAGCTGAATACCCGCCAAAATAAGATTATCGGATTTGCACACTACAGATTGCACACGAATGAGCAGGAAGTGTAAAGTGAAACTACGGTAATGAGGGCGTTTGTGGGATGACTGGAGAATGTAGAGCTGTTAAACAATCCAAATTCAAACTATCATATTTTCGCAACAGTAGGTATTCTTCTTAATTGGAATACTTTTTGCGTGTTTCGGACGGTTACATTTTAATTGACGTTTGTGATAGAAGCTTTCGTCCATTATCTTACCGTAGCGTAGGTACCTACGTTGTTTAATGTTGATGAAGTTGCTTTCTGATATCTTTCAGAGAACACTCAGCTACATGATCTGGCCAATGATCTATGTAGGTAGGTACCTACCAGGTTGAAATTTTTCATCGGAATGACTACGCAGATCTGACAAAAATGTTCTACGCTATCTTGCTCACATGAGTCACATGCCTGTCTCAATATCCCTGCCGAAGGTTCAGGTCAATCAAACAGAAAAAAATATCATTAATTCTAGAGTTTGGCTCGAAGTTACTTGGTTTCTTGAGCAAAGTGAGGGTAGGTCACGGGTGTTTTGTTTGTCACGTGCGCGATAAGCACCCCTCAAGTCAGCGTTATCAGAATCACTGGCTGTCCCGACGTTTCATGGCAATGGCCTTGGTAAAGTCAATAAATTAGGTTCATACTTACGTATAAGGTAGGCTCATAGTAAAGTAGGGTTTCACTCTACGGGTAGGTTTTTTGAACAGCACAGTAAGGACGGTACCTTAACCAGTATAGCCACAGGAAAATGGTCATAGCAGGCAATAATTTTCCATAATTATTATGTAACTTTTCATCCCTAGGTACTAACAGATTTCCAAAAAAATACAGTAAGCAAGAAAATGGGCATTTCACACAAAAACTTGTCAGTGGTAGCATAATATATACGCTACGGTGCGTAGCAGTCTGTAGCCATCATTCGTAGCCGCGTAGCCGCTACGACGTAGTATCAACTTAATTACGGATCATAGACAATATGTATTGGAATATACATTAACACAAAATCTAGAGCTGTCAAATTTAAATTCCGCATTCTTTTCAACCGTTAGTATCGTAATAATTAGTGAGTACCTCACGGAATTAGAAATAATTCCGTGGAGTACCTACTAACGAGGAATTACGACAGATTAGCTTAGATAGTTTTTTTTATAGCATTATTATCTTTATAATATATAAAGGTAGATCTTATATATAAAAATCGATTGCTGTTCGTTTGTCTCACTAAAACTCGAGAACGGGTGGACCGATGTGGCTAATTTTGGTCTTGAAATGTTTGTGTAAGTTCAGGGAAGGTTTAAAAGGTGAGATCGGTACGAAGTTCGCCAGGTCAGCTAGTTAATAAATAAAAAATTCTGTAGAATTCACACCGCATTATCTAGCCCCTAACTAAGCAGAGCTTGTGTTATGGGTACTAGATACCTGAGAAAAAAACTATACATGTAGTATTAATGATCTCAAAGGGGAGTCTATTCACGTAGACAAATAGACTTAGACCCTTCCCGATCACATCTCGTTTATAACGAGATGTGATCGGGAAGGGTCTAAGTCTATTGAAGTAAGTAACGAGATATTGTGATCGTGATGTCTCTTTTCTGTATGTTGATTTGCGTAGTTCCCTGTCCGCAAATTGTATAGAAAAAGAAGACGTCACAACCACATCTCGTATAACATCAAAAAGACTCAACCCAAAAGATATAATTAATACTACACAGATAGATTTTTAATGTACATAGAAAACACCCAGAAGCCCCTGAACAAATAGATGTTAAGGGTGTTTCTGGGTGTTGTCTACGAGAAAAATATTTGAACTGACGATATGTAGGTATATATGCATATCGTCAGTGCAAACATTTGTTTCGAGGCGGCAATCGAACCCGCAACCTCCTGTGTTGCAGGTGAACCTTCACCCGCTGCACTATAGAGGTCGTTAAGTTGTGATTATTCTTAGCACGACCACGAAATATTTGTCAAGAAAATATTTCGTTAAAAAGAAAATTACAATCAAATAATAGAAATAAATTAGAACTAGTACGAGTATTTACAATTGAAACAATTGAGCTAACTGCAAACAATCTACAGGTAGCTCAACTGATCCATATCAATACCAGTCGGAAGCGTCCCCAAGACGCTGGCTGCATTGCCCCGCTGTATGGCAATGCTGATGCGCTGCGCCAGATAGATACTAGCTCTCGGGTCACGCATCGCTTCGACCAGACGCTCTAATTTTTTTTAAAACCCGAAGCGAAGAGCCTCGATACATTAATTAAATGTAGGTACTCTAGCGGTACTCGGAACAGAAGTTTGATTTGATGCGACAACAATAGTAGCTTACTATAATATGTCACTTGACTTTATAATTCACAAATCTCGTGCGAACGGCTCTGACTTAGCGCGAGCTCGACAAAGCTAAATAAATCGCTTGTACGAACAAAGCAGTAGTCGTAATAGACATTAATACAGCATTAGTTGGAGGGCAACGTCGACGCCTTGTTTGCCAAACTGCCCTAATCCGCTATTTGTAGTTCGGGTGACCATGAGGTTGGGTTGTAGGAGACTCGAACTCACAGTGAGGACATAGCTCGCGAAATTGTAGTAGACTTATGTAGGGTGTAGAGCCTCTATTGATCCTAAAATATCAAAAATGTGATGCGAGGATGCGGACGTCGGAGCCAGACTGCTGCTTCAGATGGGACAGGACCATCAGTATCACGGCCAATCATCCTTTGAATTGCCGAACGAAATTATCGCCATAGCCGTAGTGGGTTATTTTATTTTCCTTAATCCGTCTCGTTTCTCGTTGCGAGCGCCTGACTGCACGAACGCTCGCTGTGTAACACGTTACTTTACGCCTTGTTGGGTTGTAGGAGACTCGGAAGTCTCAGTGAGGACATAGCTCGCGAAATTGTAGTAGTCTTATGCAGGATGTAGAGCCTCTATTGATCCTAAAATATCAAAAACACTGTAATTGTTAACTATACAAATATGCTATGTGACGCGTGATACACATGCACAGTCTGTGTAGGTATGTATATTTTTCTGACTAAGATCATATTCTTCTCTCTGCCAATGTACTAACGATACGGTTAGTGTATGCTGCCATTTAATGTTTTTTACGGGCAATTTTATGTTTCTAATTGAGGGTCGATCGAAGTACTTTGATTTTAACTGAAAAATCTACTTAAAATATAGTTTTAGATACTATTTATTGTCTACATTTTACAGTCGTTTCGATCAGTCGATGTGCAACGGCGTAATTTGCCACTCAATTATTACCAAATCATGGTCACCTCACAATGTTGCGAAATTCTGACTCCCGAGAGGAAATCCTTTTCCCACGAGCTTTATTCAAACATATGTAAAGCGGATGATGGATGACTCCGACCCCCAAACGGGGGTTCAACAGGGGGTGCAGGGGTGCAGGGGGTTAGCCGTTTAAATCACAATCCTGTGGGCTCATAATGCCCTAATGCATTTTTCGCTGGTCACCGCGCGTTTTGAAATTTATAATGTCATTGAAAGGCACATGTCAAAGTTATTGCTCTTTTTATAGTGTGCCCAGGGATATACGGTTACAAAGGGTTCAAAGGCAGTTAAATTATGTTTTCAAATCGGTAAGTAAGCATGTTAGTCTGCGCGAATACGAATTTGAACTTTTTTCTATAGACGTTGAGAAGGAAAATCATTTCTATGATGATGATTAATAGTGTTGAGATCCTATGGTGCATAGCTGGGATGGATGAAATAAAATAGAATCTTGGAAACACAACGTATTTTATTTTCTTTTAACTTATTTCAGTTATATTTTCATGTTCAATTTAAGTAGCATAGAGTAACCATAGAAGAGCTAGAAGCACTACGAAGAAGTTTCTACCTAGTACACTGTCTATAGTCTATGGAGGTACCCTACAGATCCATAGATTAAGTCTTCTATCAAATCACATTACATTAACAAATAGGAAGGTACTACTACCTTCCTATCATCGTATCAAAAATAAGTTATTAGTATTAAGTTAACGAGGTGGAGGATTGAAGTGTTCTGTAATTTTGTGATTTGAATAATTTGAATAATGTAATTGAGAATTTTGTGATTATTTTGTGTGTATTTTAATGCCTCTCGACTGTCGACGCACCTTTAAAAGGTCGATTCAAAAAACGCGCTTCTGTTTAGCAGCCTTTAGAAGGCGCCCGGCTTTGGCACGTTGTAAATTGAAATCTGTGACCCTTTTATCGCGCTCTAACTCTAGTGAAGTGTAGTAACAATGACAAGGATGAATATATAATCACGTTTCAACTTTAAAAACCGTAGTCTAGAAGGAAGAAACTTGTTATTGTTCAGTTTGTGTGTGGCGTGCCCCGCGGTGAAAAGTTCGTGATGGAAGTGAAGTTTTATCAAAGATGTTTGTGTGAAAGAACGTGAAATTGATATTACAATTTAAAACGGTTGTAAAATGTATGTAGAAGTAAAAAAAAATTGTTTTCCTTCAAATCGTTGTATTATTTTTGAATTATCATGACTTTTACTGAATAAAGTGTGAAAATTTCACTCATCCCAATTTCAATTCAGATTTAACAATATATTTTATGTTAAAACGAATCTTATTGGTATGCCATCGTTTAGTATAATTCAATACAATTACAACGATATATTTATATAAATAGCTATAGTAACAAATTTTTTAAATATCGGCATTTTAATATGACGCGTCGATTTTTCGCCGTGACAGAGTACGTCACCGTGACAGATGCGCATTATTGCGAAAAATGGCCGCGACGCACAAGAGGCTATGTTATGATTTAATTAACTTTGTATTTTGTTTCTGTGATTATTTTATATACTTTTAAACTGTTAATATTCCGACACAAATGTATTTGTTTGCGAATAAAATAAATGAAATGAAATAATAATGCTGGTAGGTCTAGCCGCTCTCGGTCTGCTCATGAAATACACTGAGTTTCTGTTGCGTTCCTAATTCCCGAATCATCCTATATCTTCTATTGGCGACGAGTGAAAACTGACTTTTGCGTGCTTAGTGTGACCAGGACCTTGTTAAGCTAGCTAATGCAATACATCTAGATGCCTAAAGCAAGAAACAGACTGGGCCCACGTATGCAACATATGCAACGCATGAGAGATCTGCCGGGCTATTCAGACTCTCCGCTACCGTGTCATCTAGATGGTATCTGACACAGATTCGCGCGAAATTCACATATTTTAGAGGTTTTTAATATTTTCTGCGTTCTGCAAGAAATTAAACTTTCAGAAAAGCAGTTGTTCATAAATAATAACACATTTTCTATTAACCTTTGTTTTAACAAATCTCAATTTAGTGCTACTTTTGGAGCATTTAATAATATAATAGGCTTTATTACTAGAAATCAACATAACAGCATGAAAATAATTTGTAAGGGTAGTGTTCTTCTAAAACAATGTCAGACGATTTCATTAATTTACTGATTTTGTTTCATACATTGTTAAATTGCTATAGTTGTACGAAAAAACCTAGGGATACACTGCAAGTAATGTAAGTCATAAGATGACACAGAAAATTTATTGACTGTTTTAAAGTAGGCCAAAAATTTGCAAGCACCTTTATTTAAACTAGTTTAATTTAGGTAGCATAAGTAACTATCTTAAAGTATGCACCATCGCCTTGTATAATTAGTAAGTCTATTTGATTAATTTATTTGTGATTAGCGCCTGAAAAACAGGTTTTTACCCAGGGTTTAGACCCAGGCACACGAATTATTTAATATCATTAGAATTTAAGACGAACCTCTTTGTTATCCTTCTACTCCTAAGTTATTTTGAATAAATTATTTTATTTATTTATTTATAGCACGTCAAACTTAATCGACAAACCATGTAGATCGTCCCATTAAGTAGGTACCTTTCAGAAAAATCACCCTAAATTTAAACCAACATGCACGAAGACCTTAGTTCCGCAGAAGAACAAATCAAGCTACGAAACAACACCATTAAATTAAAATGAAACATTTCTTGCATAATGCGACTTAGAAACTTCTTGAAAACAGCAATTCAACTAACTTCAGTAGGTAAATATGTCGCGAAAACAATAGAAATTACCTCCGCCTTCCCGTTATGGAACGTGTAAAGTAAAAATGTGTTGTCTTGACAGTGTTAAGGTTCGGTTCTAGGAAAGCGGTGCCCGTTATATGACTCTACTTTTGAGAAGATCGCATTGTAGAGCAAACTTTGATTTGTTTGTTCTACAAGCATAGCAAAGGAGAAAGCTCTCCGTTGCTATGATAAACTGCGAAGAAAGTTCTTATGTTTATGGAGAGAAGGTCCAAATCAAGTGTTTCAATGCTTCTTTTTTATCGGTCCTTGCCCGTGGTCCAGCTACATAGTACACCTGGCTGTACCAGGGGCATTTTTTTCTTTCCGTCCACCTCACGATTACTGACCAACCTACATAATTACTTTATTATTTTTTAGATAACATACAAAGAATAATTGCCCGTCTATCTAAAGTAGGTACTACGTCTGCGCTGGTGTTCACTAAAAAGATAATCTGGCAATTGAGGTTTTTGCAAGAAGGTTCATACATTAAACGTCAAAGTTAACCGATGAAGCTGCTAATTGTCCGATTATCTTTTTGTGAACTCTAGCTTAAGTTGTATTTCCTTCTCAATAATATAGTAACCCCTGATGCAGCATAATAGGGTTAATATTGAGTTTAATTGTAAGTGAGGATATCACAAACTCGTCCAATTGTGACACATGTGGCGTCATAGAAGATGTACAGCATCTTCTAGTGGAGTGTGAGCGGAACGAGTCTTTAAGAGCAGAATAAATAAATAAATAATAAATATATAATGCTGGACAATTCACACAGCATTATCTAGCCCCAAGCTAAGCAGAGCTTGTGTTATGGGTACTAGATAACTGATATACTTAATACAATACACTACATAGATAGATATTTTTTATTATATATAGAAAACATCCAGAACGCCCTGGACAAATGTCTGCAGATCGTACAAACATTTGTCCCGAGGCGGGAATCGAACCCGCAACCTGCTGCGGCGCAGCCGGACCTTCGCCCGCTGCGCCACTGAGGTCGTCAAAAGAAAAGTGACTTGTACGATGTTAACACTGATACTGGTGTTATCCAAATAATTTTAGCCGCTCCACTGAGTGATGGGGCAATTATATTGTTTAGGTTACTTTTAGATCTAATTCAGTTTTAAGTAGATAGTTAGTTTGTTATAATATAGGACTGACATAGTTTTTTCTGTTTTTATAGTAACTAACATAGTATATAGGTAGTTGTACTAACATTCATGGTGAACAACAGAAATAAATAAATTGAATTGAAAAGTCACCAATGACTCAAAGTCCCATAAACAAATAAGAATAAAAAAACATATTGTAAGTAAGAAAATCATATGGTATATGGTATTGATATGGATCAGTTGAGCTACCTGTAGATTGTTTGCAACAGTCTGCAGTTAGCTCAATTGTTTCAATTGTAAATACTAGTTGTAATTTATTTATATTAGTTGATGACATAGTCTTTATTCACAAAGAAAATTATACTAGTATTTACAATTGAAACAATTGAGCTAACTGCTGACTGTTGCAAACAGTCTACAGGTAGTTCAACTGAACTGCGTCTTGGGGACGCTTCCGACTGGTGTTGATATGGTCAACACCAGTCGGAAGCGTCCCCAAGACGCTGGCTGCATTGCCACGCTGTATGGCAAATTAGTTGATTGTAATTTTCTTTGTGATGTAGGTAAAAATAAAAATGTGTCAAAACTAAACTAGTGAAATGCCAGATATTTAAATAAAAGCCGTCATTAAACCTACCCCGAATATCAGAAACCCGTCTCTACCGAATCGAAGTTTTCACATTACGCGTCTCGCAGACATTAGGGCCCTCCCGAGCTCATTAAAATTTGTCAGCTTCTATACGAGAAAGTCGAGAAAGTTCCAGAATGGATGTAGAAACTCTAAGTGAAATCTTTGGAAGGCGGGTGACGTGAAAACTTTGCAGAATTTTGAGCCGCCCCCATTTTTCGACACCATCAATTTAGCAAGACGTCAAGAAGATTATTCGCACTCGAGACTTACTTAATACGGAAAAAAGAGTAATTTAAGTTTTCCAGAACAGTCGTTGCGTGAGAGTTATGATCTTTGTTTGAAAGTTAGATTGATTTATGGTAAGTCTTAGTAAGAGATCCGGGATTTTATTCGCGGTGTTTTCTTTGGTGCAATAACTTTTTCTGTTTTTCTGAGTAGGTATTACATAAAGCTCAGCTAGGTGTAGGAGTGATTCAGGTTTTGTGTCAGGATTGGAGATAGGTAATAGACTCTTTTATACAGATTTCAATTTTCAATTCACACCATGGCATGTTTTTATTGACAATTGATATGTGTGAGTGATAGGTCCTAAGTTTTATGTTCTTCGTTGGTTACAAATTGGGTTACCTATATGTCAAAATAAAAACCATTTTACATGTAAAATACAAGTTAGAATAAGATTTTTCATAAAGAAAATTACAATATTATAATATATAAATAAATTAAAACTAGTATTTACAATTGAAACAATTGAGCTAACTGCAGACTGGTTGCAATCAATCTACTGGTAGCTCAACTCATCCATACATATCTATTTATTTAGAATAAGTAAATATTAATAATTCGAGTTGAGCTATCTGCAGATTTCAATTGTAAATACTTGTAATTTATTTCTATTAGTTGATAATTGCATCTTTATTCACAAATAAAATTACAACCAACTAATGGAAATAAATTACAAATAGTATTTACCATTGAAACAATTGAGCTAACTGCAGGCTTGCAAACAATCTACATGTAACTCAACTGATTAGTTGATTGTAATTTCCTTTGTGAATAAATAATTAGATAAAATAGACACAGCTGTATTAAATGATCTTTACCTGACTCTTTTCAAACACTATGAACTCACTCAACTATCTATCTGTCAACTTTTCACCTACTCCGCCAGAGACGTCGTCCGTGTCAGATGCAAGGGTAGTTTCAATACAAACTATTATTGACTCTATACCGAGGGGATGAAGTTTTAAATAACAAATGTAATTGTGTATGGTACAGTCGACGGAGTGGAAACAATGTCGGTATCTAATGAACACGGTCCAGTTTATTAATGGCTTGTGCAGACTTTTTGTTTTATATAGAAAATAAGACCACTTTATGATCTTTTTTTTTATATTTTATCCACTGTTGGGTAGAGACATCTTCTTGCTTCTGCCAGCTTCTCGCATTCAAGTAAGTACGCCTTGCGACAAATGACTGTGCTTCATACTTGCCCAGGGACCTTCTACCGTTAATAGAACTACTAGATTTCCAGAAAAAATCGTTTCAAACTTAACAACAATATTTGATTATTTATTTAATTTTATTTTACTCTGACCAATTATTTTTATTTAACTTTTAGAAGAGTCATGGTAGTCTGTTTTTATTCTTCTTTTTTGGGCTCGCTAGTTTTAGCATTTGCCTTTTATTCCTTTGCAAGTACCTTATGTTATGATGTTTCCTATGTCAAAAGTTTCTGTGTTATTGTTATTCTAAAAATATTAAAGAATATAACGACATCATGTGTAACTTGTGTACCTACGGTGGAATAAATAAATTATAAATACTAAAAACTATTTTCGTTCCTTTGTGTGAATGAAATTTATATTTCACTCAGGAACATTTGGTAATAGATGCGAAAGACAAGACAAAGAGACCCATTTTTAAGCTCTAGACAGAGATTTTGAAAAGTTGTATATAGATTTTGAAGTCATTTACAACAGGATATCTACCATGATTTGAGTTTTGAGCTGTGTGGTGCCGGCTTAGACCCCAACTCTTCCCGCGGGTGTTGTAAGAGGCGACGAAGGGATATCCACCGAACTGCGATCCCCAACCCGCATGCCCAGCGTGGGGATTAAGGGAATTACCCCCATGAGATAAAAGCCAACAAGGTGCTTATCAGTGGGAGGCCTGAGTCCAGCTGTGGACCAATACACTCCATCTCCATTTTAATTAAATAGAATATCACACTAATATTATAAATGCGAAAGTTTGGATGGATGTTTGTTACCTCTTCACGCCAAAAGTACTGAACGGATCAGGCTGAAATTTTGCATACAGGTAAATCTAACCCTGGAATCAAACATAGGCTACTTTTTATCCCATTAAACGGTTCCCATGGGATAGAAACAACCTCAAAACGTTTCCATAGAAACAACGCGTGCGAAGCCGCGGGCAGAAGCTAGTTATTCATAAAATTACAAATTATAACTAACGTAGGCTAACATTTTGAGTTTTACTAATTTATGGATCTATGTTGTCTGAAAATAAATAAATAATTATTACTATTATTAATACAGGCTGTGGAGGTGGAGGTGGAGTTTTCTCAAAACTCAAATCATGGTTATCCCGTTGCAAATGACTTTAGTGTTAATAACCATGCTGCAGTAAAAGTTTTATAGAGATTTTCAAACCTAAACGCTAGAGGGGGATGAATAGAGTCAGAACAATCGAATCAAAAACACCCAAATTGACACTTACAATTGATCCAACACCTCCTGGCGACCACTTCCCCGGGAGCTGCTGGAACTCCCCAATGACGCTCTCACTCAAGAAGACCATCGCAGCCAGTCGGCTAACGAACAGCTTATGAGAGACCAGGTCTTTCAAAGCGAAGACACATGACTCGAGTGAAGTCTCACTCGACGTTGAAGCCAGAAGAAAGAACTTAAGTTCGATTCTTATCCGCATTTCACTAAACGAAATGTTGAAGACCCCTGATGATGATCCAACACCACAAACCAAAGCAATTCTAAATTAAATAAGTATCAATGCGAGCCACGGGGCGCAAGGGGTGGAATCGGAGCTGGTCGCAGAATACACAATACTAACAGGGTTGTAAATCACAGCACAGTTTAGTTTGTAGTTAGTGGAGCAGTTCGTAGAGCTTTGAATTTAAGCGTTATCAAAAATTTCATAATTATAAATATCGATAGACTGGCTTCTGCTCGCAGCTTCGCACGCGCTTTTCAAGTACCCTATGTCAGTTCCCGAAATACCGTTTACCGGCCAAATTTCATTAAGAACTGTTTAGCCGTTTATGCTTAAAATGGTAACAGTGATACCTAGCTAATTACTTTCGCTTTTATAATATTACGGACGAATTTTCATTTTGCCAAATTTTATCAAAATCTTTTTAAAAATTCCTTCAAAAACTTTTCTTTAAAGGTATAAGATGTTTTGATGAATGTTTATTACTTCTTCAAGACAAAACTTCACAACAGATTTGATTGAAATGATACTTTACATACTTTTCGCTACAGCTGCGGGTGTTCACTTTATGATGACGCGAAATGGCCACTCCATCAGAGATAGCCCATCTCCACTCCATCAGCGATAGCCATCCACTCCGGTATGCGTGCGCTATCACTATCTCTGAAACAGTATCCCCGTGTGTGGTTGTGAATTAGCAGCCGCGCCGGCGCACGCGCGCATTGTCGCTTCCCCTGTCCTGTCAGACGGAGTGACTTGTTAGAGCAATTGTTTTCTTTTTAGCATGGGAAACGTGGCTGTCACTTTTTGACACATATGTTTTCTGTTAGAGGCATATTGTGTGAAGTATACCTACTTAATTCTTGCTGTAACCTTACCTACATTATTTTTGTGTTCATCATGTAAATTTATGGAAAAAATTTTCGCTGTAAGTTCCTATTTTTATTAGATGCCTGTATAACTGCTCTATATTGTTCGCTTGTACTACACTACACTTCTCTTTGTACCTACTTATATACTCTCCATTAATTAGTCGTTGTCGATCTGTCATTCATTATGCATACTGCCTGCTACTGACTGTAGGAAACGGCGGAAGATCAGCGCTGCGTATGTTCGGTTTACCAGCACACGCAGCTTTCATGCTGAGCCATTTCCTAGTTCATAATTACAATCAGTTTATTACAATTAGCTTTACTTGACTACAACTTATTATCTGTATATTGATTGTAGTTATAAATAAATTTATTTTCTTTCTTTCTTTCTTCTTTCTTAAGTAAGTAAAATATTCTAGGATAGAGCAAAAACCAAAATAATTTGTAAAACTTCGGCAGTTGGCATAACACAAGCTGCTGGGTAGAGTGCCACATTTTTGTAAGTTAACTGCTTGTTGTAGTGTAGGACTCCCTCCGGCTAGGCGGGATGACAACCTGCGAAAGACTGCAGGCAGATGCTGGATGCGGCAAGCTGAAGACAGGGCGCTATGGCGCTCATTAGGGGAGGCCTATGTCCAGCAGTGGACTAATATAGCTTGAAGATGATGATAAACTGCTTGTTGCTTAGGGTTTAGGTAGGTAGGTATCTCATTTTCTCGCGTCAAGACAAGAGTAAGAAACCGATCACCTCATTTTTCATGGCGATGCCTTAAGGCGCTGGTATGCGTCAAACTAGCGCCGCTGCCTTTTATACTTATAATTACGTTAGTCAAAGGAATTTTAAAAGTTCATTGTACAGTTTATGATACCTATCACAAGCTTTATTTTAATGCCCATAAAATAATGTCGTTTATTTCCTTAATGCTGTATAGCGAAGTTGCGCTTGGCGGCCACCGCACTCTGTTTTTACTTCTCTGTCTAAATTATACGAAACTAAACTATTTCAGAGGGATTAAAAAAAGAATATAAAAATAAAATACTATACGCTGAAATGTTGCATACCATGTCTGATGTACCTAGTTCTTAACTTTGAATAAGTTATTGGCTACTTTTATTTCAGAAAAATGTATGCAAAGCCGGCGGCAGAAGTTAATAAAGTCAAAAGTTAAGACAAGATTCGCAAGATTGCAACAAACAGAGAGTTGCAGAGTTGTATCAACTGAATTACCAATCAATTGACTTTATTACCCCTAAATGGCACTATTTTCATTGCAACCAGATGTCGAACGACCCTATTAACCGAATATAGTGTCTCTACATACATTACAGAAGGTGCAGCAGAAAATAGTTTATTCATCGCTCTTGTATCGTTCTCCCAAGTGTGGGGTAATTTAGGGTGTAGAATAGGGTAGTTTACCCTAAATACACCCTGTATTTAGGGTCAAAGGGGACTATGGACAGTTGTTCTGTTTGTTGTGGTGTGTTCGTGCTCTCTGCTGGTATTTTATGAGTTTAGTTGTCAGGCAGATGATATTTTTATTGTATTGATAGCATAGCAGTGACATAATACTGGAGTTAATTATCTAAAACCTAGATTTTTCATTATTATTGCTGTGCAATATTTATAGAAATTAGGTTAACTTTAGTTCAGCATCATCATCAGCCTATGTTAGTCCACTGCTGGACATAGGCCTCCCCTAATGAGGGCCACGGTCGTGACATGACCTGTCTTTGACCTGCACTGAAAACCAACGCTGGGTAGACACACCAGGTCTACCCAGCACAATGCTTAGTGAAGGCCATATTTGCCCTAATCCTGATACGCACAAACATTGGATCTCAGATTTTTTTAGTGTTTAGTTACTTAGTTAATGTGCTGTGTACTAAATTTAAGGTAAATAAAATTATTTTCTTAATTTCTTTCTTTCCATAGCGTTAGCATTCTTTCCCTGTCTTTAGCTTGCCGCATCCAGCATCTGCCTGTAGTCTTTTGCAGTTCGGCATACCACCTGACCGAAGGGCGTCCTACACTACGTCACGCTCTCCTTACAAGAACACGTTACCCCAGCGGTTGTCGGTTCTTCGCGAGATATGGCCGGCCCACTGCCACTTCAGTTTGCTAATTCTTTGAGCTATGTCGATAACTTTGGTTCTCTGTCGGATGTATTCGTTACGAATTCTATCCTTCAGAGAATCTCTGAGTAAGTATAGCTCTTTCCATAACTCGCAGAGCAACTTTGAACTAGTGAACCAGGCGTAAGTGCCCTACCTTTTTAGCTCCGTAGCTCTTATCGGGTAAGACGCAGTGATTGAAAACTTTAGTTGTGATACTTAATAAGTGATTTACTCAGCTATCTCTCAAGATGCATGGCGCTCTAAGGTATCCTAAAACCTAGTCTATACGTAATTTTTATTTACTTACTAGTTTATGCCCGCGGCTTCGCACGCGTTGTTTCTATAAACGTTTAAAGGTGATTTCTATCCCATGGGAACTGATTTATGGGATAAAAAGTTGCCTATGTTTTATTTCAGGATTAGAAATACCTGTATGCATAATTTCAGCCCGATCCGGTCAGTAGTTTTGGCGTGAAGAGGTAACAAACATCCATCCATCTATACATCTATCCAAACTTTCGCATTTATATTATTAGTGTGATAGGCTAGGTATTTTTTTTTGAGCCATCCCTCAGTACGGGAACACGCTACGAATTGCGGAGTCAAAAATTACTTTTTTAGAAATTGCCCTGAGTGTAAGGGCAAAAATGTACAAAAAATCCTACACATATAAAAAAATTTAAACTCAAAAACGCTGCGTTTACAAAATGCTTTAAGGTTCAACCTGTAGGTACACCGATTTCTGTTGTTGACTGACTCTACATCTTCAAAGTATCCCAAATTCCCAATAGAAGTATCATAGTTGCTTGATTAAACAACATTGGTAATGTATGATAATCCTATAAGGACCTATATTTAGGTTAGGTTAGTAGATATATCACAGTTAGCAATCCCGTACCTACCTATAGCTACCATCTACGTAGTATTACGTATAGGTATGTGGTTGATACGTAGGCTTGGTAATTAGGCGACGCACGGAGGGGCCGGAACCGGAAGTCTGCCGGAGATGAAGGCGCGATACAATATCCGGTTAGACGCCATTTCCGCCGCGAGACGGCGCGTGTGAGCCTTCACTTTCTGAATCGATGAGCTGGATTCGATGGGATGCCTGCATTGTTCGAGTTTGAGGGTTTGGTATCGTTTGTTTATTAACGTAACTATGGGTAACTCATTATTTTGCCTATTTTGAGAAGTCCTACTACAAAACGATTTAACTAAATAAAATACCAGAAAAGCGAAACAAGTCGACCTACCTACCTAATATTTTATCACTAGCATAATACATTAGGGGAGGTCTATGTCCAGCAGTGGACTAATATAGGCTGATGATGATGATGATAATGATACATTAAAAACACCCGATGAAGATCAACAGATACTTAAACGTCTTCGAAATAGTATTTCGAAGATATCAGATAAACCTATTTCATTATTTAATTTAGATAAGTTCGAACGAATACCTTCTTGCACAATGGTTCAGTCTAACAGTAAGTCCAAGTAATACAATTTTTGTGACGGAGCTACCCACACATACCTACCCGATATTATAGGATGTTTCAAAATAGGAGAATATGTTACAGAGTATGTTACTGAAGTATGTTACAGCAACGATCGAACTCACTTCTTCAGCTGAATATCGCTCTAACCTAGACATATTCATACGCCCCTAGGGTAAGATGCAGTTAATCTAATACCTACTTAGCGATAAGACCTGACATTGTATACCTGACATCTATGAATAAATAAATTCGAATTAAAAAAATAGGTCTCAACTGTCCGTTTCACGTTTTGTCTGTATTTTTGCGTATGACTGTACTTGCCCATGACAGTAGGTATTTGAGTATAAACAGTGGGCCAATCAGGTTGAATAATCTGTAGGTAGAATAGGCAATACTGACATCGCAGCATCACAATGCGTACATTATTGAAGTTGTAGGAATTCGTTTCAAATATTTTTCAACACACTTGCTCATAAAGTGGCTCTATCTATGGTCACCGCAATTAGGCACAGAATGACACCCATAATCATTGCTATAGCTCACTAGTGAGTTATAGATTTTTTTTTAATTTTATTGGTTGAGTTGCTTTGTTCAGAAAAAAGTTTTTATTCAAATAAAGATCGGGTTCAATAGAACAAATAAATTAATGTTCCTATTGCTTGCTCATTTCATGCAACTTCTTATTTAAATAAATAATTTTATATAGTGTTTAATAAATAAAACTTTCACTCAAATATAACTTTTGTTTTCTCTGTAATAAAAGAAAACTTTATATTCCCCATTTTGTACGTGGCAGAATAGGCGCAAACCCTATGCGCGGAAATAAATAAATAAAAAACCTCATCCCTTTAATCTGTGGCCGATCGCAATGAGTTTTTATTGTTATTTTATTCACAAGTGTGTTGATAAACGTCGTATGATACACGTGTGTATTGATGACTACCGTCCTCGGCTCTCTTAAGACCCTCGCCTACGGCTAAGGGTCTCAATGGCGCCTCGGCGGTACCTAATCACCAATGTTACACACTAGTACCATAATGTACTATTACGCATTCGATGACAAAGTGACGTATTTAATGTTTTCTATTCTACCCTAGACAACATGTGCTAGACCGGTAACCGACCGGTCCGGACCGGTCGGTTCAATAGATTATTGACAAGCAGTTAGGTTAGGACACAAGGAAAATCAATTCCTGGGAGCCCGCCATGCTCGACATCCATCTTACATTCTACGTAAGCCACGAAGAAACATCCGACTTTTCAAACAGCGCTGACGCGGCCGTTATGGTACCTCACCCATCCATACCTCCTTCCTGACGCAAGTACCAGCCGCACTCGACTCCTCTCGTGCCTCGTAAATCACATAAAAGGCCTCCGAGGACAATGCCACTAGAGGACTGTGCTGTCTGCCTTATCGACCTCATCGGTTAGCATCCTTCTTGATAAACGCCATTTTTAGGATGGATTATGAGGGCTTAAGGATTCTAGCCTGGAGGGAGAAACGTTCTTTATAATGTTGCATCGTTGTCAGCGGTTATTTTTGAGTGAATATTCTAGTTGATTTGGTTCGTAAGACTTTTTTTGGAATAATATTCGTTGGCGATAAGAAAAAGTGGAGGAGAAATCTCAATAGAACGTGCTTTGTTTGAATGAGATCATTTGATTTATACGATGACACGATGCGTTCTCGTCGTGCGATGAGTTCAAACATACAGATTTCATCAGAGTGTCCTATTTGAACCTCGCAAGTAATCGTGCGAGCACATGAAATGTATTATGAAACTTTTATCGTGCTATGAAAAACGCATTGCGCCATCGTGCGATCGCTCCCAATTAGGACGCCGCCTAAGATTAGTTACACTATCATCATCATCGTTAGCCCTACCTGACCCACTCCTGGGCTTCCTGTGGGCTTCTTTGTTTTTAGCGTTTGCTTAGGTCCTGTTTGATTATTTTAAGCTAACTATGGTAATACACTTGGGTAGGTACCTAAGCCATGGTTTCCAAAGATCTTTCTCTAGATAATTCTAAGTGATTCATTGAAAATTATAAAACACCTTACTCAGTCCCACTTTTTTATTTTTTCCCCAAATGAGAGCGCGAAAGCTTAAGGCATAAGCCCAAAGTGTAGCTAAAAACGTATTTGGAGACCAGACGAATGGGTAACTATCATTTTTCAAAATCGCTTCAGCCGTTATGATATAAATCTATGGTTATGATGCTTGGAGGTAATAAAGAGTGTCCGCCAACCCGCTTCTTGCCCGTGGTCCCGTTCAGCTTGCCTCGTTGACAGGGAGCACCATACAAAAAATCGGTGGTCCACTTAACTGTACCTACGAGTGTACCCATAGAAATCTAAATAACGTTATTTAGATTTCTATGGGTGTACCTAACTGTAAGAAAATATTTTTCGGTAGTCCCGTTGTCTGGACCACGGCATGAGAAAAAAAACTTACGGTACGGTAACCAAGAAACACTCAAAAATAAAACCCACGCTTCGCGGGTACTGAATAAACAATACTTGACAGGATTATCTAGCCATAACCTCAGATAGATACCTAGGTACCTACTAAATAGAAACTGTTGAAACATCCGATCCGTCTGCCAAACGCTCCATCAATTCAATCATCCACCGAAGCTCGTACTCATCAGTATGTATAAATAGTATGCAGTAATAATTATTCGGCAGCACAATGATAATACAGATTTAGATAGAGCGCAAAGCTGAGATAACCCCTTACATAGCTCAGAGCACATAGCGCCTGCCTACCCTGTAGAGTCAGCAGAACAAGCGATGGAATTATATTAGGGAGGTAAAACCGGGCGTCTGGCTTCGAGTTTGTTATAATAAACAGTCCCAAGACTAGAATTATCCTAAGATAAAGAATCCTAGACTATAATTTTTTCCTAAGATAAAACGTTTCGAGTCGAAAAATTTATCCAATTTCTGCAAGCCAATGAATCGTCATTATATAAGCGAGTCGCGCGCGTAATGGCGCGGTTTATTTTATTTATTATGGTATCTTACGTGTAAATCGTATAAGGGCTAAATATTACCTATACTGCTGGATCACATAAGTATGTGTAGCACATTTAAACAAACAGAAAATAAAACAACTCCCGCAGCGTGCACAAAATTGAGTTCACAGTTTTAGAAAGAATGAAAACTTGAAGAAAAAATTTATCTATGGATAGAACCTATCTTACCTGACTTACCTCTATGGATGCAAGCTTGATGCAAAAATTTCTTTTCTTCGTGGGATGATTTCCTTTGTCCATGGTTCACGGCAAGAAATGAAATCTTTCATCAGATCAGACGCTGACTCCAGCGTCATAAAACGCCGATGAGTTCGGTGTCAAACATGTAATGTAAAATTTCTGAAACAATGCGCAACAAAAAATAAAATAAAGAACAATAAAAAGAATCGTAAAATAACATTAACAATGGAATTGGATGTTTAGCGTCATCGTTATTTTAGTCTTGTTTTGTACCTATACAGGGTGTAATCGTTAAGTGTGCACAGGCGATTATTCCGTAACTATTGCAGATATCAAAAAACTTTAAACTGATATCGAAAGTACTTTACCTAATGAGTAAAATGACATTAATAACTTTTTGAAAATAAAACGAGAAATATCCAAAAAAATTACATTAATCACTCCCATACATTTAGTATGAGATAGTAGAAAGGCTTTAGTTTCCTTATTTTAAGTGGAATAGTACCTACTCATTTTACCCTTGTCATTTTATAATTATGTACGATATGAAGGTATTAATGAATTTCAAGTAGATACACGTGTAGATTAATAAAAACAATAGTTACGGAATAATCGCCTGTGCACACTTAACGATTACACCCTGTATAGGTACGCGTACTCTAGACGTGTCTCAACTAGGGAGTCACATACAGCTATAGGTAATAAAACATAAGCATAAATAATAACATAAGCATGTAAAAATATCAGGGCTCTACGATTCTGGATGATCAAAATGTGATCTAAAAAGGCCAGGAGTATTCAAATCATTTATTTACCGTAAATTCACAAGGAACACTTGGTCAAGTATATTGTTACAAAATAAAATATTGGTACAGAATAGGAATAATAATCAGAAAACAATGTAAAATGGATGGCTGTAAAAAGGCCATAACTAATAATAAGTTTAAATAATCAAAATAGAAATTAAATGAGTGCGGCTGTAAAGTAGTTTTGTCTTAAAAACTAACAATTAAATTGCCTAGTAATGCCTCTTTATGTTAAGATCCAGTTTGACAGACAAGAACACTAATTAGATCACCATTAACAGCAGGTGGTATGCAACCATACCAGTTTTAAAGTTTTGATATAAAATCACTGGCATTTTCAACAATTTTATCATTCGCTTCTACAGTCGCAGCTGAGTTGTGACCTACTTGTCTTCTAACAATGAAATTCGTAAGTTTTTTATACTTTTACTGATAGACCTTAAAGGTCATTGGAACCACCCGGCACCCGATCCACACCGCCTCGCCTCTTGCGGCCGCCGCCGTGGCGTCAACCAGTGAACCTTGCGTTGGCCACGTGTGGACGCCGCGTGGTTAACCAGTGAACCTCGTTTTCGTGAACGTTGGCAAGAAAATTCTGTAAGTACTCTGGAAGATTTTGCTGCCTCACTGCCCTTGTGAAGTATTTTGTCGCCTTCATGGAGCTTGGGTCACCTATGTAATCAACTTAGGGAAGATCCCTACATTTTACACTTTTCATCAGATAATGATAACTCAAATTCAGCGCTTTACAAGGATAATTCTTCATCTTCCCCAACTTAGAATCGTCATCATTCACAGCCCGTGGTATCCCCCTTTGTGGGTAGGCTTGCTTCTGCTTACGCGAAGTCTCTTTCTAGGTCCTTCATGAGCTTTTTAAAGTTTTCTCTCCTTGTTTTACCTTTAGTATTCTCCTGCGCCCATAGAGTTCAGCTCATATGATGGGATAATTCTTCGTCTTTAACTTTAAAACTTATTCTCCTTGTTTTAGATCACAATCTTCTCCTGCCTGGTAGCCGTCGCCTGGTGCGTCCCCGTGAACAGCGGCGTCCGCGACCTACCTGCGTTGAGGCACGAAGAAGTCCACGATGAGTTCGGGCAGTATGCTCTTCGGTATATAACTGCTGAAGGTAAGAATACCACTGAGACTAGTTTCTCTATTGTTTGATTACTTTGAAAACCTTTGTGGCGCAGTGAGTGAAAATCCGTCTGATACGCAGAAGGTCACGCGTTTTATATCTGCCACTGGACATATATTTGTATGATTCGTAAATATTTGTTCAAGATCTTACCAGATTTTCTGATTACTATGTTTTATGATGAGTTTCTACGTATTTACAAAAAATACTTATAATTTTCATCTCACAAAATATCTAGCTAGATTTGTTGTTTATATCAATTAGATTCAATTAGATCATTTTGAAGGCCAGGATTTATTCCATAGCTCTCTAAATTATGTATTCCATTGCTATTGAAACTAGCCCTATAATTTTTTTATATTTCTCATTTGTCCAGATACGGTGGTCTCCGAGCGCGGCCGCCTCATCCCCAGTAAGAACGGCGGCTACGTCCTGGAGATCGAAGGCCAGTACCAGTTCATCGGAGACGACGGCCAGGTCTACACGACCAAGTACCGCGGTGGCCCTGACGGTTTTCACGTCGACGGATCCCATCTGCCCCAGCCTGTCCCCATGCCTGCTATCTAAAGACGA
Organism: Eupithecia subfuscata; assembly: GCA_963564075.1. Lineage (NCBI taxonomy): Eukaryota > Metazoa > Arthropoda > Insecta > Lepidoptera > Geometridae > Eupithecia > Eupithecia subfuscata. The sequence goes on along the minus strand of OY751103.1, from coordinate 11,572,789 downwards.
TAGATTTGCTTTTGTTAGTAAAATACCTGTGAAGTACAGTTTGTTTTCTCTTACTCCTATGGTACAGCGACACCGAAATGGGTCTTTCGTCTCCAGGTTTCGGTTTATGGGTCTATCCTATGCAGTTTCCAGACAGTCATTCGCTTGCTACTTGCTGTTTTAAAACGTGAAAAGGTAAAATGCTTCTTTTCTAAGGTCTCGTTAGAGTTAGCGATGTGAAGCTTTGGAGCCGTCGGCTACCTAGAGATCGAGGGCCATTTCCAGTTCAAAGGAGACAATATATATACGACCAAGTAGCGCGGCGGCCCCGACAGCTTCCACGTCGACAGAATCTATCTGCCCTAGCCTATCTCCATGCTTGCCATTTAAAAGAGAACCAGCTGAGACTGCTTTTGTTTGTAAATCCCTGTGACCTTCACACTGGCCTACAAACGGCCACTGGATATAGGTCTCCCCATATAATATAATACCTATAATATAATAATAATACATTTATTTCAGACAACATTAGAACAAGTATAGATCTTATTAACTTATTCTACGGTCCATATGAATATAGACCTTAAATCTAACATACATAAAAATATAAAAACTTATTTTAAATAAAATTGCACACGTTCTAAATTTGCGGCGGCGACGTGTATGACGCAATCAGGGTGTCAGCTGACGACGGTGCACGGCGGTGTCCCCTTGCAGGCGGCCCATAATAACGATCCTGAACCGCCTCCATCCATGTCACCTGCAACTCTGTTTCGCGTTGCATCGCGGTCATCACTCGAAAACCTTTATTCCCAAGTGGTGGCGTACATGTGACATACAATTTTATTTCGTCGTCGTTCGTTGGTTCTGGCCGAGAATTCAGTTGGATGAAAGGATCAGGGATTCTGGTCCAGCTCTAAAAATATCTTTTATAATCCTTAATTATATTCGTTATGTTATGGTTCATTAATGAAGAAAAAGGGGATGGCCTGTCCCAACAGTGAGACAAGATTCTTAACTAATTTCTTGACTTGAGATACCGCTATTTGGACTAGTTGGATTTAAATATATCTCTTCATTAACCAAAATTAATCTGTGACATAGTATTTATATTGGTACTTAAGTAGGTATAGGCCCATTCCAATATGATTTATTGGTCGACCTATTGGAGTTGAAAATCTCAATCAAGATTCTACTATTCCAAATCGTGTTTGTCTGTAAAGCTTTCTCTGCTGTCCCTACTTACGGATTTCTGAAAGGATCTAAGGAGGGTGGTGAGGCCTCGAGGATGCGCCCCCACCCACGGCGCATAGTGACGTCACGTCCTATCTCGGCGGCCATCTTGGATTATCTCGTCGCACCTGCGGGGAGGGGAGTATCGACCCGACGTCTGAGGAAAAATTTCAGGAGATAACTGTTTAGTGATTTTGATTTTGATGTTGTTGATCTTAATAGATTTGAAATAAGAGTTACGATTTGTTTATGAACATGGTTTTTTTTTTTAACTTGAGTTTCAATTTCAATAAGGTGTTCTAAAATGAAACACAATAGGTGTTTCATTTTAGAACACCTTATTCACCTTGTTAAATCAAAAAATAAAATAGAAAAGACATCAGATATCATGCTGCAAAACTTAAACAAAGAAGTCCCATCATCTAATCAGATCAACGAAAATTAAATTCCACAACTACGAGCCACTACAAAGTACAAACAATTCAATTAAGCATTTAGCTAAACCACGTCTAATATAACATTAAAATTCCACCCGCACGCGTGGCCTTATCAGTCTATGGCAGTTTGGTCACGCTGATATTATCTTTAGACCCCCCACCCCGCCACAGATTACAAAACCTCACAAATATCTACTATGAACTGTGATGTCATCTGTAGGCAAATTCAAAATTATGCTCTATGCACAAACCGAGTAAATTCGGTTTTAGGAAAAGCTAGACGAGTCGCTTTCTGCTTTGAGAGAGAAAAATCACTTTTAGAACTGAAAAAGTAGAGGGTTAAAGTCCGTTTTCCTTTGTATGGAGGTTTACAGAGGGAAAGTTCTAGGGCTTTGTACAACTTCAAACGATCCGCCCTTCTGTATTTACAAAGGCATAATGCAAAATTTTATTTTTACTTTACAAACGAGAATAGTCTGTTTTATTGTGATGTCAGTTTCAGCTGTGGGTTTAGAATTGTGTGCCCTTTCAACTCGTTTTGGTAGAGTAGACGACAACTACCTACCTTTAACCATTTGTTTTGTAAGGATAGACCATGAGTAGATACTTATGTAACTGCCATAAATGGTACCCACTCGACTCTTTCATTTATCTGATAGGATTCTAGTTTAGTTTTGCCTATTAGGATTTTGGATAAGTACCTAATTACAAGAAAAGTTGTTAGGAAGGTTAACATAAAAGATTCTTGTGATGAGAAATAGAGGAGTAGATAAGTACATAGATAGATAATGTTTTTTTCAGAAAAACTTGTCTAAATCAGTATGGTAAAACGTAAAAGAATTGGAGTAGGCAAACAATGAAAATTATGTATTAGGCCCGTATTTTGATAACTGGCTCAGTCATTGATTGCTTGAGTAACGCTTTTCTATGGCTGTGTTGAACTTAAGGGAGTTTTAGTGACGAAGTTTTGTCGGCTAGGAAGAAGTTAAGATTGAGATAATTAATTAACAATTTGTTTTCTATTTTTATTTAGTTTATATTTTGACTTATATAAGAGTATGTTTTGTGAGCCTAAATAAATTCTAACTGATTCTGATTATTATTTGATACATAGGTATCTAGTAAGTAGTATGGTATGGATATTTTTGGGACTCCGGATTTTTGACAGTTTGGAAGGGAAAAAAAAACATTATCTAGCCCCAAGCTAAGCAGAGCTTGTGTTATGGGTACTAGATAACTGATATACATAATACAATACACTACATAGAAAGATATTTTTATTATACATAGAAAACATCGAGAACGCCCTGGACAAATGTCTGCAGATCGTACAAACATTTGTCCCGAGGCGGGAATCCAACCCGCAACCTCCTGCGTCGCAGGCGGACCTTCGCCCGCTGCGCCACAGAGGTCATCGCTAAGAAGCTTTTTAATAAAAAAAAGCTGCTTTTGATTCCGTCAAAGGATACGCGCGACACAGTCTTGTCATAGTGCGGAATCCCCAGCTAATATACTTTGCATAAAAATAAAAAAATAAATGTATTTTTAGGGTTCCCTTGCTCAAAAGGAAAAAAGGAATCCCTATAGGATCACTTTGTTGTCCGTCTGTCTGTCTGTCTGTCTGTCCGTCTGTCAACCCTCTTTTCTCAGGAACGCGTGGAGGCATCGAGTTGAAATTAACATCAAATACTCAAGTCTCTTGAAGCCGTGATATAAATTAAACTTCTAAGTCAACGCACTCAAAAGTTACATCCGTTTATGTCCGAAAATTTTGTAATTTCCAAGGGAATCACATGCACCCAAAACCTATAGGGTACTTCCCGTCCCCTCGTAATCATGAAATTTGGCAAGATGCAAGCCCTTATAGCACAAGTAAAGGAAAAAATCCGAAAACAGTGAATTTGTAGTTTATTCACAAAAAAAAAATTACTTTTGATTTTCGCCATGGACCAAAACCTATAGAGTACTTCTTGTTTACCTAGAATCATAAAATTTGGTAAGTAGCAAGGTCATATAGCACAAATAACGACAACAATCTCAAAAGCGTAAATTTGTAGTTTAATACCAAAAAAAAGAGTTGATTCTCTCCCTCGACCAAAATATACAGGGTACCTGCTTCATGTTGACCTAGTATATTTGGCAAAAAACAAGGTCTTACAATTAAACGGAACCCTTAGTGCGCGAGTCCGACTCGCACTTGACGTTTTATTTGTATTGTAATCTACCCTTGCTATCTCTTAAAAACGAAGATCAGTCCCCGAATATCCAATTTGATTTAGTGCCTATTCCACTAGTATCCATTTAAGTTCTTTCCGGGCGATCTCTTACAAAAGAACTCTATACTACTCTACAACAATAACAAGAGCCTCCACACCTCAGATTGTTTAACAAACAGGAAAGCTAAAGTGGCTATCGACATGTTAATTCCGTATTGCGACCACCGGGGTACGGCGTATTGCGATCAAGGGTGGCTGGATGGATGCAGCTCCTGGCTATTCACGTGGCACATTAAATTAAACTGTAATATCGAGAACAGTTTATACTAAAAGTAATAAGCTCGACCACTCGCTTTAACTAAGATGTGCAAGTCGTTGGACCACGGGTAAGTAAAGCTTTTCTTTTATTTTTATTTGGACACAATAATAACAGACTTTCCTCTAATTGGACAACGACTCTAACTCTAATTGGACAACGACTCTAATCAACAAAGACTAGTAGGCATAAGAGTATAGTCAATAATCAATTAATCAAACGTTTATTGTGTTCTATAATGTTACAGAATGTTTTTTAATCTAGCTGTTTTGAGATCATTATAGATCTTGCTGGGCACACAATATTTATGGAAAGCGAGGAGTTATCATAATCTATTGACTGATAGGTACTTGATTACGATGTTTTTATATGGTGTTTGATGGCAATTTTTTATATCAACCTCAAACTCAAGAGCCTGTGTTGGTCCACTACTGGACGCAGGCTTCCCCTTAATAAGCGTCTTATTGGCTTTTATAACATGGGGGTAATGCTCATAATCCCCACGCTGGGCATGCGGGTTGGGGATCGCAGTTCGGTGGTAGAATTGTTCTGCGGGGGGCGCTGCTGCCCACCCCCGGTGGATATCCCTTAGTCGCCTCTTACGACACCCGCGGGACACCACACGGCGATTTTTTATATAATTTTAGTTAAATCACGTACGGGCTCAGAAATATAAGTATAAAGCATTCCTCGGCAATTTGCAGTATTTTGGAATTCTGTCGCTATGTGCCATACCAATGGCCAACAACTGTCCTATTACTTTCTCGTTCCACCGGCAACAATATGTCATTAAAGTTCGTCACTTTAAGTATTAAAACAAAGGTTCATTAAGAGCGCGTGCGTAGACGCAGCTGATGGGTTGAGGGTGCTAGGAAGTGGTAAGTGGTGAGTGGTGAGTGGCACGTGCTGCACCCGGTGGTCAGGCCACCAGGTTGGGCACGCTGGGTGGTGGGTTTGAAGAGGTTTTTGTTTGATGTCTAGTTGGTTGCTAATAAGGATTGATTTTACATAAACATAAAGATAAAACTGTGAGTGTGAGTAAACAACGGATTGTGAATTGTCTTTTTCGAATGTCTGCACAGCACTGTGACCGCGGATAAGATAAATAAATAAATAAATTATAAATAATGTTGGACAATTCACACAGCATTATCTAGCCCCAAGGTAAGCAGAGCTTGTGTTATGGATACTAGATAACTGATATACATAATAATATACGAGTACATAGATAGATATTTTTTTATTATATATAGAAAACGACCAGAACACCCTGAAAAAATATCTGCAGATCGTACAAATATTTGTCCCGAGGCGGGAATCGAACCCGCAACCTCCTGCGTCGCAGGCGGACCTTCGCCCACCGCGCCACAGAGGTCGTCGTATAATAATACATAATTCATATATTAAATCAGACAGCATAATTTAGGTCCATTTTTTGTTAGTGAGTTGTCTTAAAATCTATGTTAAAATACAAGAAAAACAAAGTACCTACACAAAAATTAGAAGTAAGGTTTAAGGACTCGTGTCCCGATCAAGCTTTCTCAAGCGAGACTTACTACTTGATTTGGACCCGAATAAACCTGTGGCTTAAGTTTATGAAAGTAGTGTACGTTTTTGATGAAAATACAATACCTACAATTTATTTTCCCGTTAAACCTCAGGCTTTCCTGGTACCTTTAGCTGTCTTATTAGTGTTATAAGTAACACCAATAAGACAGCTACTAATAAGTTAGTATTAGCTCAGTTAGTTGTAGTGAGTTTAGTTAATCTTGTGTAAGATAATCTATCTATACATATACCCTTGTAAAACTTATTAGATAGAATACCTTGTAGAGTATATTTGTACGGTATGCGGGAAAACTGGAACGCGAAAAATCGTCGAGGGGAAAACTGGAATTTGAAAAAAAAAAACCAGTTTTCTCCCTTGAAAAATTTTTCTCAAGGGGGAAAACTGGAAAGCGAAAAAAATGAATTCCAGTTTTCCCGTTCGAGTTGTCAAGGGGGAAAACTGGAATAACCCTGCTTAAAGATAGATTGTAACTTTATTGCACCATCAAAAATATAAAATTTCTTCTTAGATTTGAGTTTTTGCGTCTCAAAGTCAAAACTGCTATCAAGACGATCATAATAAATGATGAATTTGAAAGGCTTTTAAAACCATTTAATACAAGCAGTCTTCAAACTCCAGGTCGTTGCATCTTTTGTCTGAAACAGAATCATTTCTCTGCCACGTTGAAACATAACGAAATCTCTCAGATTTGAATAACAGTTATCTTATCTTAATAGACTTTAAAATGTTATTGGAGGGATGGCGATATTTTTACTGTTTAGGTTTTGCACGGATTTGTTTTTGAGGTAATTGGCTTTTTGGGGTTTTTGGAAATGAGAAAGTTCGCTAGATAGGGCCCTTTACCTCTGTGGCGCGGTGGGCGAATGTCCGCCTGCGACGCAGGTGGTTGCGGGTTCGATTCCCGCCTCGGGACAAATATTTGTACGATCTGCAGATATTTGTTCAGGGTGTTCTGGTCGTTTTCTATGTAAAATAAAAAATATCTATCTATGTACTCGTATATTATTATGTAAATCAGTTATCTAGCACCCATAACACAAGCTCTGCTTACCTTGGGGCTAGATAATGCTGTGTGATTTGTCCAGCATTATTTATTTATTTATTTTACAAACGAGTATACAACATTTTTGGACTAAAAAAATTATAATAATTCCAATTCAATTTTGTTGTATCTCATCAGGGAAGATTTTGCACGGAATTGTTACTAAATATTTTCCAATGGATTTCCGCAAAGTAACGCTTTAATCTATTATCTAAACCAGAATACCTTAGGGACTTAAGTAAGTAGTCACTCTACTTTTTGACAACCAAACCAAACAATTAACAATCTGCAGTCAATATTTCCGAGCATTGTAAATTAGCGATTCAAACTGCTGTTGATAAGCATACTCTTAGTAGATAAATCTTAGTAGATCAAAATAGTTTGATTGTTTTGAATTTTTTCAATACTAAAAACCGAAACTTTTTATAGTTTCGGTTTTTCCAACTTCGAATCCCTTAGTTTTAAAAAGTTTTTTTTTTAAGTTTTGAAAGATAATTCTTTGGGAATAAAATTGTTGTATTGTGGGATCACCTCGAAATCATCCTCTTTACAACTGCTTATGAATCATCTGCATCCAAATCAGACCATAAATGATCGAGAAATCGACGGACATGCATAAAAAAAAAACAAGCAATCAGCCGAACAAAGAACCTCCTTTTTTCGAGTCGGTTAATAATTAGGCTCTTTGCTCTCGTGTGGTGAAGTGAAGAGTAAAAAGTTTAGGTAGGTACCTACTTAGACACACAGTTCTTAATCAAAATCAAAAACTCTTTATTTCCATAAATACAATAAATGTGTACACTTAGAAAAGGTACACTTAAAAAATTATAAAACTAAACACTGACACGGAAATAAAGTGATATTTTTTATTTCTGTCGCTTCGGTATGTATACTAAAATAAAGAAGCGACGAAGAAACCTTTAGCCTGTTATTTGTTACTTTTCGAGTTGGAGTAAAACCCGTCCCAAGCTTTTTTATCCTTAGTTTCTGATATTTTCAGTAAGCCTTAAGCAAGGTTTTGACAATTTGTTTGAATTTATTTACTGATAATTTTTGCAACTCACTAAGAGTTTTGTTGTAGATCATGTATAATATCTTTTCAAACCTCCAATTTACAGCCCGATCATCGATAAAAATGTCAAAAGAACCCGCATTTCGGCTGAACCATAAAACACGCGAAAAATGAAGATATCAAATTCGTTGTTTTGAAAGACGATGCGCTTACCTTGTCTTTAAAAAAATACGTCTTCGCGCCTTTTAAAATGTATTTTTATTATGTTGATTGTATTTATCTTATTCTATAGAAGAGATCTTATTGCAGGCAACAGGTATGTGACCACAATTATTTTTTTGCTTTAACCATTCAATGTGGAGATAAAATGGATTTTTATGTGTTATTATCATGTTTTTAACACCTTTGTAGGGTTTGCGCAAGATAGAATTGTATGGGGATATTACTTTGATATGCAAATTGTATGGAAATGTTGTAATCATAGAATTTTTAGGTTTCCATTTTCACATGGTTTTTGTTTGTGTGACATTGTTTAGATTGTGGTTACTCTGGGGATGTCGGCACCTGCAAACAAAACTGTACCTACTCTGGGCCTATACTTATTTCTTTTTTTTAGTTTTATATTCGTTTTAGTACCTGCTCCGCCATCCTATGATCTTCTCTTTTAATCTTTGGTTATCTGGCAAAACTCGCGGTAAGCAGTAAAGCTGCCAATTTTTTAACCATCTATTTAGTAATTTAACTTAGTCACGGACATACCTACTGTTTTAGGTAGTGTAAGATTTTTGAATAAATAATTATCTATCTATCTATTTCTATTGTACGAATAAGCATGTTTGTAGGACTTTTTTATCTTTTACTCGTCGCGAGATTATTATGGAATACTAGCTGGTGCCCGCGGCTGTGCACACTCTTATCAAGTAGCATATGTTCGTCTGTGGGATACTTTTTGCCTCCCTGGTAAATTTGTTGCTCAAGATGAGCCGCGAGGACCTAAGAACCATGGTGGGCATCATCACAGGTCACTGTGAACTGAACCATCATCTGCTCAAGACTGGAGCCACAGACAGTAGCCATGTCGCGGTTGCTTGAAGAAGAGACTGTGGAACATGTAGTGGTTTACTGCACGGCCACAGAGGAGGCCAGATGGGTAACGGGATTGAAGACTCTCATAGAGGGATCTAACCCGTCCTCACCCACAGAAAAGCTGAAACGAAGCTGTCTGTCACCAAAAGTCCTGCTCCGGTACTTCAAGGAGCTGGGCTGGTTAGGGCCTGGTTAGGCAGGGGGACAATGCACAATACACTCCTAAGCGAGATGTCAGTGTAGATCCCAGTTCACCCACTCAGAATTAGAATTAGAATTAGCTGCTGCCCGCGGCTGTGCACGCTCAAGTAGCCTATGTACGTTCCGGGAATACTATTTGCCTTCCTGGTAAATACCATTAAGATCCGTTCAGCGGTTTAGGCGTGAATAGGGTGAGAGACAGAGTTACTTTTGAATTTATAATATTAGTAAGTATGGATTTCCCATCCCATATCCGTAGTTTTCTACACGGTAAGGAATAGTGAAACATCATTTTTGATTCCTAAATTATAGGGTTCTCAAAAAGCCAACCAAGGTGGTCGATTATTCACATGATTGACTCATATCAAAGGTCCAAGGCACACGCGTCGAAAAAATAAATCAAACGTTCTCTCCTCGACGCCCACCATTAATAAAACTCTTTAAAATATATTTAATAATGTCCACAAAGATGGAGGGCACAATACTACCCATAAAGGGCAGCATTTATTACGGCGACAATATATCGAATACAAAAAGATATTGTGACAAAGCAACGTACTTTTTAATAATATTGTCATTTCTCAGCAGCAGTGGACTCTTTCAAAAAGCCATAATGTAATAATTTATCTCTTTATAAGAGTTTTTTATCTGTGGGAGAACATCCAGGTGAGCACGGGTTAAGTATATCAGAAGGTTTTGTGTTAAGCCTCTCTTTATCGTGTTATGCAATGTGACACTGTTTTATGAAGGATAGGCTGTTGTTGGAGGTTATGGGAAGATGCTATAATCATTCACAAAATAGATATTATATCATAAATACCTGTAAATCTTTATAGTGTCTTCCGAGTTTTAAGACCTAGTTGTGGCGGTAGTTTAAAACCTTTGTAATAATTTAGCTGTATTTTCCTTCTTAAATAATTTTATTTAAACCGAATTTAATTTTTTTTATATTTACAGTTTTTTTTAAGTTTTGTGGGAGAAATACCTACTAATCCTTAGGGATTTTTTTGGGACGATCTCGGGATCATTTTCTAATATACAATAGTAAAAAATTCATTAAAATCGATCCAAGATTTTGACGGAGAAATTGGCGAGCATAGGTGGTACCTATATAACATACAGCTTAACATAGAACCTCCTCCTTTTTATAAGTCGGTTAAAATATACCTACCTAAATAAAATATCATGGCCTGTGATTGGAAGAACAAAATCCATACACAGTTCATATCGGTAGGTAAATACATACTCAACAAATACGTTTTTCTTAGGCCTATTTTCAAACGTTCTTCAGAAAAAAATGCCAAACCGGCACTTCGAAAATTTCAACCCTTGACTTTCAAGTGCTTTGCAACCACCGCGTTGAGTACCGCCGTTACATTGTTCTCCGTTACCGTAACGAAAGGGAACTCTTTAACGGCGCTTACGGCGCTACAAGACACTATTGTCATTCTTCCTAAAAAAATAAAAGAATACACTTTTTAAGATGTTTGACTGTTGCGCAATAATTTACCGTGAAACAAGACATTTTTTCACTCAGAACTTGCATTGCGTAAAAAATAATGACGGTCTTTATAGCGTTCGACGAGACGGGGTTGACATCGGAGCCACAATAAAATCGATGAAATATACAAGGGCCAGTGCCAATAACTCATAGCGGACGATTTAAGGCCCATCTCCTATTGTGACAGTGTTTGCACAGGTAGGCGCCCATTGGGTAGACAAGACACTCAACAAATCACAGAATCACGATTCGATCGGGGTGAAATTTTAATGTTATTGAAATTAGTAAAAAGTAAGGGGCCGGCAAAGTAAGTAGTCTAGGAAAAAGTCCTAACAAATTGATTCGCGAGATGGAAGATTATAAATTTGTAAAGCGCAATACAAGTATGAAGAGTAGATACCATATGAAATAAATGTCAACAAAAGATAAAACTTAGTGCTAAAAAATAAATCCTGTTCGCGAGTATGAAGAAGAAAATTTATTGAGTAAAAGGGTATGGTTACATGAATATTATAAGCTGCGATCCAAATAAATGGTGGAATTTTATTAACAAATGCAATTGGGTTTTGAATTACTAATTAAGTGAATAAAAATGATTTTAATAAAGATAACTGTTTGGGCTACCAGTGTTTAAAACGACGGAAACAAATATAATTTGAATAAAAAATCGTTTAAACCTGTGCTTACCGTAGTATCAATCAATTTACTAACGTAATGAACATGGATTGGTCATAAAGAGCCTAAATAATTATGACAGTTGGTAATTATAGTTAAATTTTAAACTAAATGGGTGTTATGTTCTTGGTTGCTTTTCTGCGTCGGTTTAACTTACAAAGTTCGATTAGAAATAAAGTGGCGTTTGCACTCAAAGGTTAATAAAATTAAATCTAATCTCATGGTTATTATTTTATTTGTATTTTACTTTAAGTCGTCTTGTTAGATCGATGTAGGTCGGTTTATGATTGGAAATCCAGATGAGGACCAATTATCCCTACATTTTTCAATTTGTATTCGTTTTTAGGGTTCCGTACCTCAAAAGGAAAAAAGGAACCCTTATAGGATCACTTTGTGGTCCGTCTGTCTGTCTGTCCGTCTGTCAACCCCTTTTCTCAGAAACGCGTAGACGTATCGAGTTGAAATTAATGTCAAATACTAAAGTCCGGAACCTCTTGAAGCCGCAATATAAATAAAGCTTCTAAATCAACGCATTCAAAAGTTACAGCCGTTTATGTCCTTATATTTAGAAATTTCCAAGGGAATCGTATACACACACAACCTATAGGGTACTTCCCGTAGACCTAGAATCATGAAATTTGGTGAGCAGCAAGGTCTTATAGCACAAGTAAAGGGAAAGATCCGAAAACCATAAATTTGTAATTTATTCACCTTAATATTACTTTTAATGCTCGCTATGGACCAAAACCTATAAGGTACTTCTTGTAGACCTAGAATTATGAAATTTGGCAAAAAACAAGGCCTTACGGAACCCTTAGTGCGCAAGTCCGACTTGCAGTTGACGTTTTATTTTTTCTTTTGTTGGTACTTCCTTTGTAGCCATTTCTTTCTCTTTTGTTTTTGTCTTTATGGATAATAAGAGAGTAATCTACTTAGGTATTAACTACTAAAACAAAAGACAACTCATAGAGCAAGACAAAGACGAAGCTCTCTACTTTGTTACTGTACATGTAGGCAATCATTTTTTTATTTGAATAAATTATTCAGCACTTCAAACATAAGTCACATCGAAACATCAACTATCAATTCCAAACAAACTATACACCAGCACCCTGGATTTGGGAATAGCAGGTAAATACATTAAAATTAATTAAGGGGAGGCGACCGCCCGCACGCTACCGTCCCGGCGGGGGGCGCCCGTGTGACGACTTCATGCAGCTTCCAAGAACTTCCCGGGAGCTAGGACGTGACGCCACGGCTGCTCTAGAGGTCAACGATCTATTGTGATGCCTAGCTTTATGTTACCTTTTGGATATCATTTTAATTTTATTCCTAATTGATTCTTTACTTACCAACTGCTTTGCTCTTCAAGTCAAGCTTCCGTGACGCAATGTCGTGCAGAGGCTGGTAGAGTACAAATCATCAAAAATACAAATAAAAGTTACCTACCTACTAAGTACTGATCCACTTGCGCAGGGAACTAAAAGATTACTAAATATTAGAGTAGGCATAAACGAGAACCTATACTTCAATTCAACTAAAATACGACTTTAGTAATCATTCTCGGCGACCTCTGTGGCGCAGCGGGCGAAGGTCTGCCTGCGACGCAGGAGGTTGCGGGTTAGATTCCCGCCTCGGGACAAATGTTTGTAAGATCTGCAGACATTTGTTCAGGGTGTTCTGGATGTTTTATATGTAAAATAAAAAATATCTATCTATGCAGTGTATTGCATTATGTAGGTATATCAGTTATCTAGTACCCATAATACAAGCTCTGCTTAGCTTGGGGCTAGATAATGCTGTGTGAATTGTCCAGCATTATTTATTTATTATTTATTCTTCAGGACTTTTCAAGTAAAGCTGACTTGTATGATCCATTCTCCTGCTTTATACCGTCATTCGGAACACTGCTAGCAATTCTTGCAAATATCTTCCCTAAAATCCCAGCTAATTAATCAAATAGTGCATAGAACAAGCATGAAGCAATAAATGGCAAGTGACTGTTGTTTGGGGTCAGATATTGGCCACGGCCCATCACTGATTCGACTCGGATAAACAGAGGGGTTGATAGGCAAATTCGAATTCACTTTTCGTAACTTATGGTATGAACTAAAGTCTAGTAGGCATGGTCCTCTACGTTCTTAAAATAGAAACGATTTTACGCCTATTGTGTAGGTAGTATTAGGTACGTATCTACAGGTAGAGTCGTTCTCTACTTCAGAGTTAAAAGTACTTTTTTGACAGATTTTCAAAGTTAAACTCGCGTAATAACTTTTGCTCTAGGGCCGCAAAATATGTGCAGATAAACATCGACCTAGAAACAAAATATTGATGTAGGTTATCTAAAAAATATCAAAAGGAAATCAATTGTCCACGTCTTTATTCACAAAGAAAACTACAATCAAATAATAGAAATAAATTAGAACTAGTATTTACAATTGAAACAATTGAGCTAATTGCAGACTGTTGCAAACAATCTACAGGTAGCTCAACTGATCCATATCAATACCAGTCGGAAGCGTCCCCAAGGCGCTGGCTGCATTGTCCACGTGTCGTGGTGTTTTGACCGCAAATGAAGCCATCCTGATTTTCAGCCAAAACGCCCATTATAGTCCACGTACCCATAAGTGCTCAAAAGTTCTGTAACCTAGAATTTATTCAATGTGAAAGTATAATTTTTATTATAAATTCGAAAGTAACTCGGTATGTCTGTCAGTCTATATGTCTGTCTGTCTGTTACTTCTTCACGTCCAAACGGCTGATTGTATCTCAATGAAATTTGCCAGGGAGGTAAAAAGTATCTCGGGGCCGTCCCTAGAGGCTCAAAAAGCACGTGCAAAGTCGCTGGCAGCAGCTTGTAATTTTTATATGCGACCACTGATCTTAGTTCCACCACAACATTATTGTATCCGCGTTAATTAGACATGCGTCATTAGTGGTTCGTCCCGGCTAAACTCGGGGGCTGGTACGCAAATTAACTATTTGGGGAATGACTACCCGGGTCGGGGGAGCCTAATGACTGGGGAAAGTTATACCTACATGTAAGTTATACGAGACTCATACAGGGTATGTTGTATAGGAAGAACTCCAACGTTTCATTTCTTAACCAAGGACTTCTACTTTGAGTGCGGTTCTAGACGCACGCGACGCTTATATTCCTAATGAATTCGTCAAACTAAGATAGTTTTTATAGTAAAATATGTTGTCTAAGGCTAGAATTTACTCTTGAGTCTGTTATGATGACGTTCCCAACATCAGATCGTGTCTTGTTGACGCTAAGTCGCTAACATCTTTCTGAGCTGCTGAGTGTTTTAGAAAACATTTGAGAAATATCAACTCCAATAGTAGAGTTTATATATTTCTCTAATTTTGTACCAGGTGTAACGTGATCTTCAGCTATAGTACGAACCGTTTCATATCGTTTATATAGTTACCCACTTATCGAAATTGCAACCAAATTGCAATACTAGGGTGGTGGACCAAAAGATATTGATTATAATTATATGAATTGACAATTAGGCAGCTTTGTCGGTTAACTTTGACGTTTTATGTATGAAAACTTGTGTCGAAAACGTCAAAACAACTGTTAGAAATTTAACCATCTATAAGTAAACTCGGGAGTAAGTACCTACGATTTATTAACAAAGAAAACCACAATTATATAAAAGAAACAAATTAGATGTAGTACCTACTAGCCATACTGCTCGATATTGGCTAATTAACAGATGAATCGAGGGGACCCTCAATACCAATGGCGTTTTCAGTATTTCCATCTCATATAACTACTTTAGAAGTCACTTTCTCAAATGAAATGTTGTCACGGGCCTACCAAATCCCATTAAATCATATCAACTCATCCATTCCCACAATTATTTCCAACTCAATTACAATCAGGCCTCACGCCTAAACGATTAGAAAGTTACTACCTTTGTCAACTTATTAAACTCTGACGGTATTATACGAATTATCTGTCTGCGAGTATGTTCTCATCGTAAAATTATCTAATATCGCAATAAATATGTCGGCGTTTTGTACTGGATCCTTGTTTGGAAACAAGCAAATCCGTGTCGAATGTTAATTTGTGTAATAGGGCATGGAATTTTGGGGTAGGCTCAGCGTAGATGCTTACGTAGTTAGTATGGTATGAGCTATAATTTATTTCTTCAGTTGAAAAGGCACCACCGTCTTCGTCGAGAAGAGTTGAAAATAGGATCCAAGGTAATTTTAGAAGTCACTCACTCACCATCGTGGCCAAAAAAAGCAACTTCGCATCTCTGCCTACACTATACAAAATAAAACTTTTACAGAGGCATTAACAAGACTAAATTAAAATTTTTAGAAACCCGCCGATGTTTATTGGCAAAACAGATTTTCATGAAACATGGCTAAGAACGCTCGGGATAAAATTATCTATAACACAAAAAAAAACTAAACGAAAATCGGTTCATCCGTTTGGGTGCTACGATACCACAGATACACAGACTGTCACGCAAACTTATAACACCCCTCTTTTTGCGTCGGAGGTTATTAATATAAGCATAAATGATAGGTATCACAAACTGCAAAAGCTATTTTTGAAATTTCCTTCGTTTAACATACTAATATGTAATAAGATAAAATAGGTGGTGGCGCTGATTTGGGTCGGGCGCTTTTAGTTCCAGTTTCGTTCACCTGTAGGGCAAGCACGGGGATTGTTGTCAAGGGTAGAATAGAATAAAATTTCGTCACTTTGTCATCGAATGCGTAAATTATAGGAAATTCATTCCTTCAACTTCAATAATGTAGGCAGTGTATGACGATGCGGTGTCATTATTCTCTATTCTACCCTAGAGAACAATCCCCGTGCTTGGTCCACTGAACATGATAAGTTTGTGGCGCTGTGACTGTAAGCTCTCTGTGTGGCATTGCTCAATTTTTTGCGTGTCTGTCAGTTTTGTTCATAGCTGATTTATTGTTTTGTCTGAAGTGATTGTTTGGGGGAAAACTATGCATTTTAATAAGTTTATTTATGTTGTGCGATGTAGTGTTGCATGAACGGTTTTACGAGTGTTTCCGAATAAGTAAATGAGTAATTTTTTGTGTAATTTTTACCGTCAGTAGAAAATGAAAACATTTTAATAGTGAATCGATAAAAAACTGAAGTTTATGTCCGCATGGTTAATTGGAATTCTACGAATAAATGTACGTCTATAAATTTGCGCAATTTCTATCGTTCTATTGAAATCCCATATCACGCCAATACTGACCATTAAATAAAATGTATTAGGTACAAATGCATTGACAAGACACTGTATTAAAATTTATTATTTTCATTGTCACAACAATATGGCAACACTGGGAGAGTTAGCGGCGCAGTGGGCTATAATGGCAATATTTATTTGTGTTTATTTATTGGTTGAAGATTCTATTTGTGTTGTTACAATGTTTGTGGGCACTTCAATTGTTGGCTTAGCTTCTGTGGACATTTCTATGGTTATTTTTAAAGACAAAAAAATCAATAGGCTACTGAAAGGAGAATAATCTTTTCATCTGTTGTGTGAAAGATTTCAACGATAAGAGAAAGAACTAAAATAAATAAATGGAATAAAAAGAACTGCACAGTAGGTACCTACATAATATTTTAATTGGTAGGTAGGTATCTCAAAGAAGTCAAAGGTATGATTATCAATTACTAATTTTTATGAGTAGGTAATTCATTAACCTCTAGATTGTGCAACAGTCTGTAGTTAAGTCAATTGTTTCAACTGTAAATATTAGTCCTAATTGGTTTTTATTCTCTGCTTGTAATTCTCTTTAATAAATTATTAAGTAATTAACAAAATAAAAGGCAGTCAGGCAGGAATCGTTAAAATAACCCTTTCCTGCTAATCATAATATATCTACTCTTATAAATAGTTGGTATGTAATGCCTCTTACTACCTCTCTTATCTTATTTTTGACGTGACAACGTCTTATAATTCGATAGAGCCGGCTGCACGCACGAAAAAACATGACTCATGCGGCGTTACCTCGCTCTGAGGCGTTCCATGTAAGGCTTGAAGTGCAAGCGAGAGCGCTCGACATCCGTCTCTCTCCTACTTGAGTGAGCGATGCGTCTGCGTGGACAGCTGCTATACTATAGTACATTTACATGTTTTGATCGAGTATCAAATGCTACCATTCCATCAGTATTTTCTTAAGACGTTGTCACGTTCAACTATCGTCAGTAAACCGACTTTACAGACAACCAATTTTTATCGCATATGTTATAACTACCTGGTTATTTACATCCCAATAACTTATTTTACCTCTGATCATCCGAAACAACCAAGCAATGCCCGTTTACTGCGAAATATTGAAACTTCGGTATAATGCCTTTGTCTCGCAACAATGGGCATAATCCTTCAATCCTACTACAATGGTATTGTAATTGTGTTTACGCAAAAATATTACTTCAATGCGTAGGCGATTAGAGATGAGTTTTTTAACGCTTTGGTCTATTGTTATTTGAAGTGCCAGAAGTTTTTGAAATGCAAATAGAAAAAATAGGTACCAATGCCGTGTTCGCTGAACGTAAAGTTGGCATTATTAATTATAACGTGTGCGTGTTTGGCTTCTTTCGTTACGCTGGCTTTCTTAAGAGCATATAGGTACCTCAACAGCTTGTAGTGGTCCACTACTGGACGCAGGCCTCCCCCTAATAAGCGCCTTATTGGCTTTTATCACATGGGGGTAATGCCCATAATCCCCCTGCTGGGCATGCGGGTTGGGGATCGCAGTTCAGTGGTAGAATGATTCTGCAGGGTCGCTGCTGCCCGCCCCCGGTGGATATCCCTTAGTCGCCTCTTACGGCAACCGCGGGAAGAGTTGGGGTGGTGCAAATTCTAAGCCGGCACCACAATTCTCAATTCTTCCCGTGGGTGTCGTAAGAGGCGACTAAGGGATATCCACCGGGGGCGGGCAGCAGCGCCCCCTGCAGAACAATTCTATCACCGAACTGCGATCCCCAACCCGTATGACCAGCGTGGGATAAAAGCCAATACGGCGCTTATCAGGTGGAGGCCTGCGTCCAGTAGTGCACAAAAGGCTGTTGAAGTGAGGTGAGGTGCTTATAAATATACTAGTTTATGCCTGCGGCTTCGCACGCGTTGTTTCTATGTTTAACGTTTAAAGGTGATTTTTATCCCATGGGAACTAATTTATGGGATAACAAGTAGCCTATGTTTGATACCACGATTAGAATTACCTGCTTGCAAAATTTCAGCCCGATCCGTTCAGTAGTTTTGGCGTGAAGAGGTAACAAACATCCATCCATCCATCCATCTATCCATCCAAACTATCGAATTTATAATATTAGTGTGATGATAGTGTGATGTAATTCATACATAATAATCTGTTAACTTAAAACAGTTGCGTAACAGTATTCTCTCTCACTCTGATGTATGTCAATAGAAGAAAACCAACGACTTTTAGCAATTGCGTAAATATAGGAGTAGTTTATGAATTAAATGTTTACAACAGTCTGCAGTTAACTCAATTGTTTCAATTGTGAATACTAGGTCTAAATTTATTTTTAACATTTGATTGTAATTTTCTTTGTGAATAAAGGTTCATTGGACTCCAAAAAAATGAATTCCAGTTTTCCCACTTAAGGGGGATTGGTCAAGGGGGAAAACTGGAATAACCCATAAATAAGTGGGCTAATATTTATAGAACAAAGGAAATTTTTGCAACTAAAAAAATCCACTAATAACAGTCTGGAATGTGCTGCCAAAAAAGTAGAGTCATCGAGAGGCATTCGCCATCCGATACAATTAAAGAATCATTAGCTTGTCACGTTCCCTACCTGCCTATACATTACCCTGTCAAAATATTTCGTTGAACCCAGGGGACTCTGATTATTAGGGTTCTGTACTCAAACTTGATTCTAGCAATCGTTCCGTGCGTGACGTAATATGCTTTGTCATCGGACTCTCTGTTCGTTCAATAGAAATTAATTTACATATATGTAAAGTAAGTTTGTGGCGAATCGATAGACTCGCACATCGCAACCCTATTGGCAGTGTACATCCCTAGTCGGGTGACAGCAAAATATTCATCTGGGTATTTTCTCTGCTATCAACACAAAGGACATTTTTATTGTAAACCTTTTAAATGGAGTAATAACTCTGCATCAATAAATCCCAGTGATCGAAGCCGCTGTTTTATTTACGTGGGAAGAGTTCTCCCCACATTGGTGACCATCGAACGTGAAATCACGCTGTCTCATTGATTTCGCAGCAGACATAGCTACTGCTGGCGTCTGTAATCTGCCTGCGCCCAACCTGCAGCTGTTATCCACCCGTGGCGTGGCCAGCCTTTCGTTTCAAGAAAACAGACATCACATTTCATCAGTGAGTTCCAGCAGACATGCAGCGGAAAAGCAGGCAATATCTTCACACTGGTTTCAGAGTGTTTTGCATGTGGTGATAGTGTGTTGTTGTGTTGTGTTGTCTGCTTCAAAGTGCTCCTTCCTTGCATAGTGCCAAATAAAAGACAGCTGTCGGACTCCACATTGGCCTGCACATTGGACTGCACCGGACTAATTCAAGCAAGTTTTATTTTTTGTTCCATTCTGACTTTACCCCGTTCCATTTAATTATTTATAATAACTGATTATTCTCTTTGTGATATTTAATACTTATTAGGTACTAACACATGCTTGTACAACATTTTGCATGTGTTTTGTTGTCATGTTTTAATAACCGGTGTGTTGTAAACTAACATATTATTTTATAATGGTTGTTTTACATTCTTATTGGAGGAATATTAACTTAAATTCTAACTGGTGACAGGAGTTATTAGTGCACTAATACTTTAATTTCTAAAGTGTTAAAATTTCATACAGAAACATTTTATTTTTTGAAAATTGACTGCGCCTTGCATTGAAAAAACTTAATTTAAATTTTTGTGGTGTCATGTGTGCAAATATTTTCTATGTGACTTTTGATTAACAACACTTAGGTGCTTACCTGACATAACGATTACTATTTTGGGTGTTTTGCTTATTTTTGGATTTATTATTGATTTTTTTTTTCCTGTTTTCTTCTCCGTCTTGCTTGAGTGTGTGGCAGTGCTTCTTTTGGAATTCCACCATGGCAGAGCATGAGCTTCAGGCACAATTGCAGAAACTTCAGACTGAAAATGCTGAACTTCAGAAACGGCTTAGTGTTAACTTGGAGGAGGCCAAAATTAGTGCAGTCTCTTTAAAATTGCCTACCTTTTGGGCTGATAAACCAAGTATTTGGTTTGCTCAGGTGGAAGCACAGTTCCAAATAGCGAAAATTGTTGGAGATACTACCAAATATAACTATATAGTAGGACACCTAGATCAAAGACTTGCAGTAGAAGTTGAGGATATCATAATAAATCCTCCGGAGAACGATAAATATGAAAAGCTTAAAGAGTTGCTCATTCAACGCCTCTCAACTTCCCAGGAAAAGCGGGTAAGACAATTACTCAGTGACGAAGAACTTGGGGACAGAAAGCCGTCCCAATTTCTCCGGCACCTTCGGTCTCTTGCTGGATCAACACTTTCTGATGACAACATCATTCGTCAACTGTGGTTACGCCGTTTGCCTCTACAAGCTCAAGCAATATTGGCAGCACAAGCAGATCTGGGTATTGATAAAATCGCTGAGTTGGCGGACAAAATTACAGAGGTAGCTCCAACACCGACTGTTTGTTCAACATCTGCTACTCCAGAGCTTTCCTTAGCTACATTGGCTAAGCAGTTAGAGGAGGTCAGTAATCAAGTAGCTGCACTTTCCTGGCAACAGCATAGACCCTCACGTGACCACTCGACCTCTTCCAATAGGTCTTCGAGTAACTCCAAACGGTGCTGGTACCACAGGAGGTGGGGGACCAAGGCTGCCAAATGCATCAGCCCTTGCGACTGGAAGGGAAACGACAACAACAATCAGTAGCGGCGGCAGCTGATTGTTCAAATGATAGCCGCCGTCTTTTCGTTACTGACCAAGTAACCAAGCGTCGGTTCCTTATTGACACCGGTTCAGACTTATGTTGTTTTCCTCATCGTTGGCTACCTTTGCGTAGAGAGGCCACTAATTATGATCTCAGCGCCGCCAACGGAAGTTGCATTAAAACTTTCGGCACAGTCAATCTCAGATTAAATTTAGGTTTGCGCCGAGATTTTTCTTGGCAATTTGTAGTGGCTGACGTCAGTACTGCCATTATTGGCTCTGATTTCTTGGCCTTTTACCATCTTTTGCCTGATTGCCGCAATAATAAATTGGTCGATGGTACTACTGGGATTTCTTCTTCTGCATCAAGTGCTAGCATTGATCAACCCAGCGTACGGGCAGTAGTTTCCGGCAAGTCTGTTTATTCGAATGTTTTAGCCGAGTTCCCTGATATTGTGCGTCCACCTGGTCTTCCTAAAATGGTCAAGCACGACACAGTGCACCATATCCAAACCACAGACGGTCCTCCTGTTGGTTGCCGTCCTCGACGCTTAGCGCCTCAGAAACTTGTTTCGGCTGAAAAAGAATTTCGGGAAATGATAAGATGCGGGATAGCTCGGCCATCTAAAAGCGCATGGTCATCGCCTCTGCACTTGACTATCAAGAAAGATAACACTTGGCGTCCTTGCGGCGATTATCGCGCTTTAAACGCTCGGACTGTTCCCGATCGATATCCGGTTCGACACGTTAACGATTTTTCACACAATCTTGCAGGTTGCAAAGTTTTCAGCACGTTGGATCTCGTTAAAGCGTACCATCAAATTCCTGTTTTTGAAGAGGATATTCCCAAAACTGCTATAGCTACCCCGTTTGGCCTCTTCGAATTTCCATTTATGACCTTCGGTTTGAGAAACGCTGGACAAACCTTCCAGCGTTTCATCGATGAGGTCACACGGGGTCTTGATTTCTGTTTTCCTTACGTGGACGATATCCTCGTTTTTTCTAAGGATGAGTCACTCCACTTGCAACACCTGCGTATCCTTTTCAAACGCCTTCAAGATTACGGAGTAGTGGTGAACCCCTCTAAATGCGTTCTGGGTGCAAACGAAGTGGTATTCTTGGGTTACCACATTAGCAGTGACGGCACTCGTCCTCCTCAAGCTCGTATTCAGGCATTGCTCGATTTCCCACCACCTGAAACGGTACAAGGCATGCGTCGATTTCTAGGCATGCTGAATTACTATCGCCGGTTTGTTCCTCATGCTGCTGAGTACCAGGCCCCGTTGATCGAGGCTTTAGTTTCAACTAATAGTAAAGGAGCGAAACCTTTTCCTTGGTCTCCTGAGCTGCTACAGAAATTCAAAACATGTAAAGAAAGTTTGTCAAAGGCAACTCTACTACAGCATCCAGTTAGCAATGCAAAGCTGGGTTTGTTTACCGACGCTTCAGGTGTTCATGTTGGATCCTGTCTTCAACAGCACATGAATGGGAAATGGTTTCCCCTCTCTTTTTTTAGTAAAAAGCTGACTCCACAGCAATCGCAGTGGCCAGCTTACTATAGAGAATTGCTTGCAATATACGAAAGCGTCCAGC
This sequence comes from Eupithecia subfuscata, assembly GCA_963564075.1. Taxonomy (NCBI): domain Eukaryota; kingdom Metazoa; phylum Arthropoda; class Insecta; order Lepidoptera; family Geometridae; genus Eupithecia; species Eupithecia subfuscata. The sequence continues at coordinate 11,549,987 of OY751103.1, read as the reverse complement.
ATTTTCGTTACATTTTAGAGGTCCAGCATGCGACGATTTTTACAGACCACAAACCACTTCTTTATGCATTTTTGCAGCGTCGTGAAAAACTTCCTCCGCCACAGCTAAATCAGCTAACGTTCATTAGTCAATTTACTACCGACATTCAATATATAAAAGGAGAGGACAACGTCGTTGCTGACGCCATGTCCCGTATTGACATCGATGCCATTTCTTCAGAGCTTGACTACGAGGCTCTCGCTAAGTCACAAGCTTTAGATCAAGAATTAAGCAATTTATTACAGGGCGGTTCCAGTCTTAACCTAACAAAAATCTGCACACCGGGGACTAATGTTTCGGTATATTGTGACATTTCTACAGGTAAACCGAGACCTTACTTGACCCCTTCGCTCCGTCGTGCTGCTTTCAACAAATTACATAATTTAAGTCATCCCGGTGCTAAGGCAACTACGCGTCTTGTGGTAGAGCGTTTCGTTTGGCCTTCAGTAAACAAGGATTGCCGATCTTGGTCTCGTTCTTGTGAAGCGTGTCAGCGCAGCAAGGTTTATCGACATAATTCTGCACCTACTGGTATGTTTGATTCACCGTCCGGCCGATTTTTACACATCCATATCGATATCGTCGGTCCTTTGCCGGTGTGTAACGAATACCGCTATTGTTTGACAGCTATTGATAGGGTGACCAGGTGGCCAGAAGTTTGGCCAATGCGCTCAATCACCGCGGAAGAAGTCGCAGAAACATTCACAAGAGAATGGATTCCGCGGTTTGGCATACCTTCTGTTATAACTACAGATCAGGGCTCGCAGTTTGAATCTGATTTGTTTCAGCGACTCATGCGACTATTCGCTACTAAGCGCATTAGAACAACCTCATACCACCCTTGCGCAAATGGGATGATTGAGCGAGTTCATCGCCAGTTGAAAAGTGCTTTAATGTGCCACGAGGATTCTTGGGTCAGATCTCTTCCCCTGGTTCTTCTGGGGATGCGTTCTGCATTTAAAGAAGACCTGAACGCTACTGCTGCTGAATTTCTGTATGGTGAGCCCTTAAGGCTCCCTGGAGAGTTCCTAGCTCCTTCCCAAGCTTCTGAAAGACTACAAGATCCAGCTGATTTTGTTGCTCAATTGAGGCACAAAATGTCGACAATTCGACCTGTTCCGGCGTCAAGGCATGGAGAACGCGCTTCTTTTGTTTTTAAGGATCTTTCTTCCGTATCGCATGTCTTTTTGCGGGACGATACCGTTCGTAGAGTTCTGCAGCCACCATACACTGGTCCATACAAGGTGCTCGAACGCTCGTGTGATGGCAAGACCTACACTCTAAATATTAAAGGGAAGCCAGTTGTTGTGAGTATAGATAGAGTCAAACCAGCTTATGTTGACATCGATAACACAAATGAGGCTGCTCAGATTCCCTCTCCGATCGTGTCCATTCCACCTAAGAAAATTAATTTAGTGCCTGAATCTCAAGCTCCGGAAAGATCCGCTGTAAAAACCTTACCTGAGAAGCCCTACACCACACGCTCAGGCAGACGTGTTAAATTTAAGAATTTAGATTTTTAAGAAAATGTTTAGTTTTTATTATTATATAATTAGTAATTAACGTGTTCAGTATCAATAATGCCACAACCTACAATTTCCATGTGTGCGTAGAATTTTTCATACCAAAATGTGGCTTTGTATGTTAAATATTTTTTATTTTATTTTTGTTTCTACTTGGGTTTAATTTTCTCCTTGGGGGGGTGGTGTGGCGAATCGATAGACTCGCACATCGCAACCCTATTGGCAGTGTACATCCCTAGTCGGGTGACAGCAAAATATTCATCTGGGTATTTTCTCTGCTATCAACACAAAGGACATTTTTATTGTAAACCTTTTAAATGGAGTAATAACTCTGCATCAATAAATCCCAGTGATCGAAGCCGCTGTTTTATTTACGTGGGAAGAGTTCTCCCCACAAGTTAAAATACGAAAACGGTTGATTTTTCAAATGTTTTCTTGGTTTTGAATATATAAAAACGAACAAGGATCAATTGATTTCTGCTCGTTCCACCTTTGAGTTCCTCCACACCTTGAAATTTTTGAAATGTGTAGAACCAGCAGGACTTGAAAATCTTGTGCGTTCCATACACTACTATAAAGATTCTATACTGGCCGTATAGAAAGAAACTGGCTATCTATAAATTGACTATTTTGTGCAAGTGTAGCATCATAAACGAGAAAAAAGTAGTTAGGTATTCTTCAGTAGCGTAGTATCCTCTAGCAAGGGCACAACGTTGAATTAGAAAAGTGAAACTACGGAACTCTTATAACTACATCTCTGCATCACGATCTTAGCCACGATTTTTTCTTATTTCTTTTCAATATTTTGGTGAATTTGCTTCGATGTTAACCCACAATGGCCACTGTGACAACTCACTCCACAATAGGAATCATTTGTCATTGTCCATTAGAAGATATTGTTGGAAAACATTACACTTATTTATGATCGTCGAGTATCTTTATTATTATGATATAGAATCCCTCTAGTTTTATTGAAAATGCCAACATGTTATGGATATACAATCGTTTTTTAAAAATCCTAAAATTTACCCCATGGGCCAAAAAAATACATTCGTTTATACATGGTGTGCGTAATAATGTTTTCTTCATACGAATAATAAGATGATATTCAGGATGTATAAAGGGGATAAAGAGTGCACCTGTGTTTGTGCGCACATTTCTTTGTAATAATAATACATCTGGCTAGTCGTCGTTGGCCGAATTTCGGCTAGGTGGGCATCACCCACGTCCCACACCCACTACTAAGTATAAGTTAACTAAGTACCTTCCTGCCCGACATAATAGCTGTGTGGTGCTGGCTTAGAATTTGCACCACCCCAACTCTCCCCTCGGGTGTCGTAAGAGGCGACTAAGGGATGACAGCCACCGGGGGCGGGCAGCAGGGCCCCCTGCAGAACAATTCTACCACCGAACTGCGATCCCCAACCCGCATGCCCATCGTGGGGATTACCCCCCATGAGATAAAAGCCAACAAGGCGCTTATCAGGGGGAGGCCTGCGTCCAGCAGTGGACCAATACAAGCTGTTGAGGAAGTACCTTCCTGCCTAAAATTTAGTGACCACCAAAGTACTGGTTACTATCATACTCCAGTTAGGTAGAGCTAAATACTTGCATAATACTTACCTACTAAACCTAATGCGTACACCCATTAGAGTATACAGCGTGTAGCTATAATGTTTGAACCCTTTACATAAATCCCACCTACGATAACTCACAACAGACATTTACCCAAATGTAACATACAGGGTGATTTCGTTATCTCTGGACCAGTTTGAAGAATGGCCGTCCGTGATCCTGTGTATTTTTACTTGAAATTTAAGCGATGCTGAAACTTAGCTTTGAATTTCGACGTAATACGTAATACCTATGTTATTTATTGAGGAGGATTTCATAATAATACAATTCGATAAAAAAAATCCCAAAAGCTCGTTGTGACAGAATCAGCAACTTACTTAGAAGCTTTCTGACATTAAAAATCAATGACTAAGTATTGTCATGGAGTTTCACTCAGTTATTATCAGTTATAGTTAGTGAAAAGCTGAAAACGGTTTTACTACAGGTATTTTCAATACTCAACTCAATATAAAATATGTAAGTTATATACCTTAATAAATACAGGCTTGTCACCCTGTAGGTATTCCTGAATTTTAGAAGGTAGGAATATAAGAGAGAAAACGAACATAGCATGAAATAAAATCGCATTGTAATCCGGTATTGGCTATAGATAAGGAGGGCTTGTGACAAGGCAAGAATTATGTGCTCCAGAGGGCAATTTTTCTTTCCCGGGATTTATTCCCGTAATTTATTGAGGATCCGCCTGTATCTGGGCTAACCCGGTTGCCGGGTCTAGGGAGCGCAATTATTGCGACGTAGCTAATTAACTTGCAAGGCCGAAATGTAATTATAATTAGGGGAAACCTACCGCAGGATCTGCTGAGAAAAACACTAGGAAAACTTCGAAAACTGATCAAAGTTTGATCTTCTGTTGTAATTTAGAAAACACAAAATAAATAATAACCGTTCACTATATGCCTATGCATAAAACTATCAACAATAATCATCATCATCATCAGCCTATATTAGTCCACTGCTGGACATAGGCCTGCCCTAATGAGCGCCATAGCGCCCTGTCTTCAGCTTGCCGCATCCAGCATCTGCCTGCAGTCGTTCGCAGATCGTCATCCCACCTGGCCAGAGGGCGTCCTACACTACGTTTGCCGAGTCGTCGTCTCCACTCAAGAACACGTTTACCCCAGCGGTTGTCGGTTCTTCGCGAGATATGGCCGGCCCACTGCCACTTCAGCTTGCTAATTCTTTGTTCTATGTCGATAACTTTGGTTCTCTGTCGGATGTATTCGTTACGAATTCTATCCTTCAGAGAGACTCCTAGCATAGCTCTTTCCATAGCTCGCTGAGCGACTTTGACAACAATAATAGCTTGTTTCAAAAGTATCATTACTTATGGTTACCACTATAAAATGATCCTATCCATCCACGGTTGTCTGGTAGAGATTAGAGATGGTCGCTCTTGAGCGATAAGACCGCCACTTGTCTCTTAGTTTATAAACTGTTTTGTTGTATTGTTTTCTATCTATAAGTGTGCAATAAAGAATTTTCTATCTATCTACCTATCTATCTATCTATACTCAGATTACAGAATAGGTAGGTACTTCTGTTAAACTTATAATAATCAGAGTTACATTTGTTACTATGTTACGATTATGAACCTTATTGCTTTAAGGTATGAACCCCTGTGTCTAGCAAGATAAAATTTATTTAGGACTAGTTTATGCCCGCGGCTTCGCACGCATTGTTTCTATGGAAATGTTTAAATGATTTATGGGATAAAGAGTAACGTATGTTTGATTCCAGGATTAGAATTACCTGTACCTATGCAAAATTTCAGCGTTCAGTAGTTTTGGTGTGAAGAGGTGACAAACATCCATCCATCCATCTATCCATCCAAACTTTCGCATTTATAATATTAGTGTGATAACTTTCGCATTTATAATGAAGTAGGTATTATAGGTTAATATTGCTACTTATCCAAAACCAATTATGTTGGTCAATAAATCTATCCGATTGAAGGTCAGTAAAGGCGCAGATATTAAAATACTATACTAGTAGTAGAGGTAAAGTAGGTACAGATAGAGACTTCAAATCCGACCTACTTCATTGGTTAAGATCTTATTCTTCTTCTTATATTCCTTATTACATTTTATTTTTCATCTCATTGTTAGCAAGTAGTCCGAAATTTCGTAAAGCTAAGTCAAATTACTGGTTTCCACGATACAGGCTTTGCCTAGTGTGGAGACTAAAAAATCTGTAAGATTGTTATTACTAAATAAATATATTTTTCATTTTCATTTCATTTTCATCCAAAAGTAAACGGACGACGTCATTGCAGCGGGAGACGCTTGCAAATGGAATTGGCAGAGCTTGCAGATCACTATCAGCTAAATGCCATCTGCTCATCCTTGTCTGAAAAAAAACACACGTCCACCTGGTAAAGCAAATCTAGGTTTATAATCAGCGTGCAAACATTTTGATGTTTCTACAAAGTTCCTGTTATTTGATGGCCAGACATAATCATATTTTATCGGCAGTTGATCGCGTTTTTACAGCCCCTTAAGAGAGCATGTAACAACTCGCAGTAATAGACATAAAACATCCCAGAACGACACTCGATTTGTGTAATCGCGACATCAATCGACTGTTCAGGTCGCAGCCATTTGACACGCAAAATTTTTGCCGAACGTGCTTAGCCATGAATTGTCGGTGACAAAAGTGTCGGTCGCAGCGAAGCGTCGAGAGTCGGCTTAATACCAGCCCCCACCCTCGACCGCAGTCGTAAATTTAGGGTTTCATAAAACCAGATCCGAGATAAGACACAGTGTGGAGTGAGTCCCGGATCAAATGCGAGCCTTCGACGCAGACAATAAAACGACGCCACCGCATCTGCCTAGCCTATAGCCCACTTTGTCGTGTTTACACAAAATACGCCCCGAAGATACAGATCGCGGATTCGCAGGAATCCTCACAAATATGTCACAATCCGTGGCCGCAACTCGAAACCACCGAAGCCTAGAAAAAGTGAAGTGAGCTGTCAAGGAGCTAACAAATGCGCATTATAATTTTAACAGATACAGAATTGCTCTACTATTATGAGGCGTGTATTATTTCTTTTCATCCAGTGTAAGGGTATTTGGGCGCCTTTGTGGCTCGGTATTGACAAATAAGTAAGATTTACTCTTAAAGTAAAAATAATGGAGGATTAGGACGGCGGAGTATTTTTTTCTCACTATTCTTTCGTTGTGGATGGCGCCTGGGTACTGCGTTGCATTACTATGAAGTAGGCGCGAGTCCTATGCAGCTTATTGCTCTACTGTCTATTCTATATTGCAACTAGTTCAAGTGGAAATTTCAATGCTATTCAAAGCAAGGAAAGGAAATTTTGCGCAACTATTCTCTACAAACCAACAATGCAATTCAAATAAGTAATACGCGTAAATAACAATTGTTTACTTTGCGCCAAAGTACAAAAGCAATTTCACTTTTTCTGGGTTTATTTTCACTTTTACCTCGGCATATATAGACTGATTTATTGGCCTAACAGAGCGTCGTATTGAAAGTAGGAACGGGTTGTAGGCATAACTACGTGTCGGGGACATATATTTAAAGCTTCAGTAGATAGGGGTGCAATAATTTTGACAATGACTAGCAGCCTTACCCGGCGAGGCGTAGGCGCGGGGGAGCGGGGGGCAATCTGCGCACTAAATCACGCTACGAATAAAATTTATGGCGCCGAGATAAAAACTCGCAGCTTTTCTCTTTTACGTTCCTTTCTCCGCCCCCTGCGCGGAAAATCCATAGGGATTTTTCCAAGTGTTCGGGCGACGGCGTGTGTGGGGTCGAAACGATTTTGTTTTACGCTTATTGCTGGTTGCGATGTTTTGTTTGCTAACTTGAGGAGATAAGGGAGATTGTCTGCTCGGGTGGACGGGCTATGGGCGAAGGGCCCGTTGCAATTTCTTTGTTTTGCATTCTCTTTTCGACGGTAAAGTCAGCAACTGTGACTTTAGTACTTATTTATGACACTGGTCCTTGCCACATCGTTATTGTAAACTTTGTAAAGTATACAATACTTTATGGTATTGTAAAGGTCAAAAGAATATAGTTCTCTCAAGTTACCTTTTATGAAGTGAATTAATAATTCCACGCGCTAAGTAGCAATACATCATGCTAAGCTGTAGGTAAGTACGTAAACACGTTAGTCATGAAATGCTTAAGAAATTATTTATATTATTAGATATTGTCTTCGACTTCACTTGCCAGCACAAACAGGCCAATAAAATAATTGCAGGTTAAACAAACTTGATCAAAATAACTCGAGTCGCTGCATCCGAAGAGATTTTAATGACGTATGTATATAGGTACCATAAATAATATATCATTGGAAATCGTCTTGTTAAATTCCTGACTTACCTACTTACTCCTTCAAAGCTCTCTAGATTTTGATTAAAGCTCCAATAGGTTGGTGATTATTGGATATATCGAAGAGCCCTTAGTCATTTCTGTGTTAAATATAATGTTCATTTGTCCTGAAACGAAGCTAAATATAATCTCCAAATTTAAAGTATTTAATTTCTAAGAAATCAAATAATATCGCAAATCTTTTTGACTTCGACAGGACTTGATCCCGCATCCTTCCCTCAGTACGGGAATGTGATAAACAACTACACCACGAGGTCAAGTGATGTAGGAGCCGAAAACCTTCGAAAATCCACTTTCTACGGACTCTAGCGCCGCCGTTAGCTCCACCTACAGGGGAACCATTGAAGTTTATCCAATCCTGTTCAAAGACTAAAGTTACGTTTAGTTCGTTTTGACGAGAGGTGTCGCGTTCCTCAAAATCTAAGGTTTTCCTCAAACAACTGGCAAATTTTTATTTCTAAGAAATCCAAATTTTTTAAAGTTTTTGCTACATTATTTGATTTCTTAGAAATTAGATATTAGCCAGAGTGAGACTTACGCACTATTATAACAAAAACCTTAAAGTAGCTAGTTTAAGTAGTACAGTCTGACAAACATTCTCTACCCGACAAAACTTTAACAATCACCATGCATAGTATGAAAACTTACAAAAGTATGGAGCTTCGAGCCACATTACCTCGGTTATCGCACTTTCACTTACGACCATGCAATCCTTACACGAAACACTTTTATAGAGTTATTCAAATATTTCTATAAACTTTCTGACACCCTAGTATGGGTTGCAAACAAAAAACTTTCGATAACGTGATATTTTACTATTCAATTCACTTAAATGTGTTTATTTCAGTTTAATAAGATACAGGGACACAGGCAATAAAACGTCGCTGTATGCTCTGTGGTGCCGGCTTATAATTTGCACCACCCCAACTCTTCCCGCGGGTGTCGTAAGAGGCGACTAAGGGATATCCACCGAGGGCGAGCAGCGCCCCCTGCAGAACAATTCTACCACCAAACTGCGATCCCCAACCCGCATGCCCAGCGTGGGGATTATGGGCACTATCCCCATGTGATAAAAGCCAATAAGGCGCTTATCAGGGGGAGGGCTGCGTCCAGCCGTGCACCAATACAGGCTGCTGAGTTGAGGCAATAAAACAAATTTCAGCCAAAGATTTATAAATTAATCAAAAACATCTCAAATTAATGGGACACACAATCTTTATAAGGGCATGGCACTATGTGTGCGCGTCCAGTATGCTTCATGAAAGCGCAGTTAGTATCTACTTATCCAGCCTTAAAGCTATAAGCATCAGCGAGCTACTGGTACCACCCCTGACCCAGCGCATCACCATCATCATCAACTATTGATTGCTTGTCAATAACAAAGATTCAATTAAGAGTTACCTACTCATCATCATCAGTCTATATTAGTCCACGGCTGGACATAGGCTTCCCCTAATGAGCGCCATAGCGCCCAGTCCTCGACTTCTTCCTTCAGTCTTTCGCACATCGTCATCCCTAAGAGTTACTATTCAGAAACTATTAAAACGCTGTCGAAAAGTAGTTACCCTCAGTATTCGGTAGGGGCGCTGCAAAGCGCCTATATCGTTCGTGTACGGAAGGAAACGAAAACTATTAAAGTTTTCGTAAGCTGTGCAAAACTCATACTAAGACTACTGAGCGACTTATTGTTTTTTATACATCAGCAGAAAATAGAAAAGCAAACTCCTAAAGTCTCGTATCAGTTTCTAAGATCGAGTAGAAGTTGAAAGTTTTAAGAGGCTATTAAGTGAAGGGTTGTTTGAACCGAAACCGTGTCAATTACAAAGTTGGCTTACACTGTTCTAGAATCAAAAATATTTTTGGTAAACAAAGACATTTAAGTATGAAAACTATGGTAGGTTATTTAGAAATTCTCATCGATTTTATACCTTCTCGGTTCCCTGAAACCTTTCGGTTTCATGAACCGAGGTCGAGAGCATTCGGTCTAACGTTTTTCGAAGTTGTGTGCTTTACCTACATATTTCGTTATTCGGGCTGATATGCTTTCTGTATTTCGTTATGCAGTTTCCTGTTTACCGGTGTTTCGAGTTTCGGTATTCTATAGTAGGTACCTACAGTCTTAAAAGAGAGTCCAGATTTCCCCCTTGACAAATCCCCCTTAAGGAGGAAAACAAAAACAAGGAATACCAGTTTTCCCCCTTGCGAATAATTTTTCAAGGGGGGAAACTAGACTTGCTATTTTGAACACCTAATTATCCAACTTCGAAAAAAGGAGAAGATTCTATCTTCGTCTGTGTGTATGTTCGTCGATTGCTCCGTCAGTTATACATAGACCGAATTTGAAAAATCTTTCACTGTTGTATAGAAAATGATCCCGAAGTTGTCCCGTAAACATTTTATTCCCGAGGATTTAGAATTTATCCCGCGAAACTTAAACACAGTGTGTAATTAAGGGAGTCGAAGTAGATTTTTAGTTTTTCAAAACAATCAAATTATAACTAAACTAGCGGGCCGTCGACTTCGCACAGGTTAGCTTAAGTAACTCAAGGATAATGAAGCATTCTAATGGTGAAAGAATTTTTGAAATCGGTCCTGTAGTTTTTGAGTTTATTAGTTACAAAAATACAAATCTTTCCTCTTTAGTATATTAGTGTAGATAACAACGCCAACTCTTTCCGCGGGTGTCGTAAGAGGCGACTAAGGGATGTCCACCGGGGCGGGCAGCAGCGCCCCCTGCAGAACAATTCTACCACTGAACTGCGATCCCCAACCTGCATGCCCAGCGTGGGGACTTTGGACATAACCCCCCATGTTGTGATAAAAGCCTATAAAGCGCTTATCAGGGGGCCTGCGCCCAGCAGTGGACCAATACAGGCTGTTGAGGTTGAGATAACAACGATAGATAAATAAATAAATAATGTCGGACAATTCACACAGCATCATCTAGCCCCAAGCTAAGCGGAGCTTGTGTTATGGGTACTAGATAACTGATAGACATAAAACAATACACTACATAGATAGACATATTTTATACATAGAAAACATCCAGAACACCCTGAACTCTAATATCTCGAAATATCTACAGATCGTAAAAACATTTGTCCCGAGGCGAGAATCGAACCCGCAACCTCCTGCGTCACAGGCGGACCTTCGCCCGCTGCGCCACAGAGGTCGTCAAGATAATCTCCCAGGTTAATTTTACCTTAGCAAAGCCAATATCGTCTAATACCAGAGATATCAGAAACAAAGGTAGATAGATCTCTGTGTCTAATACCAAAGCATTTGAAAAAAGCTTATATGATAGATATCGTCAACGCGCGGTCCGATTTTTTGATAATTCCTTTGTATAACGTAATTATAAAATTAAATATGTAGTGGCGCCACTGTCCACCCTACTATTCACCTTAAGCGACATTGCATCTAGGTATAGTAGATAGTACCTAAGTACTTACCTATTGATGGGTTACTTAGGTCCATTATGTTGATTGGAGCCTGGGCTAGGGTGATTGGGTATATCGTGCTATGTAACTCTCTGAACTATGTAACATTGATTAGGCTGCATATTAACTACTAGTTTATGCCCGCGGCTTCGCACGCGTTGTTTCTATAAACGTTTAAAGGTGATTTCTATCCCATGGGAACTGATTTATGGGATAAAATGTGTGTTAAAAACTATGTATGATTCCAGGATTAGAATTACGCATGCAAAATTTCAGCCCGATCCGTTCAGTAGTTTTGGCATGAAGGTAACAAACATCCATCCGTCTATACATCCATCCAAACTTTCGTATTTATAATATTAGTAGGTACATAGGTTATAGATAGCCTATGCCAGTATTGCCTAACCTGTATCCACGGGTGTGTGGGTGAGTGGCAAACTTTAGCAACGGACAGAAAAAAATGGCACAGTCTGGAGGAGGCCTTTACTCGGACAGAGATCATCAAATAAACTTTTCGTGTAATATTAGTTTACGTTGGTAAATAAATAAAAAAAATAAAAATAAAAAAAAAATATCTAATTCTAATAATGCTCAATATCTAATTTTATAATAATGTTTAGTAATTTATATTTAATTTTGTAATGTATCTATTATTTATTCAATGATAATAAATGGCTTAATTATTATTATTATTCACGGGTGTGGCTTTCTATGGGGTTAATAGCCAAATCCGAAACCACATGAGAGATAATGAAAAGAGCCATGATCGCGATTTATTATAGGAAAATAAAGACTGCATTTTTTTAATCTTTTACTGTTGCTGGAAACAGAGACGATTGATTTTCGAAAAAATATTACACCTTATATTTTTGCGCCAACTGATTCGGTTGCTGATAAAAATTTAGTTTGAATGTACCAAGGGTCATTGAGAAAATTAAAAAAAAAAACCTTTTGAATAACTAGTTTACTTACCCTAGCAAAGATACTTATATTAGCCTGTATTTTAATAGCGTTATCCTCTCCTAATCTGAATAAAAAAAATTGGTCAGCTAAGTAGTAGGTACTTACTAGCTGACCAATTTTTTGCGGATTTTTTTATGTAAGTACTCTACATCAATGTAAGTAAAATTCGCAAGATTGGACACTAGCTTTTCGAAAGTGGAAGGCTCAAATGAGGTCCAATTTGGTCCACCCACCACAGTCATAGTCGGCGTTCGTGTTTCGCATGCGTATTGTTGTCTCGGTCGCACTTCGGTCTAGGTATTAGGTACTACTGAACAACATGGATGAAAATTGTTGTTCTTTAGGTAGATAGGTATATTGTTAAAGATTGGAAATAGCACGTCTTTGCGTTTAGTTGTAGCATAAAACAGGCCATTTGTTGAGCTTGTCTCAAAGAAGTTACGAGTAGGTAGGTACCTACTGCCAAAGGTACATACCAAAACACGTCTGTGGCTGGCCTCGACGCAGCTGTAAGACTCAAATTCGCCATCACAAAAAACATCGATTGTCTTTTATCTGTACTCAATCAGTGTTTACATTATTACGGCGGCGCGGCTCACGTCAAAATAATGTCCCCATTAGAGCACAAAGCATTTCCAAAGAATCACCAACAAAAACGACGAAAATATCCAGGAGATTACTGAGAGCAAGGACATCTGGGGATATTGAGAACATCTCATCCCTTATCGCACAATCTTGATTCCGAACCAGAAAAAGTTCAAAGAAAAGATTCATAGACAACTCATAGATCCATAGAGCAGAGCAAGCCACAATCGCATTAGATGCCGATGACGATGATTTAAATTTCGAATCGAATTTCCATTGTTTATGGTGGCAGACATGTGTCAAAGTTCGATTGGAATTCGAATTCGGCTTCTTTGTTTGATTTTTTTGTGGAGTTGTAAACACGGGCCAGTGATGTTCCAATTTGGTTACTAGATAGCCTCGTTTTTCTGACGTGCTGATGCCGTTTTATGACGACGACCAATATCTATTGGAATCGCATCGAATCTTTTCCCTAAATCGTGACTAAAGTACCTAGTTCAAAATCAACACAGACCTACTCATGCTATCGATCAATAAAAATGTAGAGTCGAATAAGCTTATTCAGATTTAAGGTACTTACTAGGTATGTACTAAATCTAAGTACCTTATTCATCTTACTTTAATATGATAGAAGCGAAAATTTGTGCCGTTGTACCGTTGTGAAGATGTTTTTTTGGCCAAAGTAAACGTCAAAACTACTAAATGGATCGGGCTGAAATTTTGCAGACATAAACATCTAGACCTAGTATAAGATATAAGTTACTTATTATTCCAAAAAACACGTGTATAGCCGCGAGCAGAAGCTGATGAGTATATGAACGTTAGCGTTTTGTCAGAACGCTAACACTGTCTAGCGAACTTAATGTAACTTTATCACGCCCCAAGTTTTCAATTAAAGTTTAACATATTGTGGTAGGTAAATTAATAATATTATATTAGATATTTTAATATATTAAATATCAAATATTAGTTAGGTATTAATTGTATGATTGCATAGCGTATTTGATATTCACACTGTCATTTAGCCGTAAAGGCCATTCATTAGCTTTTTCGTTGCAAGGTTCTGATAACTTATTTTGTATTTATATAAGCTGTGGGCCTTCATTAAAAATAAATAAATTAATCAAAAGATTTTATAAATCAGAGCTTCACGTGACGGCGTGTTATACTTGTATCTATGACTTGTAGTTGGTTGATGTGACTGACGTTGGTATGCCGTCTGAATAATCACGAATCATGTTCCGAATTCAAACATGCCGGCATTATTATAACTGTTGGGTGATATAGGTAGGTAGAGAAATTCATCGAGAACATGGTTTAGTCGAGCTTAAAAAAAATGATTGAAGGAGTTGTCAATGGTGTCAATGTAGATTTCGCCAAAACTATAGGTACTAATTTGATAAGACAAAAATGGTAACATCCCTTTCATAACGATCGATATAAAAGGATGGCATTATTTTTAATGCCTTCAAACTAGCTTAGTTTAGTTTTGAGGATATCTTAACTTAATTGACACCATTTTCATCCAAAATAAAAACAAATTTTCTGAATGGATACAATGTACGAGTAGGTACATTGTAGCTATGAAGTAGAAAAGTGCGAATAAATCCTTGCTTACCTTTTTACTGAATGAGATGTCAGCTAATTACCTAAGAGCTTTCGTCTAATACGCTAGGAACGTAAAACAAAACATGGAGTAGCGAGTGTTCCTGAAAGCCAGAGACGGGTACAGTCACAGAAACCAACATCAAAGCAGAAACATGAACCATCTGCTAAATTACCAAACTCACAGTCGAGGGCACAACACAAAGCGACTACCATTTTGTTCCGACACTTTTCAAAATTGGAACGTGACGGTTGCAAACGCTCTCCGGCCAGAGACAATGACATGAAAAGGAAAAATGTAAACGGACCTATTTTAAATAGAAGCACCGCAGCGGCTAATATTTTATATCGCTTTTTACTTTCACGTGATTATAGCCTGGAGTCTTCAACATTGTGAGTTACGAAGGTCGAGAATCCCTTGAAGGTTAGAGTAGGGTTGTTACGTTTTTGAAGCCGTGACGGTTAATTTAAAAGTGCGTTCTTGAACCCTTTCAGAGGCATTGTATCTTTGTGCTCTTTGTACGGAGATGGTTTATCAGAGTCGCGGGGTACATAAGTGCTGTTTTTTCATTCCGTTATGCTTTTACATTTCAAAGGGGTTAGAGTTATTCAGACTGGCTGCCCGCTTAGAAAATGTGTGGGTGTCGGGGACAAGGAAATACATACCCATTTATTTTATGAATTAAGGTTTATGCATTGTTTGTAAAAGTTGGAGCTTTTATGTTGGCCTTATGTATAATTTGGACATAAATAAGGAACTCTGTTTTTAACTCTACCTATAGGTATACTTTCTGGATTGATTACTTCCTGACGACGACCATAGGTTCAAAATAGACTTGAAGTCCGTAAAGTATACCTCCTCAACCTCAACCTCAACAGCCTGTATTGGTCCACTGCTGGACGCGGGCATCCCCCTGATAAGCGCCTTGTTGGCTTTTATCACCTTAAGTAACCTTAAACCTATTATCCAAAGGCAAATAGTACCAACCACTGATCTACAAAGTTAACTGATAGAATCTTTTACAGGGCAATGGCGCTTCTACGGCAAAACTCCTAGCGAGTTGCAAAAATTATCAGTAAGTAAATAAATTCAAACATAATTGTCAGAACCTTGCTGTGCAAAAAGGCTTACAATAAAATGACAGATTATCGAGACGATAAATAAGCCTGGGACGGGTTTTGCTCCAACTCAAAAAATAACAACTAACAGGCTAAAGGTTTCTTAGTCGCTTCTTTACTTTAGTCTACACAGCAAAGGACAGAAATCAAAAATATCATTTTATATCCGTGTCAGTGTATAATTTTATATTTTGACCTTTTCTAAGTGTACCTTACCTACATTTATAGTATTTATGGAATTAAAGAGTTTTTTATTTGGTTTGTTAAGGATGTTTGTGTACTTCGTGACGCTCAATAATGTTGATATTTTCCACAAATGTAGTTCTAAGCTCTTAATGAGATACAGGCTACTTGAAATCCCAGAAAACACGTTCAAAACCGTTGGCAGCTGCTAGTTCTAGGTACTAAAATTTAAGTAGATGCATGTAAAAAATAACTTCATTGCACTAGGCTTTATAACAAGCGTTATTAACCCAGTAAACTCGCGGGTGTTATGTCATTAGCCATTAAGGCACAACACTAGCGATAGTGCTGTCCCGACGGATTTATAGGTGGGGTAGGGTGGGGGTATAAATCACGGCGACGTCTCCAGATTTGGCTTGACTTTCTTTAGGTATTGTTCGGTGATTTAGGTAAAGAAGGTACTTGTGGCTCAGGGGGGTTGTTTATGTAGTATCTGTAGTTTATTTATTTATTATGGTTGGCGTCTGAAGTCCAGACGCTGCCAGCTTGTATCCTCGATTGTTTCGTGGTCGCTTACGACCAGCCTTGTGGTCAAGTCGTGGTCATGGTTGTCAAGAATGGATGGATGTCAAGTCTGATCAACCCTTGTGCCAAACTAATTTGTTGTAATTCATTGTAATTCTTTATAGTACACAATTAATACATACCATGAACTAATTTAATAAGATATGTACCTACATAGGCGACATAACCCTGGAAAAGAGTTTTCTTCCAGCAAACCTTAGAGTAATAGGAGAGGCGATGGAATAGGTAGAGGAAGTGTACAAATAATGAATCTACGATACATACTTACATACTTATGATAAACATAACATAGGTATATTAAAATAATAATAATTAAATAATCCTAATAAATACTTCTATACCTAGTAAATATCTATTTATTGTTTATTTTAAATTTACTATTAATAGTTTGATTAGTTGAAACTCTGTGACATTTACTACTCCAATCTACGGATACCTATTTGTGTTGTTGAATCAAGAAATTAATTTAATTTAATTTCATATTTGTGATTAATCTAGCTGCTATTTAATTATTGGAGACGAATTTGGTCCAAAATTGAGTATTTAACCAATTCAATTATTCTGGTAGAGTCGCAGAAACAATAATGTTCTAAATAGGTAAATAATAAATTACAACATTTCTGCTGCTAAGTAATCAAATAATATCCCAAAAAAATTTCGACCTCGACGGGAATTGAACCCGCATCCTTCCCTTTTGAAAATTTTTGCGATATTATTTGATTACCCTGAGTGTGGGGTTAAGCACTATAATTAATAACAAAAAACCTAAGAACCTATAAATATATTTTTATTGATTTGTCATTCAGTTATTAAATCATTATTGATATAGATACTTTATCTTTTTTGTACTTATCTCTATCTACAATATTTTAGTAATAACCTGCAAAAAACACTTCTTTATTCATGCATATTTCATAGAGATCATTTTACAACACTTGTACTGACACTTTAATTAAATTATTACTCTCTGACAGCTGTGCAGGTGCTTCTGGCCCTTGTTATTTTTTACTAGGCACTTAGAAATTGAACTAGGTACTGGTTTCACCTGGCGAAAGTGTTCAGAAAATTTAGTGTTTAATTTGACTCATAATTTTTTTTTAAACTTTATCACCTTTTCAAGGTAGATAGATTTGAAGGCTTAAAACTAGATAGGAAATAATTAATTTAATAGGTATGTGGACAGTTGAGACATACAACCATCAACAAAGAACGATAAAAAAAAATCTGAACGGTAAGAAGTTTTGATTTTAGAACTATAGGTGCTTATAGCTAAATTTATATGTAGCATAAAGTAGATACATATTTTTGAGTATGAAGGTATATGGTTAGAAATCACCAATACCTACCCGGACCAAAAAATTACCTATTTACATTAGGTAAAGAAAAAATTATTCGTGTGACACGAATAATTTTTTCTTTCTGAGTTGGCGTTAAATATCTTTTCACAGCGTTCAATTAGAAAACCAAACAACATTTTACTTAGCGAGTAAGGAAGTAGTAATTTATTTTATTGCAAATAAATTCCATTCTATGCACTAATAATGTCGTTGATAACTAATTATATTATTAGATTTAAGTGACAGGCAGGTGGCAACACTGGCAACCCTCTGGAGTGTAACCACTATGAAGTAGGTACCGCACCAGCACCTGGCAAATGTTCTACCAACTGAAATAATCCCTGGAATCAATTTGATAACAAAAATGTACATCTTTTTATAAGCTGTAGAAGTTAGATAATAATAAAATTGATTTAGTAGGTTTCGTATGAAAATTTATATTACCTAGTATAAGTAGTTTTTAGGCTCATATAGGTATTTCATATTTTTTATTTTTGATGGCTATCGTAACAACTGTTCTAAAAAAAACTCTTGCAGTTGCTACATTTGCATCATAGTTTCAGGAAATCTACCTACATTCAAGCATTAGTTACTGAGATCCAGGAAATATTTTCATAACTTATTTGTAACGATCGTAATATCAACCATGATAAATCCAATACAGGCATCCAACGCATAATTCTCATCTTTTCATAGAGAGAGGCTTTCCTCCACAAGAAAGCTACCATTGCTTCTCCCGCCATCCATCAACCGCGGCGCGCGCGCGTCGACTAAACGCACACCATCGCAGCCCGCCCAAAAAGAGAAAAAGAAAATTTGAAAAGAGAACACTCCCATCAGTGGAGGAAGCTCCGCCTCCCCCGGCCGCCCGACGGGGGTATCGACCAATAGCAGGGCACAGACTGCCGAGCGGCCGTCGGCGGCGACGAGCGCGACCGAGGGCGGCCGATCGCGCGCGTTCACAACAAAAAGTCACACGACTAGTTTAGTGTCGGGTTGCGTCCCATCGGCAACGCATCACGTGCCGCTCGCCTCAACGCACTCGCGCTTGCGCTCTCTACATCAACTGTTTTTGTAATTACATCAAACGGTGCATCTTTGCGATTGATTACACTGTGACCTGTGATAAAGAATTTTTGAAGTTTTTAATGATGGAAATGGACATGCGAACGGAATGGAGCTAATGATTATAGTGTGTTTATATCTCTGTCCAGTATTTACAGTGGTACATAGTGATAGTGATCGACTTTGTGAACCGCAACACATGAGGACATTTGAGGTAACTGTTTGAAATGCAACAACATAGTGTTCTGTTAAAAACTACTTACAACAAAAATAGCATTTCTAATAACAATGAAAAAAACGATATCAATCTGTGCATGCACAATATGAGTATCACATCTATTTACCAACTTATAGCAATAATACTTAAAACAAATGAATCATCTATTAAAATAAGTAAAAATGCAAAAGCATATAATTACCTACTTATATTTTATTAGAAAAATAAACTGTAAAATACTATCCAAATTACAAAACATTATTGTTCGTTCCCTACACTATAAAATATATAAAAAAACCTAAGCCGGAAGCATTAAAATAAAATTTGCATAAATATTTTTATTCGCTTATAAACGCGATAGCGGTAACTTTGCCGTCGGAAGAAAGATTTCGCCGTTTAAAAAAAACTGCAAATTCTTCTGTAGGTTTATTGCAAATAAAATAATATATTTATTGCATTCTATTTAAATGTTAACTGTCAAAGATTAACACATTTAAGATATCTTTTAAATCAGTTCTTATCAAGATTTTAAATGATTATCATCAAAATACTTATCGAACATTTACATCTATAGATAAACATAAATGCAAAAGATTATTTGACTAAACAACGAATAATTATTTAAATGTCGAACATAAAATGTCTACGAATGCTAAAGTGACGAATATTCGTAGAGCGTCTACGAATTGATTTTCGTCATATAAAAGATTTCAACGCAGGTCATTTCTTTATTTTTATTATTTTAGTCAATTTGTATCAAAATTCAAATCTACTTATTTTTTGATTTTAATAAATTTCAACTTATGAAAAAAGCATCAACAATTTTTCCGGTGGGTTTAGGAAGGTTTGTTTTAAACGAATAATATGAATCGTATGAGTGGGCGTTCTATAAGGTAGATGCATATATTATTAACATGAAATAATAATAAAGGAATGAATAATGTTATACTAAATTATAATTATTTAATTGTATTTAAGTAAATGCTTACTTGATATTTACAATTAAGTATTGTATGTAGTGGCATTTATGAAATTACTTAAAAGCTGAACTGTAAACTGATATAAACAATA
This sequence comes from Eupithecia subfuscata, assembly GCA_963564075.1. Lineage (NCBI taxonomy): Eukaryota > Metazoa > Arthropoda > Insecta > Lepidoptera > Geometridae > Eupithecia > Eupithecia subfuscata. Next base: position 11,530,261 of record OY751103.1, on the reverse strand, counting down.
AAAATTGTTTATTCAGAAATATTTTCATTAAAAAAATATATATGAGGTCAACAATCAACAATCTTGCTTACTAAAATGTTATCACACTTTAAATAGAATAAAACCTTTATTTGCCTGATCTATATTTTTAGGGTCATTTACATAACTATAGGTAATTTACCTACCTAAAGTCATTTAGGTATAACGGGAAATTTATTATGATTTGAGTTTTCAGGTTTCCAATATTTTAGGAGTTTCATTCGTCATGTTCACGGAATAACTGAAATCTAAATGACTTTAGACTCAACCATGATAGGTACCTTGTTTTAAAAGTTTTAAGTTACCTGCCTTACGTTCTTCCTCTTACGTCTCAAAAATATAAATTAGCTATCGAGAGTTCAAAACTTACCTACTGTAAAACAAAAATACTTACATTTTATTAGCTAGCAAAGATATTTTTCCATATTTATGCTTCGAAGAAATTCGCATTTATTTTAGTAAAAACATACATACCGTTGTAGGTAGAAAATGTAAATCCGGCTATAAAGTATGCGCCATGTAAGCTAGAGGCGCGTTTACATAATGTAATACTGTCAATTCTTTGTTTTAAATTTCGAACGGGTGCCAGAGTATCAACCAATCAATGTCAATGCCACCTCTTTCATATCAGTTGCTCTGTTGTTTATGGTCAACCGCTTAGCCGCCATGACAGCCCGGAGTTCCAAATTTGAATGCGAGATGCTCAAACCAAACGACTATTGACTGACCTTCGATATTAGTCATAAATGACGTATTTCCGCCGGAGATTTGCGTATGCAACGTCCTGTCCACTTGGTATGTTTATTTTTGGTATAATTATAATCGAATAAAGGATTAACATAAAATTATCATAATAATGTTAGTTTTCACAGCTTGATACTTGTGTCGGTGTTTTAAAGATTGCGAGAGCCACTGGTTTTAGTGGAGCGTGAGAAAATATAATGAAATCATCCTGTTCTACGGCTAGGCGGTACCTATTCAACTATACAAGCTGCAAGTCTAGACCAATAAAGTGCAATTTTGGATTAGTTTCTTTATTGTGTCAGTTTATTTGCATAAACCATAACCAATCATGTTCTGTGGGTTTATAAAGTAAAAGGTTTCCAAGGTTTCTTTTTATCAAGTAATAATTTGGGATATCAAGAAATTCAGAAATGGCGGTAGGTTCTCAAATCAAATTACTCTAGAATAATTGAATTTCTTTTACTTTTCTTTCATTTTCTATACACACAGGTAGAAACTTACCGTTGATTTTGTTTCTTCATAAAACCTTAATATACCATCCATCCATTTGTTCTACCTACCCACACCTACCTATTTCAAATCACATTAATCCTCATTCAATTATGATAAGATAAAAACAGTAATGCCAACATAACAAAACGTATCAAACGGTTTTAGAGATAAAAGCATGTATAAAGCCCACACGTTGCTCCAAAACTGCCAATAAAAAGGTCACTATCGATGATGCGAGATTTTATGAGCTGAGTATCAAACTGTTTAAGATAAACAAATTAATCTGAACAGTCATAATGTTAATAACATTTATTAACGTATAGATATGAAACTGTATACAATGCCCTTATACAGCAGCATACTTAGACATAGCTAATAATTAATAAATTAAATATTTATTTGACTCTTGACTAATTATTTTTTTGATTTTTTCAGTAATGTCTGTCTATTTTTTTAACTTTTGTAAGTACCTTATGGTATATCCTATAACGAAGTACCTATGTGTGTTATTGTTAAAATATACTTAAATATAGAATGTAACGACATCAAGTGCAACATAAAGTGTACACCAACGATGAAATAAATAAAAACCAATACAAAAAAAATGAGCTTGCTTAATTTGAAAGTGTCGATTGGGCTTCATCCACAGTCAGTTTTTTATCGACTTAATAACTTGAGAAGGTTTTTAAATAAACTTTATTTTTTATGTGAGTTAAAACTATTACTTACATAATTTTATTTTATATTACTGTACCTAATTAGAAATTAATAAGGCAACTTTCTTTATATTCTATTTAAAAGTAGTTTTGATCTAAATAATCTCATCGATCGAATAATCTTATTATCATCTTCAACATGAGGAAACAAACGACTCCTAGCTATTGCTTAGTGTTGAGAGAAGTTTATAAGTGGAGGGGTTTATTCTTCTTTTTTGTTATGTACGTTGTTTTAATAGGTAAATTTCTAAAAAAAATATTTTGATCATATCACTTGAATCTCCATAGCTAATTTCGACGGTTGTTTACTTAACTTTTTCTTTTCTAAATTGTATGATTGCATAGTGTATTTGATATTCACACTGTCATTTAGCCGTGAAGGCTATTCATTAGATTTTTTTGTTGCTTGATTCTTCTAACTTATGTTGTATTTATTTTAGCTGTAGGCCTTCCTTAAAAATAAATAAATAATCTTATTTAATGAACCCGCTACTTTCCTTAGGTTAAACATGTGTGTCTTGTTTTGTAGTACCTATAAATATGCTGGGCATATCACACAGTAATGTTATTTTTAAAGAGATATCTAACGATTGGTACCTACCAATCGTTAGATATCTATTTAAAAATAACTTCGAATGAGTACCTACCCATTCGAAGTTCATATGTTATCCTGATAGTTTCAACACTAAATGTTATTTTTAAAGAGATATCTAAGGATTGGTAGGTACCCATTCTAAGTTCATAAGTTATCCTGATAGTTTCAACACTTAATGTTATTTTTATAGAGATATCTAACAATTGGTAGGTACCCATTTGAAGTTCATCATGTTATCCTGATAGTTTCAAAACTGTCTCGTAGTTTCACATCTATCCGCAATCTCGTCGACCATCTTGTAGACGCGCGTTAGTACACATGGGTTATCAGCCCTATTAAGATTAGGCCAGGCAATTAAGATAATTGATTCCTCTCGGACCTCCAGCATCTCAAGCCTTGCTGAGATTTTATCTGAAAATATTGAATCGAAACGCTTAAAAAGTATATGGATTTTAGAGAGCTTAGATTATTTTTTTAGGTTATGTGAGGTTGAGTTACTTCGTGATTTTATTTTTATGGCTTTTTAACAAGATGCTTAAAATTTGGTTAAAAATTCCGTACACAAGATTTTTTTAGAAAAATAATTTACGGCTTCATCCATTGATGCCATCCATTAAAATTTTTATTAGGTTCTATTTTATATTTACAATGTTTTATGTTTAAGACCAGTAAAAATAGCATAATTTACAAATAAAAATTAAGAATATATATCGGTAATGTTTACTGGCAGGTTTACGTACGCAAAGTCCCCGTAAGTACAAAAAAAAACATATCTCCCGTCTCCACTTCTATAACTGATGCTGTTATAGCATCAATATAAAAGTAGTAACTCACACAAACAGCTATAAGTGAACAGTATGAAGGGTGTAAAATCACAATGTTTATCACACCAAGTTATAGGCAATAATCGCTGATTTATAACCCTAGCTACTGGTAGATAGCAAGCTGTGATCTGAGCGATAGGCCTAAGTTTGAACGAGTTTTATGTGTAGTGGGAGCCTGTATGAACATTTACTTTAATATCGATAAGTATCTGCCTATTTTTTTTTATTTATATTTATGATTGCCTATGAAATTTACAAAGATCCTTTCGTTTATACTGTGGTGTACTGTGGCTTTAGGAAATTAACTGTACAAAATTGAATCATAGTTTTGTATTTCAAATTGAACTTAGATCTGACTTAGTTGATTTGACCACACATAGTTTTAAAAAGTTCTAGTCAAATGCTAAAAAAATAAAAAAAAGTGAAAAAAGAGTATTAGCTAAATAATCTACTCACTCGTGTTAATCAAAAAATGGTACTTAAGTTGGAAAATGTTACACAGTATTTTTAAGATTTACAGTTCCTTCGATTTGATTGCAGATGTCTTGTATTCTCAGTCTTCTATATATTTATATTTGATAAATAAACTGTTTTACCTTAAATCATAATCAGGCCTTCAATAAATACATAGTTGTGGTCACTAAAAATATACTTACCATCTTTGAAGACTTAAACAAAAATAACACTTCTTTCAACTCCTTTAAAATATTTTATTACTAGTTCTTCTGCCTCAAAAATAAAAATAAATAAAACTCAAACGCATTTTAGAAGCCTTGACAACAGATTTACTTATTCCTTATCACACAACGTTACAAAGAAATCTAAAATAAACGTAATTTGCGATAAAAAAAATCGATTTCTTGCGATTAGATCAATAAATCCGTATTTTTCAGTCGATGGTCAGATAGTGGCTGTGTTGGTTGTCTAACAGTTAATCGGGGATCACATCGCGTCTTATCTGCTGGTGAGATTTGATTGTCATTTTTACAAATAGATTCACAATGCTAGACTAAAACAAACAAGATATTAATATCAAAAGTGTCAGTTGGGACACTGTGTCCTAATAAATTTTGTCCGAGTCGTCAGCAACTCACTGGATGGGTAATCAGCCTTTAAGACCATTCGGTTGAGTTTGCAAAATGTTGAAATCCCAATCAAGGTGGTGTTTTTCGATCTCGTCGTGAATAAGGAACTTAGTAAAGTATATAAAATTCTAGCTTCTGCCCACGCTTTCTTCCGGGATAAAAAGTAGCCTACCTCTTTCTCCGGGATACTATCTACCTGCCAAATTTGGTTAAGATCTGTTCAGTCAGCCGTTACGGCGTGAAAAGGTAACATACAGACAAAGTTTCTTTCGAATTTAATATATTACTATGGAGCATGGACTCGGTCCGTGTGCTGCCACTGTTGGGTAATAGGCCTCCTTTCTTTGCGTCGTTTTATCCAGACATATCTGTACCAAAACGTTTATGGATGTTTGCGAATAGACCTAAAACATAAATAATGTCGGTATACCAAAAGAATGACTGATTCTGATAAAATAATAATGTGGTGTTAGCCGAATTCTCGTTTTAGACTAGCGATGTGCGCAAGACATTAATATAGTGCCTATGTAAAAAGTCCAAGCTAAAACTGTCGTGATAGCAGAGTTATTTTTGTTTATCAGAGGGTTACAATATTGTTCATCATCATTAGCCTATATTAGTCCACAGCTGGACATAGGCCTCCCCGAATGAGCGCGATCGCGCCCTGTCTTCTGTCTTGCTAGTCGCATCCAGCATCTGCTTGTAGTCTTCCGCAGGTTATACCACCTGGCCACAGTAATGTTCAAGAGTCAATAAATAGGAAGTTAAATTAGGCTGTTAGAATTTAAATTCCTGTCCTAGGTAAATTATTGTTTCTGATTACGCCTATACTGACTTCTACGATCATAAAGATAACTATAACAAATGAACTTTTTCCAATAAATAAAAAAGTTTACTCTGAAAAATATTAATACTTACCTACTCAATTTAATTTATATATTCCTTCTCTTTTGAGATATAAATTTCTGAAACCGTATATTCCACCGTACATGTGTATCATGTACGGTACCTACTGTTAATACACTTGACGTCGTTATAATCTGATTTACTATTGCTTTATTGACAAAGAAAATTACAATCAACTAGAACATAAACTAGAACTAGTATTTACAATAGAAACGATTGAGCTAACTGCAGACTGTTGAAAACAATCTACAGATAGCACAACTGATTCATATTAATACCAGTCGTTGCGTCCCCGCGACGCTGGCTGCATTGCCCTGCCCCGCTGCTGTATGGTAATGCTGATGCGCTGCGCCAGATACTCACCAGCTCTCGGGTCACGCGTCGCTTTGACCAGACGCTATTGCTTGAATAAAAGAATTCTAAATTATGATTATTTATACAACACACATAAGTTTTTAAATGCTAATGATAAAGTAATAAGTCCGTATCAGACCGACCTGGATTATTTTAATTATTATTGATTGTCGATTTATAAACGATTTCGCACGACTATTGATATCTTTACTGATAAGCAATTAGTTTCTACTAAGAGTGCTTACATACATATTATACGTACCTACTAAAAATAAAAATTAAATTAAATTAGATTTTGCTAGAACAGTTCCGCTTCAAAGTTTTTGTGGACTTTAGTTTCCAAACATGTGACGGTGCCCTCATCGACCTCAATTTTTGACTTGAGTAAATACGTTATTCATAAAAACGTACGTAAGTTTATTATCTACTACTTTATATTTTAAGATAAGACCTATAAATGCCGTCACACATACTTAGATAATACCTATAGCCTCAACATTGTAGTTGGCAAATACAACCGTCTTGTAAAAAATTTAAAAATAAATTACCTTTTGTAAATTAGATTGTAAATGTGCATTTCGAAAATAAAGCAATTCCCGCAACGATGCGATTCAAACCACATTCGGAAACAAACAAATGCGATTCGATAGATAGGAAATCTGCGGATTTTCGCAATAAAAATCACGGCTCTGTGCCACATTTAATGCCTGCTATCAGTATCCGTATCGAATGCTTATCAGCTAATCGAATTGGGAGCGTATCGATATCCACCTCGTCTGATAACAGGCTGTTATCGCAATTGATTGTTTTTTTTTGACAAAACACCGGCTTCGATTCTTTGATGCTAAATCGATGATAATTTGACGATAGTGTGATAGCCGCTGTGATTTTGTTAATCAATTTCGTATCAATTTAATGTAACGTTTTAAATTTTTGGTAAACAATTTTGGACGATAAATGAAATAAATGGTTTTGGATAGGTATGTCAGCCGGCAGGCTGCTGAATTTGCACCACCCCGACTCTTCACGCGGGTGTCGTAAGAGGCGAGTAAGGGATATCCACCGGGGGCGGGCAGCAGCGCCCCCGGCAGAGCAAGTCTACCACCGAACCGCAATCTCCAACTTGCATGCCCTGCGTGGGGATTATGTGCATTACCCCCTATGAGATAAAAGCCAATAAGGCGCTTAACAGGGGGAGGCCTGCGTCCAGCAGTGGACCAATACAGGCGGTTGAGGTTTAGGTGAGACTGTCAGCCGGCGCTTTGCCGAAGCGGTTGCGGCGGTATCGTCCCTTTTAACTCAGTCCTTGGATGTCATGAAAATCGACTAAGGGTACCAGCCTGAGCTTCCTTCTGTGTATATTTAACTCATCCGCTGTGCCACCCGCATGCGCAGCTTGGGGACTATGGCAGTACCCCATAATGATAAGAACCAATATTGCGTTTATCAGGGGAGGCCTATGACCAGCTGTGGATTGGTATATACTGATGATGATGTCGGCCGGTATCAATTCAGTGTTCTCATGGTAATGGATACAGCTTTAGCTCTTTTGTTATAACATGAAATAATAACCCAACTCCTTTAGAGCCACTTAAACGGCTTCGTAAGCAACTCCCTCACTGTTGCTTCATATACTGTTGGATAAACTCGAGTATGTCTATTGTATGAAGATCAAATAGCTCTGCTGCGTCCTGCTACTTAAATGAGTAACAATTAACAAATAACTAAAATCATCCTCCTTTCCAGATCCCGTCATGATCCCCGCGCTACAAAACTGACCAGTGACTGTGAGATGAAGTGTCCAAGTGCGTGCGTATAAGGGTAATGCATGGTTTGTGAGGGCAGTACCACAATGGACATGAGTGCGGGCGAGGGCGCCGGCGCCGCGTTGCAGCAGCGGTGGTACGAGAGCCGCGTAAACGGGAGCCCTGGCGACGGGGCGGAGGCCAATGGCGAGTTCTTCCACTCGCCGCTAGAGGGCTCGCATCATAGTCGAGCGCGGTACTACCACCAGCAGATGCACGCACCTTATTCCTCCGCCGTTGGATCGCATAGTAAGTTTATTGTTAAGCTTTATTTGTTGCTGGCAGTACACACTCGCGAGAGTCTCTCATCGAACATATCGGACGCTTAGTCCTCTCATAGCAAGGTAAGTACCAAATCTCAGTTTAGATATGGCCGAGACAAGACGAAAGTCTACAAGGGACCTCAAGCCGAAACAAGAGTACCATGCATTCACTCGTGCTCGCCCTGTCTTTCTTGGGATGTCTGACCGAGCGTGTACTGCTGGCATAATGGTCTGTCCTCATGTTCCCCAGGTGGCAAGCCTTAATTCACTTGGGCTGGTAAACCTTCATTCGCTTAGGCGTGTTACAGGCTGTCAAATCAAACGAACGTTATCGCAATGGCCCAGGTAACATGGGGATGGACCATTTAATGGTACTGACAGGTACAGGAGGCACTCCAGCAGAGCTATTTCAAGGTCTTTTTCAAAGAGACCTCTTATGTTGTAGAGTGTGCGAAAACCGGTTCCCGAGGACGAATACGAACACAGTCTGTGAGGGAGTTTCTCATGGAGACTTCCAAATAGCTTGGTGTGGTTTCACCGATGCTGGACGGTATTGCACCTGGAATTAGTCTTAGTATGGTACACACAGCTACCATTAAACATCAGGTCATGGTTTCGTTCTTAAATAAGATTAGGATGTTTTTATTCTGGACCTGTAGAATTTTTACGGCGTTTTTATTTAACCAGCTGAACTGTTCCATTTGTACAGCTAATTAACGAGCCGGCATTGTGTTATTTATGTGACTCACAAGGACTTACCAGAATTGGACGTCATAATAATTAAAAAGGTAGCGGTCCAAGCAAACTGTCAGATGTAAGCAAATTGCTCCCACCGACGGTAGTCCTCTAAGGCTTTTATCGCCCATCACGCGATATCTCTCCCAAACTGGACAATTAATTCGACGACCCAACCAGTCAAAATCGCCATTCTGTAAGGTGACAGCTTAGGTAAACATCTAAAATGGGCCTCGTTAAAAAAATGAATCCATACTTTGTTTTTTCTTTTGAGGTTTAAATTTTATGGAGGCAATAAAGTTTTCGTGGGGACAGGTGGCTCTTCTTTATATTTTAACTACACATTTGTTTTATACGAAAGGTTATCTACAGCTGTGCGTGGAGGGACTATTTTGCCGTGGCAGGTTTTGGGTACGATTAGAATTTATTTGGCGGTCCGTCGGTAGTGACATGACACTTAAGAAACTGTGTCAGTTCTCGGAATCGGAACTGGGAATTGATTTCGTCGCGTTCACAGCAGTTATGTGTGGTAGTTTATATGCGCTCGCGCGGCGGTCAGGCCTCCTCGCCCGTTTTGTAAGCCCACTCTCTTATCGTGTACTGTCCCAGCTTCTTGTCACCCTGATTACATCTGAATCTGGTAAAACTGTCTTCGGAACACGGCAGCTTCGATTAGGTTACTTGCACATAAAATTTGTGAAACGATCACCGACAAGATAAGCTTATAAAAAATACGTAATGAGTGTTAACTTATATCTGCCGCTACCAACTAAATGTAAACATGAGTGTTTTATATATCTTGTCCAAATAGGAGTCGTAAAGGTTCTTTGTCGTGTCTCGGTTGTTGTAAAGATGGTTTTTTAGCTTGCGAGGCGTGCATAAAGTTTCGACGATGACAACTGGGATCGTTTTCACATGGTCAGCGACTTTATTGCGGGGGTTTGAGCTCGCTCCTTCGTATTATGGCTTCTTTATGAGAAACAGCGAAAGTGATTACCAGCGTTGTGTTTTTCTTGGTAAAACAAATGAACGCAAGGACTGGGAATAAATGTAAAAATAGTTTTATTTAGCTTTTGCACACGTTTTTTACCCGACTAAAAATAACATAAGTGCCTACGTAGTTTCTTTTAGAGTCACCTATGCTTATTTATAGCGATAAATGTTCAGTAGTTTTGACGTGAAGGAGTGACGAACGCTATGGGTGACAAACTTTTTCAATAAATTTGATACTAGTCCGATTCATTCACGATTTCAGACACATAGAACACTTAATAAAATTAATGATTTCACATCCAAAATATTATCTTCAAACCCGTGGAATAAGAACCGGAAGATGATGACGATGATGAAACATGTCTGACACTTAATAAAATGAATCGCTCACATCTAGATATAAATAAATATATAATGCTGGTCAATCCACACAGCATCATCTAGCCCCAAGCTAAGCAGAGCTTGTGTTATGGGTACTGGTTGACTGATATAGGTACTTAATACAATACATAGATAGATATTTTTCACTATACATAGAAAATACCTAGAACATAGTTAATTTTATGTTCTTGTTCAATTGTTTCATGTATTGATGGTGCAATAAAATAAAAATCCATCTATCTATTTACATATCTAAAGGTCCAAACCTACTTCCAAAATATTTCCTTCAAACAGCTGCATAGTAAAATCTCCCCATTAGTGGCCACACCAAATGGCCACCAATGCTCTAATAATCATCGGAATGCCGAGACAATCAAACTGGGCATGGGACAGGTTTGTCCCTTGTAAGACGATACGGGTCCTATTTGACGCGCTTCTTTAATTTATAACTCGTTGATGCGATTGATGACACGTTGCTTTTATTGCTACTTTTATTTTGTGGCATCTTGTTTTTATAAGTTGGTTTTACTGAACTTTAACTGAAGTGGGATTCTTTTATTATAAACACAATTTTTACTACTTTTTACATCATCATGTTTATTTTTTGAATAAGCCCGTACTCTCTCACTCTAGGCAAAGATCTGCATCTTCTCTTTTCGCTCTTCTTTGTTTTAGTCCACTAACGTCTAGTCATCCCTTACGTTACCAAAAGATCGTCTATAGTCGGTGCCAAATAACGTGGCAATAAAGGACATTCACCTCCTTTCATCCTCACCTCACGACCTCAGTGACGCAGCGGGCGAACGCAGGAGGTGACGCAGGAGGTTGCGGGTTCGATTCCCGCCTCGGGACAAATGTTTGTATGATCTGCAGATATTTGTTCAGGGTGTTCTGGATGTTTTCTATGTACATAATAAAAAATATCTAAGTATCTATGTAGTGTATTGTATTAAGTATATCAGTCATCTAGTACCCATGACATATATAGCTCTGCTTAGCTTGGGGCTAGATAATGCTGTGTGATTTGTCCTGCATTATTTATTATTATTTATTTTATTTATTTCATTACGTTAACGTAAAATCCAATGAAAGTGTCGCTAATTCTGTCGCTTACCATACAACCCTATCGAAAACGTGCTATAGTTCGTCTCTCGACATCGACTGTCATTAAAATTATTATTAGCAAGGAGAGAAAATCGGTTTTCTGCCGATAAAGGTCCGATAATTCTCATGAATGTGCTTGCCTTGCCTAGTCCATCTCTATTTTGACTGTATTATTATTTGCACCAGGAGCATTTTATTGTGTTTTAACACCACAGCTTGATTTCATTAACATTTCCAAGGGTTTCTCAAAGAATCTTAATAATATACCTAGATTTGTGTTTTATAAATCTTTGAGCCTGAAACGCTGGTCTCTTTTTCTCCCGCCAAACTTTAATCCGACTCAATTATACATAGAACAATACTTCAGAAATTATCCAATCAGATGCTAAACGACACAGTGTACTTCTCTCCCGCCGCCGTTCTTAAATCCAATTCAAATAAAGAACAATACTTCAGAAATTATCTAATCCGATGCTAAACGACACAGTGTACTTTTCTTCCGCCGTTCTTAAATCCAATTCAAATAAAGAACAATACTTCAGAAATTATCCAATCCGATGCTATATCGACAACCCATCGCCAACTTCACACCTATTGAGCAATGACAAACACCTCGCATTGTAACAACCTGAATGCAACTCTACCTCCCGGGCCTAGAGTCTCTTCTTCCACTGAAAGTGCAGTTATGATCACGTTGTTTTAAATTATCGGGTTCTATTCTTACGAAACACCACTTGCACAGGTAAGTGGTCTAAATTGGCTTGTAATGTATGGAACTCTGTAATACTCATGACGTTTTTCATACGTGTAGGGGCTTATTGCTTTGACTTTTGTTTTTGTTGTAACAAGTGCATGTTGATTAATGTAATTACTGTGGCCTTTTTTCAGCTCAGTAAGAATGAAGGTACTTAAGTATATATTTTGTTTTAATGCTTAGTTAGGTTGTTAGGTAGAGTAGTTGCTTATTTTATTTGTTCCTTCTATTGTTCAACAATCAACAATTTCAAAACTGTAAAAGTATCTTAAACTTTTCTAACTTTCGAGATTTGTTTACATATTAAGGACTAGCTTCTGCCTGCGGCTTTGCACGTGTATTTTCAGTATAATAAGAAGCCTATAAGCTAAGTTAGGCTATGTTCTAAATGTACGCCAAATTTCATCTTGATCTGTTCAGTAGTTTTGGACCTAGGTAACAAAAATTGTACATTTAACAAACTTTCGGCTTTATAATACATATTATAGTAGGAAATAGGATATTAGTAGGAATATTCAAAAGGTAGGTATACGATAAGTATCCGATAAATAATCTTTAATAAAGTAAAAGTACCTAAGTGTGAAAGAATTCGAGAATTCCAATCGAACATAAACATACCAATGAATCGTCAATACTTAGTCAATAATAAAACATAAAACACAGTTGTAAGCAAAATAAAGAAACCAATGATTGAAAAGGCCCACTGAAACTGAAAGTAAATCACTTACGAAGCCCACAATTTTAATTGAATGCTCTTATTATCTCTCGAACACAAGTTTACATCACTAGACAGGAGAAAATGAGATTTTTCCAATTACCACTCGGGGATGAACGGCCAGCTAACGGTTGGAAATTCATTCCCGATCCGGTTAACTCTGTAGCCGATCAAGGCTCTGTGGACGGCCTCTTGAATTCAAACGCAAAAAACTGACACATTTTGGAGTTGAACCCTTTCATGTTTCATTTATTGCATCTATAATTATGGTAGGTACATTAATATTTTACTATTGTTGATAGATCTTATAATTATGTACCAGGTCAGGGTGTATCAACTTGAGAAGATGGGTACTAAAGTTAATATTAAATTTTTGACTGTCACATTAATAAGATTGAGAGAATTATCAATAAAAAATTCAATAAGTATATAATAATATTTTTAAGTAGCATATTCTTAATGGTTTATTCTATAGTAGTTTAGTCTTTAGTAATTTCTACCTAAATCATCATCAATCTACGCAACCCTGGAATAATCAACCACATTTGGCAATTAATGATTGGTGGTCGTTGGCCACCACTGTATTTTCGGAGGATGCTTTCCATTTGGTGAGAGTTTAGAATTTAACATCCGGATCAGAATAAGAAACCTCAGATATTTTGAAACAAAATTATAGTTTGGAATAGTTACTTATTATAAGTGCAATCCTCAACCTCAACAGCTTATATTGGTCCATTCCTGGACGCAGGCCTCCCCCTGATAAGTGCCTTATTGGCTTTTATCTCATGGAGGGTAATGCCCATAATCCCCGCGCTGGGCATGCAATAATTGTACATTTTGAGGTTAAAAATAAAGTGCAAAATTTCTTTGTATTTGCTATACACGATTAACCAGACCCTGTAGAGCCAAAAAAGACGATTATCTCAGCCTTTTTGACCTACTGGTTGGACCGAAAGTTCGAACCGTGTATTAATGATTAAATAAACGAATGTCTGGTCCATCCGTCTGACAACTACGTATGCTATTAACTGACTAAGCGTTCCTTTTGGCTATCCTGAGTTATTGATAGGTTTGGACGGTAAAGCTTTTGGGAAAGTCTCTTTTTCTCAGTCCCGGTTCATCGAGTAATTTCGTTATGACGAAAATAGGCTTCATGAACTTTTTCAGGAATATAGATAGGTAGGCTGTCTGAAATACGATTTGCAATAGCAATATTTCAGCATTGAAAATAATACTACATAGCTAATGGGATTTTTCTGTAGGTACCTACATAGGCATTTAGGCTGAGTGGCATAAATTCATTTTTTTATCAGAAGAATTGTTATGCGAATTTTCTTAAAGTTCTTAATATTAAAAGCTCTTCCAATTGACACTTCAGATTAATAAAGGGCTGTGTGACACACTGTCACAGCTCATAAGTCTAGATACGCATTATATTTTCCATCGAATATTTTACCAAACATCATCTCCGAACGCTTCCCATAATCAAATATGCACTAATTAATAAGCATCCCAAAGCTCCTGCATTTCCATACATGCGTGTGTCATATTGACATGCGTGTGTGCGTGCGTGCGTGGCCGCAGATTGGCGCAATTAGCGGCGGGGCGGGGCCTGCGTGCGCGCAGAGACATCTCCACCCAGACGACTACTGCGTCGCCATACGGGCTTGTTCCTGAGAGATCCCTGTGATGAGCCTAGTCTTAGGCCCTTTACACATGCATAAGGTCACGGCACGGTTGCCGTTACCGTGTAATGTTGAAATGTATGGAACGGGCGACACACACACACTTTACACGGAACGGCGGCGACCGTGCCGTGGCCGTATTGCATCTGTAAAAGGCCTAGTCTCAGTTGTTTTACTGAACGCCAATATTGACCAAAATAATAGGAGGTAGGTAGACTACGGTACTGTTTCAATATCTCTGTACTTCATTATGAATGTAAGCGGGTTCCTACTTGTGTTGGAAGAACAAAATCAAAATCAAAAACTCTATATTTCCATAAATACAATAAATGTACACTTAGAAAAGGTTCATTTAGGGATGAAACCAACGTTTCAGCCCTAAACGAGGAACTTCATCAGGGTGAGTGCGGTTCTCTCTGTCTGTACTTACCTACATATTATTATAGCCTGAATATTTTTTAAAGTAAAAGTTTTTTAGAAATGAAAAAGTAGAAGAGTAACCACATTAGTACTTTGAGTATTTTTTAATTTTCAAAAAAGCTTTTAAATGGCCGCAAAACGTCGCGTCGTCGCACCAATATGAAACTTTGCTATTTTAGAAACCCTTAACTGTAAGCGTTATCCCGACCAATGCCAATTTTTTTCCAAACCAAATGTATGTCATGGTTTCTACTCCGAATAAGGCTACAACTAACCACAATACATTATTACGGAAGGCATAAAACTATGGTGCAAGATAGAACAAACCCAAATGTTGCCATCAACTGATAATTATTTCCCCCACAATTGGCACCCACAGGAGATATGCGTTGTTGAACATTTGCATGAGTGAAATATTCGCGGGAATATAAAAATTGAATCTGCAAATTGCTAGGTGCCTCTTCCGTCATAAAATAGTTTTATGAGAACGTCGGCTTTAGATGGCTGCTTATTTAAAATTGTCATGTGCTCTGCTGCGTTCACTTTGATGAGTTTTGCTTATGTGTGTCACCCTTAAGGCGAACTACCTATAGTATGGTAACACACACATGCAGGCCATTCTTGATGTAAGACTGTTGAAGATTGGTTTGGAAAACAAGAAGTTGACGCCCTATTTCCATCATATCAATAAAAGGAGATGTGTAAAAACGCCCTATACAATCTCGAATATTCTCGAAAACGTTACGCGATGGGCATTACCTATGTGATGAAATAGTACTTATATGCTATAAAAATAGTCCAAAAATAGTCAATTTTAAGTAGGAAAATTTACAGAAAAGTTTGCATTTGCTGCATTTCACGCAATATAAACTGTCAATTGAAGAATTTATGACTTAGATTGAATAAATGTTTATTGACAAATAGCCTTTATTCACAAAGAAAATTATCCTAGTATTTACAATTGAAACAATTAGATAAAATTTATTTAGCACATAGAACATAACATTAACAGAATAATTAATTGAAACAATTGAGCTAACTGCAGACTGTTGCAAACAGTCTACAGGTAGCCCAACTGATCCATATCAATACCAGTAGGAAACGTCCCCAAGACTGGCTGGCTGCATTGCCATGTATGGCAATGCTGATGCGCTGTGCCAAATAATTACCAGCTCTCGGGTCACGCACGAGTCGCTTCGACCAGACGCTCAGATATTTTTTTAAAAACCCGAAGAGACTCGCGTTAAACAAAGAAAAATTACCTGTCAGGGATTAGTTTCTATGTAAAATGAACGTGGGTGATTTTGATCTTCCCTATTTACGTGAAAACTTGCCCGTGAAGGAAAGAACCCCGTAATTTTTTTCATCCTAGAATCCTAGAATCCTGGTAATTTTCTCCTTTAATTAGGTATATTCATTTCCAATATTTTAATTAATCTCTCCAATTCGCGTAAAAATCATAAGTTTTATTTACATAATAAAATACATCCGGCATTTTCCGACGAACTCAGTGGCGCAGCGGGCGAAGGTCTCCCTGCGACGCAGGAGGTGGCGGGTTCGATTCCCGCCTCGGGACAAATGTTTGTACGATCTGCAGACATTTGTTCAGGGCGTTCTGGATGTTTTCTACGTTTAATAAAAAATATCTATCTATGTAGTGTATTGTATTAAGTATATCAGTTATCTAGTACCCATAACACAAGCTCTGCTTACCTTGGGGCTAGATAATGCTGTGTGAATTGTCCAGCATTATTTATTTATATTATTTTCCCGCGCCTTCTACATTTCCGCGTAACCGTTCGTTCGGAAATCGAATTCAAGCAGCTATATTCTATCCATATACTCCGTGGATCAACTTTCCAGACTATTCAGTGGAGGTAGAATGCTGGATTTCAGGAATTAGGGAGATATTCCGCTTCCGGTTTACTTACAAAGTAGGTTTGTGTTTGATATCTACTGAAATATCTTAAAAGAAACTTCGTCTAGGTTTGCTTCTAAAATATTACCTAGTGCTCTAAAAAATTGCAGTCAGAACCAATAAAACTCTGCATCAAAGTGAGACCGTTACAGCTGGTCTTTTCAGATGTATTTATAGACCTTTTTAAGAATGTCTATCTCTTAGGGATAACGATAATAATTTTTTATCCTTTACTTTTTACGAGAAATAATGGTTTATTTACGAAGCGATTTTAAGTAATACAGCATTAATCCCTATCCAATTAAGTACGTTAAATACTTAGTGCATTTAATATAGATCAATATGGCTCTTTCCAGCATGTTATTTAAATAAATATTTTCGAAGATAATAACAGATTTATAATGCAGGGACATAGCGGTTGCAGCGGTACCGGCCGGGGGGCCATGCGTGCGAAGCCGGGGCGGGTCGCTAGTAAAATTATATAGAACCTACTAAGCACATAAAAATTATGTTATATTTGATTTCCTTCACTTCAAACTTTTTAGTCTAAAGCGGGGAGAACAAGACCTCTAACTGCTTTCAAAATAATTCAATAAAGTGCCAGTGACACAATCTTATCAAATCAAAGACGTCAATTGTAAAACAAAGTAGCAAATCTATGTCTGTATGTAACTCGGACATTAACATCACGATTAATTAAGTCGAGTTGTCCCGTTATTCATTAGAGTGAACGTTTATTAACCGTCACAATACATTTAACAAGCGGCCATATTAAAGAGGCCTATTTTTTCTATTTTCTCCGTATAGTGTATTGTGGTTGTGGGTGCTGATGTTCATTCTGTTTCACTCCATGCATGAAAATCAATGCAAATATTATTAATGTTAGACAATTATTAGACTGTGGCGCAGCGGACGAAGGTCCGCCTGCGACGCAAGAGGTTGTAGGTTCGATTCCCGCCTCGGGACAAATGTTTTTACGATCTGCAGATATTTGTTCAGGGTGTTCTGGATGTTTTCTATGTAGTAAATTGTATTAAGTATATCAGTTATCTAATACACATAACACAAGCTCTGCTTAGCTTGGGGCTAGATAACGCTGTGTGTGAATTGTCCAGCATTACTTATTACTATTTATTTATTATAATTCACACAGCATCATCTAGGCTCAAGTCTGAGCAGACCAGAGCTTGTGTTATGGGTACTAGATAACTGATAGGTACTTTACACTGTAAAAAGTCTCATAGATGGCTTTGGTCACCGATTTTTTAGCAAGACACATTATGCTATGCTCACTCCAGATTTTTCTAAAGTCATCAATTAGAAGGAACTGGCAAATGACCTTTTCTAAAATTAAAAATAAAATAACCGTTCTAATTTTAAAAGGTTGATTGATTTTAAAATGTGTCTTATAATAATAGTACATATTCAAATAGTTTCGTACAGACGAGCTGTTTAAAAAATAGAATTGAAATTAAAATTGTTATGTGGAATAGCTTCTTGAGGTTTCATTATTTTTATGAGTATTTTATGAAGCAGTTCTTAAGTGCTAGTAAAATAATAAGGAGCAAATACTTGCAGAACAAGTAAATAAGAAAAACACCAAGGTAATTAATTCCCGTTAAGTTGCCAGTTTCCAAGTGAAACTCATAAGAAAAAAGAAACAATTTAATCCAACTAAGTGCTTAAAAACTTAAAATAATCATAAAGAACTGACCACGGCTCAGCAAAAAGCCACTACAATTAGAAATATCGATTGTTGGTCGCCACAAACAAACAACTACGCTAGGGTGACCATGGTACAACAGATTACAACCGTTTTACCTATAATTTTTTACCAGTGTACTTACTGTTAAACTGAACTGTGGACTATTTGTTTGGAACTGTGCGTTGTGGGCATTACCCCCCATGAGATAAAAGCCATTATGGCGCTTATCAGGGGGAGGCCTGCATCCAGCAGTGGACTATTAAAGGCTGTTGAGGCGAGGTGACGTGAGATGCGTTGAAAACTTAAAGTAATTTTTTTGTATTGTACTTTTTTATATATATTATTCATTTATTTCATAAAGATACATTGTCGTTTGTAAAATAGTGAAACCATACAGGTTTTATTATACTTGACTGAACAAGTAAATGCTAGGACCAATAGGTACCCGAGCCCTAAATCTATGTATCAAATACTAAGTAATAAAATCTTTAATCTTATCTTAATTTATGCAATTCGATCTCAGATTCCGACCTCGTTATGCTCTGAGCTTAGTGACTTTTGGTATCTGCTTCTAAACAATGTTCTCGATAACAAACATTAGAACGTGTGGCTACCCTGTGACGGAGTACGAACAACAACGTTTAGTTTTATTGAGGTTCGTGTAGTTAAAACTTTAACCGTGCTCGATCGATAGCCACGGAACTGTTGACCTAATTAGTTAACTTTTAAACTGCTACGTTTTTCTTTAACTTTTTGAGACGATATTTTAAAGGGGTTTGAAATTCGGATTATGACCAAATTAGATTTTTCCAATTCAGGCCAAGTAGCAAAATTAGAAATGAAATACCAAGATTAAACTTCATATGAATAGGTCATTATTTCAAATTTCATTTTTACAATTATATTTTGTAAAAATACAACATATACATTTTTGTTGGAATTGAATATCTCAATGGCTTATAAATAAAACATGTCATAAACAATTAGATAACATATCTATTAATTACAATGGAACGAGCAGATCAGATCAAAGATCTTTCAGACCAGATCTATTGGGACAGGACCCGTAAATTATGAATGTAAAAGTTACTTACGTTATGCTTATGACAAAGTAATATTACAATAGGAGCTTTTTTACCATAATCGGTCATTATTAGAACATGCTAAGTACGGTCCACTGAACCAACACTAAAAACTAAATGTATTCGCTTTTTTCGCGTGATTAACTTTGATTGATTGCTTCCAAATATTGATATATGATATTAAAATCAGTAAGTGAGATGGCAAATTCTATTGCCACAGGAGTGAAAGAGAGAAATAGAGCTTGGTTCGCGTTTGCATGACAATGAATAATAATCGTAAGTGTGTGATATGTCCAGAAGCGTTTATAATATGACACAAAAAGCTTGCGAAATGTCAGTTTAATTACTTACCGGATTTCGTTACCAAATCACTTTCCGTTTTCATTACGATATTTTGATCAATGACATAAGTAGCTAAGTAGTTTTATCTCAGATAAGACTACTTAGCTTTATTTTTAAGTCTATACAAGTCAGATAAGTTATCTGACTTGTATAGACTTAAAAATAAATAATGCTGGACAATTCACACAGCGTTATCGAGCCCCAAGCTAAGCAGAGCTTGTGTTATGGGTAGGTACTAGATTACTGATATACTACTTTTAAAAAAAAGTCTAAACTACTCGTACCTAAGTAGAGTCTGAATAGTTAAATAGTAATAAAAATGTTGAGCTTAAGTTAAAATAAAAATGTTGAGCTTTTTGCCTATTCCGGATATTGTTGAGTTTTTTGGTCACCCTATTTTTATTTATGATTTTCTTACAACTTGCCTAATTAATTAGAGGTACCTGTCCTCGCTTTATTCAATTAGGAGTCCCAAATTTCGAGGTGAGTTTCCGGTCGGTTGCCGAATTGAAGGTGATGTGCACCGAACTTGATGGATGAACCAGAAGAAGGGTCAGGCATGCGTCCGCGCAACGTGAGTCCAGACCTCACAAAACCAAGCTAACTTTACCATCTACCAATCATCAAAAATTAGAAAATCATCCCTATTACCAAGCCTTTAGAATCCATTGTTCTAGTTAGGTACTAAGTGGGCTGTCAAAGAGTAAATAGTGTAGATGAGTCGGTGGTTTTGTCACGATTTGTCATACATAGATATGCGGTTGCGATCGGTGCTTAAGCAGGAGTTATGACAAAAATGTCATGGGAACGGCCGATGAACTATGCCGTGCTCAGTTTTTAGGGTTCCGTGATAAAATACTACGGCTCTCCCTTTCAGTACTGCATAATTTATAGTTTGTTAGACGGAGCAACAGAACCCGTTGGTTTTGTAGGTTACACTTGACGGCGTTTTTAATTGATTGGTCTCAAATATCCCAGTAATGGCGATCGTGCTCCGAACAAAATAACTTGTTAGAGAAGGCACAGGTTAATTCACAGTTAGTTCATGCTCGGTTGTATAGGACTTGGGTAATTATGGTTTCACGATTATGACGTAGGGTCTAGGCACCGTTGTAAAGGACCTTACGATTTACCCAGATTACATCGGTGTAATGAAACCGCACCCTAACAAAACTAGGTAAATTTCATAATGAACCTTTACTAAAGGATTTGATAAGATCAAATAGAGTTGTCACTAAATGCAGCGATGGATACAGTTGTGTTTTCTATAGCGATAAGCGATAAAACTCATAGAAAATTTTATACGTAAGTATTTCATATCATGGATATGTATTTTTCTTCTGACTGCCTCGTTGGTCTTGCGGTGAGCTTGTTCAACCGCTGATTATGAGGTCCTGGGTTCAAATCCCGGGTCGGGCCAATAGTTGTTATTGTGGTTTTTCTAGCAAGAAAAATTCACAGTACCAGCCCGAAATCAGGATGTTGGCGGTGTTACATCCCCATACCTCGGAAAGCACGTTAAGCTGGTGGTCCTGCCTCTGACCTCCTTCCGGTCGTGTGGATCTGTGGTCCCATCGGATTGTGAGAATGAGGGAATAGAGAGTGCATCTGTGTTTGCACACACACTTGTGCACTATAGCATGTCCTGAGCATCTGGCTAGTCTCCGATGAGATTGGCCGCGATCGTGGTCGAAATTCGGCTCGGACGACATTATTTAATTTTTAATTATTGTGTTAATCTTGTACTCGAATAAATTTACGTTTCTGAATACAATCCTTATAATATAACAAGTTATAAATCTAAGTACCTACTAAATTATCTAATAACTTATTATTCACTAGTTTCTACCCCCGGTTTCTATCCCATGGGAACTGATTTATGGGATAAAAAGCAAACCGATTATGTTTGATTCCAGGATAAGAATTACCTGTATGCGAAATTTAAGCCCAATCCATTCAGTAGTTTTGGCCTGAAGAGCCGTGTGTAACAAACATCCATTCATCTAAACAACCAAACCTTTGCATCTAAAATATAAGTGTGATTTATTTATAAAGTAAGTAATTTACAACGGGATATTTACCATGATCTGAGTTTTGAAAGTTTTAATTTCAAAGTTTTATTGATTTATTTATGTTTATCTCGTTTTATTAAATGTCTATCAACAAAAAAGCACAGCAATAAAGTGTCTCACATCCACAGTACGGGAAACGCAAGCCCTGTTTTTGCGACCATTATGAAAATTCAACAGATTTATGTTTTCATTAACGTGTACAAGTTTTTTCTTCGAAACATTTAAGGCCTCGTTCCGAGTGGAAGCCTATTTTCGCAGCACATTACAGAGGATGAATGATTTCCTGGCCGGCCATGATTTATGTCCCACTGTTCTGTGCTACCAGTGGCTAGCAGGGGCGTAGCTAGGAAGGAAAAAGAACGAATGAACTTACCTATGAATGAAAGAATGAATGAACATTCTCTATCGGCTCACTGATCACTACAAGTACGATACACACACTACATGGTAAGATTACCAAGGACAATTATTTGTACTTAGTTTTTACATTATTCTGTACCTAGCTAAGTTAGTTTGACGTGTAAGAACATTTTCTTATAAATACTACATACCTAGTATAAAACAAAGTCGCTTTCTCTGTCCCTATGTAGGTATGCTTAAATCTTTAAAACTACGAAACGGATTTGGATGCGGTTTTTTTAATAGAGTGATTGAAGAGGAAGGTTTATATGTATAATAATAGTAATAGTTATATTTTATTGCACCCGTGCGAAGCCGGGGCGGGTCGCTAGTATAAACATAAATCTTAAAATTCCGATACTTCTTCTAAGGCTATTGAAGGCCATTGAGCTCTAGCTTCTAATAAATAAATATAATATAAATATAATTATTGTATTTTAAGTAACTAAAATTAATGTTTGTAGGTTGCTGTTCGGTTGGTTTCTCGCCACACTCAGTCAGCCGCTCACTTAGTAATACTATAACGTAAATTAGTTATTTTTGTCACTTAAAACTTTAATTTACAGTTTCTCATTTACTCGTTTAAATACTACCCATAAAATAATTGGACTCAGAAAACATATTTTAAGAAGTGTTCTTTGCAAAAGGTTGTGCCGAAAATCTCTGGGTTTTAACAAAAAACATCAAACTGTTATGAAATACAAAAAATGTACTTAACCTCAATATTAGATATTGTTAAAAATTTTTTTTAGAAGTGGTCTGTGAAAAATGTGGTGCCTAAAATTTCTGGGTTCTAACAACAAACATGAAACTGTTATAAAATACAAAAATGTATCCTTAATATTTAGTCTAAGTATACCAACTTATACCTCGTAGGGATAAGATAGTGAAAAATCTATATAAACTATTCAAAAAATCAAAATCAAAAACTCTTTATTTGCATAAACACAATAAATGTATACTTAGAAAAGGTCAAATTATAAAACTAAACACTGACACTGGAAATAAAGTGGTATTTTTTGATTTCTGTCGCTTCGGTATGTAGACTAAAGTAAAGAAGCTATTATGGTTACAAATCAAGTTGCTATAAAACTTGTCCTCTAGATTCCTAGATACGCCCCTGGTCCACACTACACAGACTCATTACAGTACCTTGGTGAAGAATGGACACTCCTTTGTGCACCGAAAGTGTGGCATTTGTCTTTCTTTGTTACTTTCGGATCGAGATACATATCAGTTTGGTTACTTGAATCTTATTAAACGATTGTATCTGCTACTGAAGTTGCTATATTATTGATTACTTGTGTAATTCAATATTACATCTGTACTTAGATAAAACATTGAGAGGACGTTAAAACGTTAAATAAATAAAGTAAAATTAAGTTCCAGTAACGATAATGGCACTTATTTTTTTAATTTATATGCAAAAGAAACAATACACAGAAGAAATACTTTTTACTTAAATTTAACTTTTACTAAAAGTAGCATCTTCGTTCTACATTCAATTTATGATTATAATAATTATTACAATGTACGCCGTGTTACGAATATTGTTATTTAAATGAGTGCAGTATTTCATATAATGTAGAGATTTATTGTAAGTAGCTATGCCGCTTCTGTGCGCCTCGATCGTTTATCTTTGACGGCCGAGGCGATTTGACTCCACGGTTGGTTTCATTTTCTTTTTACTCTCGAGGTTTTATTTTATATTCAAATAAACTGTATAAAACACAGTTTAGTGTATTTAACTTGCATATATTATCTTTTGAATGCAATAAATTAATAATTCTGGTTGCTAATTACTTAGTGGATGCTTATTTTTTGATCAGCAAAAAATAATAATAAAATCAAATTGAACGTCTATTTAAAACAACCTTCAAAGTGTTCACCAGTTCCAAAGACCCTAAGGGACGATTTATATTAAACCGGTCCGTGTCCGGGCCGGGCCGAGGCCGGGGCGGGAGCGGAGCCGAAGAGAACTTTATAAGACAGGCTCGGTCGGGACACTGTATAATATAAACTGCTTTATACAAAATGTGTATTTCAAATCCGTGCCCGGCCACGTACACGGTACGCTCCGGGCACGGCTCGGTCTAATATAAATATGTAAGTAACCTATAAAATCCTGTTCGCAAAAAGTAAAACTAAATATCAAAGCGTTGACCTCAAATTGCCATAATGCACCTGCGAGTCAAGTCGGCGAGGTTCCGGCAACAATCCCTCGCTAATACCTCTACGTTCTTATATCTATGGATACCTCTATTACAGTCCTTTGTCTATGGCTACTTTATTATCGCCATATTTGTTTTTATCTAGCACCATTACGAATTCAAAAGTTTGTCTGTATATCGAATGAAGTTGATAAAATATGCAAACTGATTACGAACACAAACACAAAATGGAGTTATAGTCTCATACTCTCGTCTCTATGTATCTGTCCTGTTGATTCTATTCTACCCCATTACGGAGCCTGAATAAAAAGTTTTATGTGGCCCAATTTCTCCAAATAATGAAGTACGTAGTGAAGTGAGTGAGTTATCTACTTAATATCTATTTTATGTTTTGAAAATCACATAAGGCCGCGGGCAGGAGCTAGTATTCAGTTCTATATCCACGGATACATTGTTATCGATATATACCTACCTTGTTTCATAACTTGGTCTTGGTGCTTACGTCTTTGTAGTAATAACTGGATAAGCCGCCGCGAAATAACAGACATCAGTCTAGTCGGATTCTGGCGGCTTCGTGCTCATAGTTTGAAAATGGAACGTGGAACGTGGTTTATTATGGAAGTTTGAATTTGGAACGTTTGTCTTCGATTGAGATAGCTAAGTAGAAACGTTTGTAGAATCAAGGTTTGATTTTGGAACGTAGCGTCATAGAGTAGCGAATGCCTTTGGTAGAGCCACAGTAGAGCTAAATTTATCAGTACGACACTTTGGTAGGTATATTTTCTCCAAACAGTCCTATTTATTAGTGTTTCGTTGTCAAGCGAACACACAACAAGGAATTTGTTGACGTTCCGGCAACAGAACTAGAATACTAGAGTAGGTACGTCAGTATAAAATAGCCGAAGTATAAATCATTTAGATTAGATGTAAAGGCTCAAGACTTCTATCATTGTTTACTCAGTTTATTGATAGATAGGCGCCTATTTATCAAGTCCACTAGTCGGTTGCGATCGCCACGATCTGTCATCGCTTCGCTCGCTGATTATAATGTCCACTTCGTCACTTTGCTACCTTGTCTTGCCACATTCAATCTTAAAGCAATTTAAAATCAATCTTATCTTTATAAGTCTAGTTTCGTTTTTGTTTACACTAGTGAATTTTGCGATAGAAGAAAATTGAAGGAACTTGAAAATCCTAATCGACACTTTGACAAGAAAATGAAGGGCCCGGCATAATCAATACCGAAGCTTCAAAATGAATTCTTAGAGTCGAATCACAGAATAGGGAATAAGTATAGGTACTAGAGTGGAATATGTAAGTGTTACTATTGATTATTCTTTGTTGTTGCTAAGTAAGTAATAATGTAGCAATGATTTATTGTTATTAGCTCGCAATGTTGCAGCAATGTTGTCACTCATGGTGTCATGAACTATGATAATCATTAAAGCGAAGTGTTGAGAGTTTATGAGAAGAGGAAAACTATATCTTTTTTTCCTCCTTTATATGAAATGACGTTTACATTGGAATTATAGAATACCTATTTTTATGACTAACAAAATCCTAGTAGGTAAATATTAATATAATGTTGTGAACCAACCACACACTTGTTAGAAACAACACAGGGGCGGTCTTAGGATAAAAACTTGCATTCATTATTCCATTTTTCATACTCAATTAAATATGCTAACGAAGGAACAGTTCCAATAAACGTAATGAGTCAGTTTTTTACGAGTAAAGTAATTATCAAAGGTTATACCGATGATCGCGTGACTAACAGATTTTAGTTAGCAGTTCATTCTAATGATTAATTTATTGGTTCAATCGATTTATACAAATTGTGTTTAAGAGCTGAATACGTTTGTATAATTTTGTTTGGCTACTGACATTGTAGACGTAGACTTACTCGATTTATTGTTAATTAATTCTACTGTAGCTCCTGTTCTCCTATTTGAAGTTGAGTTCGAAGCTATCGCAAACTAATGTTAAAGTATTTCTTGTTTCAGGGGGATTTTTAGGTCTCCAACAATGGAGCAACCGAATCAACCCTGATACACTTATTAGGTAAAGTTACGTCTTCGGGGGTTGCGTTTTTAAAATGGAGATTTAACGGTGTACGAAAAACAAACACAAAATACCATGTCTTGACGAGGAGTTGTTCGAAGTTGATTAACAGCTTTGACCTTTGACCTGAATAGGTTGCATTTGATATATTTCTTCAGATTTGGTGCTAATATGTATCCTTTTTGTCTAAAAAGGATACATATCAGCACCAAATCTGAAATGGAGGAAGATATTGGATGCGGCAAGCTGAAGATAAGGCGCTATGGCGATCATCAAGGGAGGCCTATGTCCAGTAGCGGACTGATATAGGCTGATGATAATGTGCATCCTTCCGTCCTCGGTCCACTCCTGCCCATGATTCTGGCCTCGTATTTTTCTCGGATACCGTAATGCTCAAGTCACGAGCGGTTATGTAAGCAAGCTGCCGGCCGTCATTATAGGCATTACAGGACTAGAGCCATTGTCAAGATTGTGGGGTCAGCCGGCGAGCGAGTAATTTCGATATACCAATAAATAGCTGGTTTGAACCTGGCACGTACTCTGCGAAGGTTCTAGGATGGTGTGTCGGGAAAACAAGGTGTCATCATTCATTTACTGGAGAGGATATATTGTCAGTTGACTTCTTTTTTACCTGTCATCAGTTCTGTCCAAAATGGCGGCACATGTGTCCTCCGTTGTCGCCTCAGTGAGGCGATCCACCGATCTGAGCCGAACAGTTGGTCGCCTCATTGGAGTTTTAACCAGACAGCAAATTTGAGTGTACTCAAAAGTTCTCTCTCAATGTAGGTTATTTCATCAGGTTCATAGGAAATGGTTAATTCATCAGGTTCATAGGAAGATTAGGCTTCGCACACAACAATCCAGGGAAATCATGATTTATAAGCTCGCCAAACCCTGTCTGAGCGTAACCACCATGTGGTTACTCAGATGGGCATGTGCCGCCATCTTGGACACAACTGATGATAAGATGTCTGGAAATCTCCTCACTGAGGCAAACAACAGACGACAGCCGACTTGAGGAGGTTCTATGTTCGGTTTTAAGTACTTATGTTTTTTTATTTATGTTTGTCTATTTCTCGGTCAATTATGGACCGATTTGAATTTATTTTTGCTATTGTTTAGAAAGTATAGAGGTGATCCCATAAAAAAAGGAGAGACTGGATGGAGATTTAGGTTTACAAGAACCTGTGTAACGGGTCAGCAGTTCCACTCTATGCGCTTAAATATCTGAGAAATATAGACAACAGCTATATAAAAAAAAAACTTAAGCATCACGAGTTCAATATGTGTACCTGAACGTCTGGCATAGAGTAACGGCATAAAGAAACAGATCAAACTTGCTTCTGTATCCTTCAGCTACTCAATAATTCTAGCTACAAACTTCTATATACCCTTCTATCCACCAGCTGGTATGCCAGTAGATGTAAATCATTCATTTTATGGTTTAAATTACTATTCACTTCCTTGATTTATAGACTGATTAAAAAACAAGTCTAGTTCTTACTATTCAGAGAGTCTTACCAAGTTTTGGATGCACTAGTATAATTCTTTGAGCTTTGATCCCTCATAAACGTAGGCAGTTTGTATTGTTTCCTATTTATCATCAGAATGATGCTGTATTGTTAAGAGATCACGTCTAAGCATAGATCGTGATCGGTTCTTCGTATTAATTATGCGAATTATGACGACTACTTATTGCATCGTGCCTATCGATGACTATATATTCGGAATATACGCGTCTTTGTGGTTGTTTGTGTATTTATGTGTATGCTGGCTTGTTTCTATAGCTCTAGATTTGGTTTAATAGTTTTTATACCACCATATATTTATAAAAGTATTCCACCGGGGGCGGTCAGCAGCGCCCCCTGCAGAACAATTCTACCACCAAACTGCGATCCTGAACCCGCATGCCCAGCGTGGGGATTATGGGCATTACCCCCCATGAGATAAAAGCCAATAAGGCGCTTATCAGGGGGAGGCCTGCGTCCAGCAGTGGACCAATACAGGCTGTTGAGGTTAAGGAGGTTGAGGAGTTCTTCGGGAAGTTCGGGAAAATTCTAAGAATTGCTTAAACATCTCAAAAATTTACGACTTAGACGCGACTTGAACCCAACCGGTTCTTATAATTTTTATAAAGAGCTTTATAAAAATTAGAATACACAATATCAACCAATATGTAGCAGCAAAAAAAACTACTTCTCTACCAATAGGCACTTATTAAATACAAAAATCATAATTAAATAGGTATAAAAACGAAGTCTTTCTTAGAACCGTAATTGAAAGGCGAATCCTGATAATGTCAAACATTGACTCGAAGCATATTTCTCAGGCAGGTCACCTTACAATCACCAGGCAATCATAAAATATGAAGAACTTGACCCTACAGATGAAAGACGCCGATGCCAGTAGTGAACCGTCAGTACGATCCAATGAGTTCAAACTTAAGAAGCCCGCTGTGACCACAAATGTAGACAACACAACAGTTACTATAAAACAACAGCTTTATGACCCTACCAACTGTCAAACAACCTGTGGCTGGTCAATACTAACTATACAGCAAGCTATGGATTATACGGTTGCCGGACGATCAAGAGTTCCGACGTTCCGTTGATGCTTCCACTACGTTACACTTGACAGCTGGGCTTAGCAATCATGTACTGGATTCTGTAATATAATTACTCTACGCGGTAATCAATGGAGTTCCAACTTTCTACGGTAGAGTTAAGGCTGATTTCTGCTATCCGCTATAGGAGGTCTAGGTAATGATCACGATATTTATTGAAAACTGCTTGCTAATGATGAGTACTTTACTTTATTGGAAGTTCATAGGAATTTGAACCGTATGGAATAGAAGAGTCCTTACCTTATTATTATACTAAGTAGATGCAGTAGATACAGACCAACGGGATCTAGGTAGATTTTGTAAATTCTTGGCGAGACAACCACAAGGATGACTGATACCGAATATCAGAGTTTTGAAAACTGGAAGTATATCAATGTACTTAAACATTGCCAAATCTTTGACTGAAATCAAACAATTCAAGATTCTTTATTGTGTTAAATAGTAGGTAAGTTCCGTTTGATTCATTTGGGTTTGGGATGCATATGAGAAGAAAAGAACCACTTTCCAGAAAAAAGGTGAGCGATACAAGTAATCTTGACCGAGCTCCTAGAAAAAAGGCATGAAGTAATTTATGCGTCTTATTTATTTTGCAGAACGCTGTTCGCTATTAGCTTGGCCTACATTCTCTGGAATCTTGAATACATTAACGTACATTATACCAAGAAATAGAATATTAAAATTCAATAAACCCTTGAAAGTGGCAACGATCAATAACAAATACAAGAGAAGCGCTTCCTTCCTAAATACTCGGAAATGCAGTGGACCATTCACTTTTAAAACAATGAAAATTATTAAAATGCAATAACAATAAAATTCGTGTCCGGACATTAGCCATGTTAAGTTATTCTCCAAACGCCACTTAATGAGTGATGGGTTCTTAAGAAAATAAAAATACAATGTGAGGGTTCCAACGATGCATTGCGTATGCAGGGCGCATGGGCTTGAAATTACATGTCCTGTATGCAAGAAATACCTTTCACAGTGTTGGCGGATCGAGAAATCATCTCGTTTGTAACTAGACTATTGTCTCCGAACCGGTTTTGGCCGGAGTAATCTGCTTTGTCTATATTTATGGTATTCAAACTTGCTCAAAATCTTACGCAATTGGAGAGTTAGGTACTTACTATTCTGAAACAGTTAAGCAAAACCTTGCAAATAAATGAACCATTTCAGCCAAAATCTCTAGAACAAAACAGAGAAGCTCGTTCGTTTTTGAGCTTTCAGGACCAATCAGATCACAGCCAAACAAACATGGACTTTAATTATAAATTGTAGATAGTTTTTAATGTTGCATGTCATCTCTCTAATTATTTTTGCATACCGTAAACGGTCAAGCATCTTGTTTCTCTTTTAATATATGTAACCTTTTTGTACACATGTTTTTTGCAAATAAATATCTTTATCATTGCAATCAACAAACCCTCTTTTGTCAAAGTCAAAAACTAAGACCATCAAGCAATGAAACAACAAGCAGCACTTTTCTATAATACCTAATAGAACATTTCGAAGGTATTATCGAAAGTCCATAACCAAAGTGGCCTAAATCTATGAGACACCCACGACGACAACCGTGGTATTGCTTCTAATCCCAGTCGGATTAATGTTGTGTCCGTCGAAAGTGAGTTGACGTAAATACGGAGTTCTATCAAAATTGTGTGGCGTTAAGCTATAGGACGATATTTGAGTGTTTGAAATAACTGTTGCGAAGTCTGATTTGCTAACGTAAAAGACTTGGAGAATATGAGGATTGACGTATACATCAGCAGCAGAATTGCAGCAGAGACAAGGTTAGAGATTTAGACAATTTAAGAGATTAGCGAGAGCTAACATTACCCTCTGATAGAAATTATGTATTGAAGGTTAAAGGAACTGCTTCTATTTACGAGATAGGATGTGTTGAGACTGTTGAGAGAAAAAAACTTACTATGCTACTTGATACAAATAGACGATTCTTGCAAAAGAATTCATTTCTGTTCATCGTTGGTGGCTAGGTGCTATACAAGCTTAAAGTTGTATTGCTCTTTTCAAAAGGCATTTTCCATTTTACGTTGGTGGACTAATAACAAGCTCACTACTGGTGTTTGAATTATGCAGTACTCTATGTAACTACGATTTCCAACTGACAGCCACGTAATGAGTTAGAACGCTCAAACGCTCCCACCGTGTTTACCTTTAATTCTTTTTACTATTAAAAATATTTAACGATCGACATAGCCGCATAGAATATAGAATGAGTATCGCGGGCGGTCACACATCATGTTACCTTCTGATTGGATTATTATGCTTTTATATTACGATTCTTATTACGGATCGGTGCTACCGAGCAGCGTGTGACAGGCGACGGGGGAATAACAACTAGCGACGACGGAAAGGCTGTCTAGGGGCGGTGTATAATATCCGGGATAGCTGCCAAAAATATTGAACTAGATGAATAGTATACAGTACACTTTATCACTTAAAATTTATATTATACACAACCAATTTGAGGCAGCAAAAACTAGACTCAGTCTCAATACAATTAAAGCTGTCTATCATGAAATGGAAGTTAAGGATGCCTTGTTCTTTGAATAAATTACAAAACGCAAGCTAACTTTTTGCAATTTGTATAAGAGAACACACATTTCAAAGAATCAACGGCTTTACTCGAGGCGGCAAGGTACGACAACAGACATCGTTCATTTGAGATTCTGGCAAAGAGTAAATACATCTTTTAAACCATTTTCGGACCAAAAATAACTAAAGATACTGTTTAATTAAAATGGGTTCATACAAGGTTCATTATAAGTATAAATAAAATTTATTTACAGATCATGAGTGTGCAACTTAATTGGGCCAGAATTAAATTTGCATACTTTCATAATAAAGCCACGGGATATCCGGTTAATTAGCCAACGAGTATTATCCGTGTGACCGTCACGGCAACAGATTATTCACAATACTTTTATTATTTTATACAGAGTACTATCATCGTTCCTGACTGGGTGGCTGGGCGATTTTAGTTCAAAGTGCTAAACAAATGAGATGTAAAGAGTAAGAGACAGAGGATAACCTTGTCATATCCCTAGTCCTGGCCTAAACCCATAAGAATTCATTAATGGATTTGTGTTTATTTTCCATAGGTAAATGTAGAATATGCTGTTTTGAACAATTGTTCTACTTAACGTTCATTTCATTTTATTATAAAGTAGATTCAGAAATATCTACTATAAAAGGACTATAAAAAATTAAATTCCTAGACTTGGTCGAGTCTACAATTGGTCTTCTACTATTAAGGTCCTAATTCCTAGGAGATTATCAATAAGAGCGTGATAGTATTCGCTGTATTTAAGATCGTCACGCTATCCTTTCAGATGATTTTATGTTACCACAGACTATAATAATTGTTTTACTGCTGCCCAGACTTTTGTACCGAGTCGTAAAAACCATCGTAAAGTGCGTTATAGCCACTTTGAATTGCATAACCTCATCAAGAATGATAAAGTAAAACGGACTAAAAGCTCTTGTCTTGTCCGTTAGATTTCATTATCTTAACGAATTACTTTCGTGAGCTTAATCTTAGCAGCGTAAGAAAAAGATACTACAATAGATACGGGAGGTAAGATTGCGTGCTTTTGTTCCTTGGGTGAGAAATGCAAAATGTTTACATTTTCATAGGTGAGCGTAGAGATGCAGCAAACAATACCGAGAGAAGTAACAGCGTGCAGAGATAAACTACAAATTGCCAACAGTTGAACTCCACAGCCAATATATTACCCGGCAACAAGCGAGCCTTGTAAATAAACACTTTAAAAGCAAAGCAACGTTAGTAGGCACCTAAAATACTCGTCGTCGATACGACGATCAATAAATTAAAATTAATTCGGCGTGCGAACGCTGAGATCCGATACGCGATACCGACGCCTACATATATCATTCGCTAACACGTCGGACATTTCACTGAGGTCGCATTCGAGGGAATTTATCCTCTATATTAACGAGCATAGAGGTCAGCCGATCCTCCGATGATCGAGCACGTAATGATCTGTCGCGGGAACAAAGGATAACACCTCTAAATACAATAAGGGGAAGGGATAAGTTGGCGTGCGTATTGGGCGTCGTAAAGGCATGTGTACACGCGCGGTACGCTGCTAGCATGCGGATGCGGCTGATGTCACGGCTTGCAAATAAACTGCGGCAGACTGGACGACGCTGTCCTCGTGACCTTGACGAGGACCGGGAAAGTTCTCACGCGTACCCACATTGTAATTCTCTACCTCTACCTCTAAATTCTCATATATGTTACATCACATATGTTACATAGATCCATTGTTGGATGGCCCAGCAGGAATTTATACCAGTTACCGGAAGACGTCACGCTGAGTAAGGAACCCTCATTAGTTTATTGCGTATATATGCAGTTACGAGGCGGTTTCAAACGAAAGGGGCAATTTTCGCCGCTAGCAAAGGATCGTAAACGAGGGAGCTCACTTTCGATGTGACCACGCCTTAATCTTTTTGTAAACGTGAACTACGGGGTGGGAAATTATAATCGATACTTTTAGAATCGTTGTTTCTTTAATGTACGTTTCGAGCTTTCTTTTGGTTTTAGATCAAAGTTTTGATTAGGTCTGCGTTTTCTTGGGCCTGAAACAGACAATCGGTATAACAATATACTACTATTGACTCGCCGACTAACTCACGACAAGCCTTGCACAATCAGAATTCTGAGAAAGAGCAGAAAGAACGTTGCCAGATTCACTGTTATTTTGAATTCTGGTCGTCTGGTAGAAATCTCTGCATGGGATAGGACCGCCAATTACAGGATACGATAGTTAGTCTTTAAGAAGGCAGAAATAACGTTGCCAGATTCACTGTTATTTTGACTTCTGGTCGTCTGGTTGAAATCTTTGCAAGGAATAGGACCGCCAATTACAGGATACAATAGTTAGTCTTTATTCCTATTCCTACTATACCCCTTGATGAGCCTAGACCGCTAAACGGCGTATGGCTAGGCTGCTTAGGTTTGCCCTTTTTTTTGACCAAAATGTCGAGAAGGCGCCCCCATATCGGCACGCCAAGCGTATAGGTGGATACTGTGAAAATCAAATAATATCCCAAAAATTTTCGACTTCAAAGAAATTCCCTCAGTTAGCACATTCCCGTTGAGAGAAGGATGCGGGTTCAAGTCCCGTACAAATGTCAAAATTTTTTGAAATACCTATTAGGTATTTGATTTTCTTAGAAATTACCCAGAGGCTTTCGCACTATAATAAGAAAAACCCAAGTGAATACTGTAATACATATTTCCAGCAATAAAGCTTTATTCATTTATTCGGGTAGTATTCGCAATCACTAAACTAAACAAAATGGGGGGTAGAAGGGGTAAAAACCGTTACAGTGGGTAAACAAGACGGGTGTATCGACAACACTTGCACCCTGCGGAGTGATAAGATCTCTGCTGCATCTGCCGCCAGGACATGGGGGTCGGGGTTCAATTCCGGTCGGTGGGAAAATGAAGATTGGTTTATGATTTGATTTACTGCATGTTTGGCTGGTTTGGTTTCCAGGATTGTTTTGGTCAAGCCAACTCCTATGGTGGTTTGAGGTTGTATGTTTTGAACAGTTGTTCCTGCTGGTCTATTAAGATGTATTAGTATACTATTTCTGTTCTGTGCTGTATCAGAGTTGTGTTTGTCAATAAATGTTTCTCTATCTATCTCTCTATTCGTGAGTGTATTACTTTATACTATTTTGCTGCTCATTGCTTCATTTTGTTTTGTTTTTTATTCGTAGTCAAAATGCAGCCAACGAGTGAAAATACTCAGTCGAACACTGTTCTCAGAGTTTTTATTGTCGTTAATGTTGATACGGCTGTAAGATAAGCTGTTGATGATCCTCTAAAAACTATACAAAGCACCTTTGGTATTTAACCCACTTATAAAACTAAAGGGAAATCAAAACAAAATTCAATTTCCGCTATATTTATTACCAAAGTTTTTGTTTTCTATTAGCCCGGTGCTTGTAAAACACGAAATCCCATAACAATCAAGGCTTAGTGGCACACAAACGGAGTATCTAGTACAATGGCCGAAACTTGCAGCCCTATAATGAATAAAAAGCGCCGGTGGCGGCCCCGTACCACGGCGTCCCTAACGAGCGGAGTTTGCGACGGTTTGCGTACGGTTTGGGGTGGTTTGCGGGTAGAGTCGAGCCGTTTTCAGATATCGTGGTAGGAGGCAGGTAGGGCATGTGGCGAGATGGCGCGATAACAGGAATTATTCATACGCACGTTATCGGCCCGCCATCGGCCGGCTATTGTGAACGCGGCCTAACGCGAGGGGTGGCTCCCGTTGTCGCGGGCGCTGTCAAAACGTTGCTGTGTGTACTTGGCCTAATGTGACTCGTACTGATTCATTATTGTTTTATGCCGTGTTGTTTGTAATGACTCTCGATCGATGCTCAATTATTAAAATCCCATTCAGTTCGGGGCTCGGCAAACAGCCAATTATAATGTTGTTTACATGAAGAGTACCTCACGTTGACCAATAAAACCTCTGTAAACTATGTTTGAATCACATAGCTGAAAAAGTGCTCCTGCATATTAGTAAGTTCTACTGAATTATTCCCTGCATTTAGAGTCCGCGTAAGTCGATTCCCGCAACGTCGAGCGCTGTAGCGCAGGCCGAGCCTGATTCCCTTCACGCAGACCTGGCTTCTATTCTTGGGTAAGAGATCTTCGACGACGACTCTCTTGATCGGGAGCCTCATAGCGGCGAGCGCGTTGTCGAGTTTCTGTGAAGCTGAAAAAAGGGTGCCCAGTAGTCAGCGTAGAGAAAATTAATAAAAACGGTGGGTTTAGGTTGATAAAAAATCTATTTCCTATGTTTTTTAAATAAAAATAATTCAATAATTAAAACAAAAAATCAGCCAGCATCACTGGTTCTTTAAACAATTTTCAACAATGACCGTAAACTTTATAATTTTCCTTCCTTATCAGTGATCGTTTTGTCCATCAGATTTTGCCAATTAATCAGAAAGCGGTCCCCCGCGTAGCGGTGACTAGGCCGTACGGGTGCCCTTGTGATAGCGATCATATCTTTACATCTACACCTGGTTCATGCGGGCCTGGTACTTCTACGGTAAATTGTGACGAATCTGGATGTTACGAAACAGTAAACATCTGTTTTACAAACAAACATTTGCGAGCGGTCTTAAAGCGAGGCGAGTGCGCAGCGAATACGCCGCGAAGACGCCGCGAAGACGCCGCGGGCACGCAGCTCGCGCGATTAGCAATCGTGGCGAGCTCG
Organism: Eupithecia subfuscata; assembly: GCA_963564075.1. Taxonomy (NCBI): domain Eukaryota; kingdom Metazoa; phylum Arthropoda; class Insecta; order Lepidoptera; family Geometridae; genus Eupithecia; species Eupithecia subfuscata. Next base: position 11,494,013 of record OY751103.1, on the reverse strand, counting down.
ATGTGCACTCGACTTGAAATCGCTCGCAAACCCCCAATTATCATACTGGCTTTTAAGAAAACATTTACGTTTATTTTCATGGCGTACCAAAATGCACTCGCCTTGAAATCGCTCGCAAACCCCCAGATATCATACTGGTTTTAAGAAAACATTAGAAAAATTTACGTTTATTTTCATGGCGTACCGAAAACAATTCAAACATTAACAAAGTCGCAAAGATTTTCAACACCTACGTCACTTGACCTCGTGGTGTAGTTGGTTAGCACATTCCCGTACTGAGGGAAGGATGCGGGTTCAAGTCCTGTCGAAGTCGAAAATTTTTGCGATATTATTTGATTTCTTAGAAATTACCCAGAGAGAGAGAGGCTTACGCACTATAATAACAAAGACCATTTACAAACTAATATAAATGCAGTCTATAGAAATTATATTATTTTAATCCCCTGCGTTATAAAAACCTCGATCAGCGTTAAAATTAAGCATGATTTCGTACTAGCCCTTCTTCAAAGCATAAGTTTCACATCGAATTGTAACCAACGATTATCAGGCATAGAACCACAGGGCATTGTATTCCCCGCTGGCATAGGGATGTACCCTTAATGCATCGACCAATCCAAGCACTGAGTTATTACCCACCCTTCGAAAACACATATGCTGGCTTTCACTTATAAATAATATTAAAACGCAAAATTTGAGGGGAGTTAAACCAGCAGTTTTATTGTATTGTCCAATGACTGTCTGTTTTGTGTTGGCAGAACGACATTTTTGAAATAAGTTATGAATACAACAGTTAAAATTCTAACAGAATTCGGCACAAAGTTTGTGGTGGAAGATTTCCGCAAAAGCTTGTTGCAAAATAGACCCCTGTTAATTAGCAAAGTTGGAAACACTCGGCTCATTACATCCATTGTAAGTAAGTAATTCGAAACACGCGTTACGAACATACGAAAACATAACAAAGTTTATTCAAAATCTGACACTACCGTGTACATAATTAATGAAATTTCCAGCTGGCCTACAATTTTAATTGCTCTGTGTTGTGATACGGTTTTGAAACTTTTTGGAAAACGGCCTTTTATGATGTACTGCCTTTGTTGCGCGCGCAGCCACCGAATCTGTTCTACTGGCGCTATTATTTGTTTATCAAATACGCATTAGAATCATGCATAATCAAAATTACTGTAATGAAGATGTCGTGTGAAAGGTCACGTAGAGACAACGTACTTACAAATGATATTAATTTGAATGCGGATGGGGAGACAAACGCCTTTAAATTGACCACTGTTATTACGGTCACAAATTGTTTGGAGTCACAGAAGATATGAAATCTTGATGGTTACTTAAACGCTCCATAACTTAACCGTCAACACTTTAAAATTGTAGTTAAAGCGACTCGATTCAATCACAGATTTTGCCAGTTTGTTCTAAAATAGTTTTCTCTTCGCAGGTCGAACGTTAAGCGGCAGCAGTGGTCAAGTCTGCAGGCCGCACTTCCACACGCCCCTCCACCCATGGCTCGACTCCAAGGCCCTGGGCAGCGGTGCGTGGGGCGGCGGTTTCAACCAGGACGCCGCGCAGGCTGACAAACCCCTCTCCCCCGCCCAGCACCACCATCCCCATCCGCTGTTCTCCTTTCCCCCGACGCCTCCTAAGGACTCCACGCCGGATTCCGTCGCAGCGGCAGCATTAGGACAGCAAGACTACCAAGCAGCAGTGGCGCACGCGACGGCGATGAGCGTCGCGTTCATGCAGCAGCAGCAGGAGCTGCCTCTCTGTGGAGACGTCAAGCCCATGATGGGCGGGCCTCCGTCGAAGCAGCGGGAAGGTGCGCAGGGAGACTCGTGCCCTCAGGACAGTCAGCCTTCCGGAGAGTACAACGCTCAGTACAACGCCGCCGGCGGCGAGTACTTCAACTACCAGGGCAAGGGGTATAGTCAGCAGCAGAACAAGCCCAGACCGAACAAGACGCGAACCAGCGCCGGTGAGTCCTCGAGGACAAGCACTCTCTCACCGACGCACACACACGCTTATCCGGTCACCATCGCACACGTGCATACAACACGGTTTCACTTACTTTCATGTTATCATCAGAACCAGAGGCTATCCGAGACATTTGTACAGATCACTTCACATTTCCGACATTACTATTAACCAGTTTTTTTGGTGGAAACCGGAGTAGTATATCAGCAGAAGACTAAAAGCTACGGAGCAATAATCATTATCACTTACTATTGCAATGTAACTTTCACTTATATTCCCCTAATCAGACAACTAATCAAATAAGCGGAGTCTCTCGTAATTAGAATTTCTAGAGTCGAATTGATAGCGATTTATTAATTCGATAGCAATCCCATTTGGTATTTCTATTGCGATGTGGTCGGATAAGCGTGGCTTGCACTAGGGTTTCACAGACACGGGTGTCTATAGCTTGGTCACGGTGTTACTAACGCTTGGTTCTTAACTTGACTAACGGTGAAGGTTACTAACTTTTTAGGTTTTCCAGACGTAAAATCTGAATGAAACTCGAATGGAATTTCACGCTCAGAGTATTTCAGAAACAGACACGGAGATTCGAATTCATTGTTCCATGCGAACCGACGACGGCCTCTGTGATCTTGACCAAATGTTATTTATAGACGCGGCTTAGACCTGCTAAGGTTCTAAACTTCTATCTCTTTCCTTAAGTAACGGAAAGAGAGAGAAAACCCCTAAAATATTTATGTAGTAACCAAAACGTTTATAAATAACGGAATACAAGATTCCCATTACTTAATTGCGGCTGCTATTGTTCAACGTGAGCAATTAAACAATTTTAAGTAGATTTCTATTACTTTTCCGAATTAAAGTGTTAGACAACTTAGTTAAGACGTAACGTTTTTGTCGTTAATCATTATCTTAATTAGAGTGGTTTTTTTATTTGAATTATACAATAGCAATTAAAGTAGCAAAAAAAGGGTTCCAATTCATAAAAGAAAAGTACTAAGTAAGAAAAGGAGTTTACTCCTTTTCTTTTTATCTGTCCAAGTTTTGAGCCCGTAGTGAAAAGAGGGTATGAAAATAAAAGCTTTTATATAGCTTAGTTTTATCTGCATCGATATTTGATAGGCTCAGTGATGATAGAATCTCAATTTCATCATGAAATCGCAACTTTCTGAGCAGGATACGCTTATGTTGCTGCCATGACCTTTATTGTTTTAATACAATCGCTCTTGGAAACTTAATGGTTTTCGCAACAAGGTTTACTAAATTCCGCAACACCCTTATAAGTATTACCACTGAACTAAATATTGGTGGCAAATTTTCCGCTATTTATTAATGTTTTTGAAACTGATTCGTAAATATCGTCGGTTGCAGGTTCAATTGGCGTAACTGACAAAAACCGACTTTTCAGTAGAAGCATTTAAAGTATTTTTTCATAATAAATTGAACATAACTTTATTCGCATGTGACCTTATTAGATATTTTTTGACAGAAAAGCTTTTATTTCATTGAATTTTCAGGCAAAATATGAAGTTTGTCTCTAGCTGCCTTATTTTTGGATATAAATTTCAGTTACACCATTTTTTTTTATTCTTATGGCATTTGCACCACTATGCAGTCAAGATTTCTTAAAATATCGCAGTTACTACATCATTTCAAAGGAAATCTGAAACATTCACAGCTGAAATGTGTGGCGTAACTGACATTTTTTAAAGCTCTTTCAGCAGCAGAAAAGCTAACAAAAACTGTATAGTACTCAACTTTTTTTAAATGGAATGCCGGTTACTCCATTTGAACCTGCAACCGACGATATATTCTTTTGTATATTTAGAGCATTTTGCCACAGAAATAGTTATAATTACGTTTCTGCGATTTCAAACAGTAAAACCAATTTCATTATTATTTTTTATTTCTACGATTTTAAACGTAAAAACTGACCTTCGACTTTATAGAGTGACCCAACGATTCTTTACGACCTGTGTCTAAAACAATGAATTACTCAACGTAATTATAATAAAACGTAATTTTAACTGGTATTTTGAAAACTGTAATCCTCTGCGACTGACAATGGACGGGAATGGAGTATTGTCTCGATTATAATAATGAGTGCATCGCTTTATGTAGAGTCACTGTACTGGTGGACAGAAAAGGCTATCAGAAGTATTTTATACACATTTTTTTAATGCGTTTGACTATCGTCATACTTGAGTACGTGAAAATGGCGTAAAATGTAGTATGCTTTATCAGAAGAAACTTATTAGCTCGACTCTGACTGCCGTATTTATTGATTCATTTGGGAATACAAACGCAGATTTTGTTCTTTTATTAATGAAATTAAGAATATTTGATCCTATAATAATATTATAAAGAGGAAAGGTTTGATTTTTTGTTTGTTTGTTTGTTTGTATGAATTGAATAGGCTCCGAAACTACTGGACCGATTTGAAAAATTCTTTCACCGTTAGGAAGCTTACTTTTCAGGGAGTGACATAGGCTATATTTTATCCCGGAATTCCCACGGGAACGGGAACTACGCGGGTGAAACCGCGAGGCGATCGTCTAGTCGTACATAAATATCTAACGATTTAATGGCTGTATTGTATATTAAGTATATCAGTCATCTAGTACCCATAACACAAGCTCTGCTTAGCTTGGAGCTAGATGATGCTATGTGGATTATCCAGCATTATTTATTATTAATTAGTATTAGTATTAAATACGCACCCTTTAACTACATTCACGATTTGTAGAGAGAATTTCCATATTCGGTCATAACAACACATAAATAAGCAGCTGATATGATTAGGTAAATGTGCGCAAAGTACTTACTCGCTTTGTTAAAGCTCGCGACCAAACACTTCTCTAGCCGACTGTACAGAAAGTGGACTAGTTAGTGCTATAATTATGTTTATTCAATATTTAAGTGAAATTCTAATGGATTTGTATGTAAAGTCTACTAATTGTCTAATCCGAAGAGACAGACCATAATTAATACGAAAGATAACGTTTCGTGAGATAATTAGATATGTAGAGAAAAACTGCTGGTGTGGTAATAACGTAGTGAAAAGTAAAATAGGAAAATGAAATTCTAATTCCAGTTTTAGTCCTATAGGTGGATTGGAGTAGTATATTTTGGTTCGGGAGAGTCAAATGTTCATTCATATGTGCATTTTTTTGCTATATCCATAATAAAAACAGCTAAATAATAATTTATAATTATAGGTAAGAGTTAAAAATTGTGCTATAAATCATTCAACACATTTCAAAGCGATGCGCTCATTAATATCAGTGTCTTTATTAAAATGTTAAGTAGATATAATAAAGTTTTCCAAAGTAGGTACCTAAGTATAAAAAGATTTTCACATATTTTCAACGCAGTCAATTAAAACTATCAATTATATTTTACGATTTCATTTACTCGTTCCGCGCCGATTGTCCCGCGTACAGTCATCAACAAAATCGCTTGAAGCTTTAGCGTTAATTAAATAGAAATAAATTTAAAATAGAAGCCAAATCTAGCATTTAGATAACCAAATACAACATTTAGATACCAATTACAAGTCTGAAAAAAGTGATATAAAAAGGCACTATGAAACTAGGTTACTCAAAAGGTATCCGAGATAGGTATTACTTAGGTTTCAATTAATAAATACGTGGAACTCTATTGCATATATAGATTCCACTTGAAAGTGCAGGTAATGAATTACGTAGCCGACTGTACAACGACTTCTAAATAAAAAACAACGAAATGCCGTAATTGGAAATTGGGTATTAGCACACTTTAGCTGTAGTTATCACCAATTGTGTGTCAGTGGTAGTGTAAAGTTGAAATTCATTAACACAAGCTCTGCTTACCTTGGGGCTAGATAATGCTGTGTGAATTGTCCAGCATTATTTATTTATTTATTAATCTTGACATAACCATCTTGTAGAAAAACAGCCAGGAATTTATAAGGTCATGTGGACTTAAAAAGCTCTCGAAGCGTGCTTTTTAACACTTTGACTGCCACACACGCCCTCGGACTTGTAGGACAGCTCGTAGCTGATGCGCCCAGCTGGCAGTGATCGCATTAATGTACCTACATAATTTAACATTTTGGTGATAATATAAAGCTGTAACCGTAGATGACGGCAGAATAAATAAATAATGCTGGACAATTCACATAGCATTATTTAGCCCCAAGCTAAGCAGAGCTTGTGTTATAGGTACTAGATAACTGATATAGTAAAGTCAATACACTACATAGATAGATATTTTTTATTATGCATAGGAAACATCCAGAACACCCTGAACAAATATCTACAGATCGTACAAACATTTGTCCCGAGGCAGGATTCGAACCCGCAACCTTTGCCTGCTGCGCCACTTGGTCGTAGAATTGGTGAATACTACTGCTAAAGTGGCGCAAAAAAGTTTTCACTGGAGTTAAAAAGTCGGTCAGCAATGCACCTTCACGCACTTACTTCAGAATGGAAGAGACTTAAATTTTAAAAAACTCCTACTCAATTCCAGCTTAAGTTTTACTAACTCTGCTTTGGGGTCGTTCCTTACAATTATCAGTTACAAAAAAAAAACGTGCATTTTGAAAAAATTAATACACGTGATATATATCTACTTCCCCCTTGTGATATCTTGTGACTTTTTCTCTCTCTCCTATCGAGCCTCACGACCCCATTCTTTTCCGGAAAAGCACGCGCAAAGCCGCGGGCACCTAGTAATCACACTAATATTATAAATGCGAAAGTTTGGATCGATGGATGTTTCTTACCTCTTCACGCCAAAACTACTGAACGGATCGGGCTGAAATTTTGTATACAGATAATTCTAGGCCTGGAATAAAACATAGGCTACTTTTTATCCCGTTAATCAGTTCCCTTGGGATATAAATCACCTTTAAGCGTTTCCATAGTAACAACGCGTGCGAAGCCGCGGGCAGAAGCTAGTGTACTATAAGTACAAGTTAGGTTCCTTTAGAAGCAAGTATTATGATAATGCCCAGCGACCGGATGCAGACCATTCCATTGTGTAGCCGACCTCGGGCCTCGGCACTGACTTATAGGAGCCAGAACAAATTCTTATTGCTACATGGATATACCTAAATATAGCAATATAGCTAGGAACATAGCAGAAATATAGCAGTATAGCTAGAAATATAGCTGTATAGCTAGAAACATAGCCGCTGACTGGGAAAGCTGGCAGAAGTGACGCTTTCAAATCTTCTCAAATATTTAATAGCTCAGATAGGAATGACACAAATTTTACCAATTATTAGTGTAGAAGTGAGGAAACCACGTCGAAGTAAAGGTCCTAGCGGTCTCGTCTCTTTTAACAAAATCAATAGCCCTAAATCTAGACAGTTCAAACGTTAATCTAACTGACGATTACGACTAATTAAATAAATATATTTTGTAAAAGAAAACGTTCAGAATACTGACAGTCAATAGTCAATTACCTACTGCAATATAATAGTCAGCAGTACAATTGAAACAATTGAGCTAATTTTTTCAATTGTATATACTAGTATAATTTTCTTTGTGAATAAAGTATTACTTATTACCTACTCAAACAAAATACAACTTACATAAATAAATACAAATAATGCAAACTATAGAAATACTTACAGTTAAATTCATCAAATAAATAACAACAAACCCAAATATTCAATTTTATTCAATTATAGCTACTTAAAAACCTACAAACAGAAATACAGTCACCTAACCTATTATTTATGCAATGTCTTCCTGCAACAACTTTAAATCGTATTAGTTAGAAATGGTTCTAGATCTTTCTAATCTCATTCTAATTCTCTAGGGTGCCTATTCGGCTAGCCCACGGATTTTTTGTCAATTTTTAGAGAAACTCTAAAAGCCGGTCAAACTCTGTCAGCCACAAAACCCGTATCTGCTTGCTCACAAAGAACACACCCATAGAAACATCAGCTACCGTAATAATTTGCACATTCGCACCTATCCTTAACCACCGGCCCTCATTACATTCAACTCGATAAACGTGACTTTTGAATCAGCCGTAAACAAAGTAGCTGCTATGAAATTATACGTACTTATCCATTCAATTTTAGCTAACAATACTTATTGATCGAATCGTGATCTAAACCATTGGTTCCAGAAGAATGTCATGGAAAGGGTACGGTCAGCCTAGAGCCCTATTCTGCTCATCCAATCGCTTCACTATGACAAGACTTTGGTCACAGAATGACACCTCAACCTCATCAGCCTGTATTGGTGCATTGCTGGACGCAGGCCTCCCCCTGCTAAGCGCCTCATTGGCTTTTATCTCAGGGGGGTAATGCCCATAATCCCCACGCTAGGCATGCGGGTTGGGATCGCAGTTCGGTGGTAGAATTTTTCTGCAGGGGGCGCTGCTGCCCGCCCCCGGTGGATATCTCTTAGTCGCCTCTTACGACACCCACGGGAAGAGTTGGGGTGGTGCAAATTCTAATCCGGCACCACACAGCACAGATTTTAGGTAGGGACGCGCGTCAAAAGTGTCATGGTTGAAACCATTATATCAATCTCCGTGCAAATAGCATCGCTCGCACTATCTTGAGTTTCTTTCACCTAAAGATTCTACGTGACAATTCTTCGACGATACCATTGCCATAGCAAAGCGATTGGTTAGTAGAATAGCGCCCCTGTTAGTTATTCTGGTTATTGTGGCTATTCGGCACTTTCTAAAACAATGTTACGTTCACCTAAACTGTATTTAGATATTCAAGTACATTTTGCGGTAGCTGACGGTTAGCTGCAATTGTTTAGGCTATTTGGAGGCTTTTGCCACTTTGGAGTAAACCACTTACGTGGGCTTCTTTAAGTTACCCGTCTGTTTTAGCCTTTTTTATTATTGCCTTCTTGTTCCTCTAATACTCCTTAATATTTCAAATGTCAAGAATAAATACACACTAATTTGATAGTTGATTTATGCCATATTCGTCCCGAGGAAGTTCAGGCCATATCAAAAAATCTGCGTTCATCCCACATTGTATGCCGTACTCGGTTCATAACTTATTTTATTTCAAAAAATCTTATTTCGTCCTACTTTTCAGCTCTACATTCGGCCCAAGTTTTTTGTGTGTTATTAAAGGTGTGAGTGATATAAGTTGTAGCAGGATCATTATCATGCTTATTAAATTTACTGGAATTTTTAGAGTCATCGCGTTTTGAAATCTAGTAAATTTTTTAACTTAGTCCTTTGATTCTTCCTCATTCCTATGTTATTTATGTCAACATCAACCAGCTAATAGTGATTATAATTTATGTTCCGTCGCAACTTAGTTACATCGATGCCACGAAAGGGCATTCTCATTTGCGGTCTAGGACATAAAGTTTCATTAGGGTTCCGTACCTCAAAAGGAAAAAAGGAACCCTTATAGGTTCACTTTGTTGTCTATCTGTCTGTCTGTCAACCCCCTTTTGTCAGAAACGCGTGAAGTTGAAATTAACATCGAATACTCAAGTCCGTAACTTCTTGGAGCTTTGATAGAAACAAAACTTCTAAGTCAACGCAATCAAAAGTTACAGCCGTGTATGTCCGAATATTTTGAAATTTCTAAGGCACACATAACCTATAAGGTACTTCCTGCTGACCTAGAATCATGAAATTTGGCAATAAGCAAGGTCTAAAGCACAAGTACAGGGAAAAATCCGAAAAGCGTAAATTTGTAGTTTATTTACGAAAAAAATTACATTTGATTCTCGCCATGGGCCCTACAGCCTACTTCCCGTTCGCCTAAAATCATGATATTTGGCAAGAAAAGGTCTTACAACTATACGGAACCCTTAGTACGCGAGTCCGACTCGCACTTGACGTTTTATTTTTGTATTCAGCTCACTCGTTACAGCAACATGGTTGTGCAATAATTAGTGGCTACGTGCTCGCCACGGACTGATGCACTGGAATGAACCAAGATGCCACTACCTACATACTAGATAATAAACAGACAAATTGCCAAAATGATGAATTAACGCGCCTAGATTGAAAAACTACGAAACATTTCGAAACAATCTGCTAATATTTTCGCTTTTTCTCCGCAGCTGGAGTAGTACTTACCAACACATTCGTCACGGTCTGTTGTGCACTTTGTGGGATACAATTGCAGTGGAATTTGCATATTCACGTTGGACATCCGCAACACCGCTGATTAATTAAATTACTAAATGAGAGGACTTAAGTAAAAAATATATTGTTTACTTCTATAGAAGCCACGGATGGACGGATGGACGGCTCATGCAAACGACCGTCGAACTGTAATTAAACGATGCTTAGAAAAATTAGTGGACCGGTTAAAACGGGTGCGCTTGTTGCCGGCGTGACCGGCGCGTGATTGCATCTCCCAGCACGGCACCACGGCACCACGGTACCGCTCGTCACACGTAATTATCCCCAGCATGCTAATAACGAATGCAAATGAGACCGGCCGACCGTCCACCCGACCAGTGGCATCATCGCCCCAATCGCCATCGCCAGCCACCTGAAAAATGGCTTCATTCTTCCACAGCATCGCTAATTACTACTCTACGGCCTCTAGATACGCAATCTATTACACCCCCTGCTCAAAAGCTCGTAAAATCTCTTTTTGGGCGAGCAGATCTAAACAATGCTCGATAAAAACAAACCAAGACCGTTCTTCCATTACTTTCTATTTGCATACAGGCATACAATTAAGGCGTAATAACAGCCTCCGTGGCGCAACAAAGAATAAGTTTTGAGCAATAATTTAATGGTTTATATGCAAAATAGCCTAACCGTTACGTGTTGATGGGCTGGTGCACATAGCGTCACGGTACACGCCAGCGAATTAGTCCTTCATTTAAATTAGATTAGGTCTACGTGACTATCGGTGGTTTTTACGGAGATTCGAAGCTTCATTACCGTCGATGTAGGGGTCAACATCACTCGAGAGGTGTGTTTGCACTTGAGTTTCCCCGTGCGAATGTAGCGTGTGAAAACTCTGAGCGTTCTTGACTAGGCCGAGCGGCCGAGTGCGGCTTCAGACTCTCCAACAATAAAAACCGCCCACTCAGCAACGTAAATATGGCAGATGAAAATCTTTTATCGCGGTCACGTAGCGTGCTCGTCACGAGCGCACGTCACTCCCCCATAAAGAGCTCGCCGCATTCTAATTCCAACAAACGCTGTTTTTCCTCCAGGGAAGCATTTTCTCTAAAGCCGGCGCGACTATAAAATAATATCTTTGTTCGACGTCGAGATCACGTCTCGGCTATAGATCTAAGGTTAGCGACGCGACGTTTGGAGGAGGAATAGAGAGATAACTCTTGGTGTGAACGTATTAAAATGTTACATCGAGCCGGATCGAACAATTAAATCGTAGTAATTAATCAGAATGCAGTGCTCTGTAATAATACGTGTAATGTCTGCCTAGCGATGGGCTGGCTCCACCAGCTGTAAATCTCAGGGTCCGCCCGCGGCCGCGTACTTTCACAATACTTTTTACCAATAGAGATGTTACTATACAACCAAATCGTTGCCTAAACGCTAGAGACACAGCAATAAAACTCAAACTCTGGTAATATCCTGTTATTTTTTACTAATAATCGTTATTGGTGTTTATTTATTACAAACTCGGATACAAATTACAGGTTTATCGATCCGACAAAAAATATAAAGGGTTAGTCCAAAAAGTGAGTCGTCGGGCGATCGCAATAAGTTTTCGATAAAGTCCGGGCGATTTAATTGCCGGTTTTGATCTGTTTTTACATAAAAAGATGAATGGCTGCTCTGCCTAAAGCTCATAAAACATTTTTCGGTTCGTTTAACGTATTTTTTTCTGTACGCTGGCACTTTCACCTTCTTGTGGCGAGTTATTTATTCAAAGTCGCTCGTTCGTCTGGGGACTTGGGATCTAGATACATTCGATTATGCCACCGATATCATCGATACATGCGTACTATTCGATCTATGGATGTAATCTGCAACTCAATAAAGGTACTTCTTAGGTACCTATAGACAAAATGAGCATAATTTATTGGTAGGACGTTCGCGCTTACATACCTACTCGTTTCCCACGATTATTGTGGTTAGGTCTGCGTGTTTTGGAACGTGTTTGAAGAGGATGTGAGTATGCGCTTCTAAATTCGATCTCTGTAAATCATCGATCGTGTAATCGAGTTTAGTGTAAGATTGTGGGCGGCGCGCGCGCATCCCATATGCGCATCCTCTCACTAACAATGTGAGCGATTTGTAATTGGAATTAAACTCTCTGGAGGGTTGTTGGTCCTAGGGTTTAATATACTTAGCATGATAGAGTAGACATGCTTGAATAGTTTTGATTTATTAGGTGTCAAAATAGTTAGTGATTTGCAATTCTGTTCGGTTGGGTGAAGTGCTTGCGAATACTGTTTCTGTGCACAACGTACGGCAAAAATTAGCATGTGGGTAATACTTTATAGCTCCTGTTCTGCTCTGTTTCGTGGCTCTCGACTATTTTTGCAACATTTTCATAGCTCGCTTTGTTGCCTTAGATATGTTACAACATTCAATTAATTATTAAAATTGTTTTACATTCTAGTGTTAGAATATCGTCCAGGTATCCTAGGAAGTTGCATGCGTCTGCATTCGCTCAAGACGGCTCGACTTTCTCTTAGTTTTCCTTTGCGTGTAAAAAATCTTGATATTTTTTCTTCGAGTTTCACTCGTCGCGCTTTCCCTGTGTAATGAATATTTTACTATTTTCGTTGTAATTGCAATTATCGTGAGTAGTTAAAAGGATGATGTATGATGTGAAAGTAAAAGCATGCTTTGTTAGTGGAACTATATTTTGTAATGTTCTGAATGTGATTTTTATCTGGTCTTCCGCAGCCTGCCAGGAGTCAGGTAATCTTGCCAAATACCTAACGCTTTTCTCATTAATTTTAAGCCAGAACTCACCAAAGCGAGTTACCCAGTGAAATCAAAAAGACAATGCCTATGGGGCCATTAGCACAATTATTGGTACTTCTTGATCTCGCTCTTTTTTTCGCTTCGGTGATTACTAGCCCTTATTGTTTTGGTGTTTTTTTTATTCACTTTTGCTTCTTTGTTCCGCTTTCAATGTTATCCGTTTAACTTTAATCACCTTATAACGTTCAAAATTAAATTTATCATTACGATAAAAATATCACTAAATCAAAACCGTTTAAAGGTTATCTTACACAAAAGTGATAGTCAAGGTTACACAAACGAACAGTTCAAGCATTTTAGTGTTCCTAGATATGCTTGTTTACACTTTTAGTAAAAAAAAACTTGGAATTACCTATTACTTTTTGGTTCTCCTCGAAGCTTTGGAAATCCCCATGCATGCTGACCAACTTTTCAATTCGATTTCTGACTTTGTTGTGTCCTACAGAGGGTCGGGAATGCGTAAACTGCGGAGCCACCAGCACTCCCCTATGGCGACGGGATGGTACCGGACACTACCTCTGCAACGCCTGTGGCCTATACTACAAGATGAATGGACAGAACCGACCGCTCATCAAGCCGAAGCGAAGATTGGTGAGTGTAAGAATCCGACCAATTTTGTAGTGCGATTGGCAAAGGCTGGCTAGCTAGCGTTGATTTTTTTGCCATTGAGGTCTAAAATCTAGCCAACAGTGGAATTACTGTTGGGCCTGTTCACCTGAAAAATGTAACTACAAATCTTTCTCTTGTAGAATAGTAAAGTTTGGAAGCAATTATCAAAAAACTTGTTTAACGCTAGTCAGACTTTGTTCATTATAGTGGTTTTGATTGGTAAGTGATCGTTAGGAATCGTTAACATGAATAAGTGTTGTTTTAAATCTCGAAAAGTCAAAACTTCGACAGTTTTTGGATCAAATCAATTTTGCATTGTCACTAAAAACATTAGTGAAATATCGTACGATCACTCCCCAATAAGGACCCCATTAGAAAAGAGGATACATTATGTTAATATTCAGGTGTTATATTAACAAGAAACGCTCCTTCTAAGAACTAAAGCAGAAAAAATTAAGGTCCGTAATGCGATCAACGACCGGTATTAAAATCTAGTTTTTACGATAGTTGGGCGCGTTTTTTACAAGAGTTAAGGTTAAACCTACAAATTCAAGTAGGAATGGCATTCCTTGACAGAATGAGAATGGGTGTTGTTTACAGTTAGGGGCAGTAATAAAAAGGCGGAGCATGCATGGGCACGACATTACCCCGCCGCAAATTGGCCTCTTTTACGAAAGTTGAATGTTTCTACGAAAGGCTACATCTTGTTAACATTTGATGTAAGCTACATAAAACTAAGACAATGCGACATTCGGTGTCACGTCTGGCCTAACGAGTGGCCCGTGCGGCCAATTGTACCGACAATTTACTTAATACCCGTCTCACAGACATAAACTAACGGAATTGCTCGAATATTTGCCTTTTGTTGGCCAAATTACGTAATTCGAGCGTTATGATTTCATTGCAGCGTTTGCGATGCTCCATGTTTATTAGCTTATACACCATTATGCCATTTGTCAAAACTGATTCAATCTACGAAAATAACTGTTATTATAAGCTCTTTTGTGTTACGATTTCGATTGAACATACTTAGTGTAGTCATGGTGGCTTAACCCGGATGTTTCCGTCTTTAATATTTAGATTTGTGCAGCGTAGTGTGAAAAGTACCGTTACTACATAGGGAAACATTGAATTCACACTTTTATTTTCAATCTCATTTAAATGTTTCATTAATAAATTAACATTCTAAATTCCCAGCGAATGTTTCGAAATGATAAATTTGCTCACTGCTAGACTAGGTACCTGCAACATTAAATAAATTAATTATTAATTTAAATCCTTAGATATCAAAATAATAAACCCATTACTGGGTGCACTTGACACTAATAATTAATTATCTAGGTGGGAAAATTCTGACAATAACAAAATTGTACCTAACTTGTGCTTAGTAAAACCTCATTTAGCAAACAGCCTTGGATTCAACAATAGTATTACAAAAGTAACTGCATGCTCTGTTGCTAAATCATTTATCTAAATATACGATGCTAAGACGTACTGTCTGACTAACTCAGTAATGAGTTAATTTTAAAGTAAAAGTACATGGTAAAACTTGGACGAACTGCGCATGGATTCCTAACGAATCGCTTTTGGGCAAACCGCTAACAAATGAAGCAAAGATGCAACTTTTTATGTTAGCTGTAATTTTTATACAGGGTCATTTTTGAGCAAAAAGGTTGAACTGAAAATTACAAAACAAAGTTGTGCCAAATCAAACCTTATAATACTTTATTAAATAAAACTTAGCACCGATTTAATAACAGCAGGTGATAAAAGCATATCAGGTAAAACTCGTTACTAAAACTAAAATCATACCATTAGCTACAAATCCGAAAAAAGTGATCTTATTTTAAATAATTTATTTGGCGTATAATGTTCAAACGATCATATTAGAAACTAATAAAAAAAATGCAAAAATATATCTGAACATAACGTTATCATTCAAAATCTTTCTTCTAATATAAATTTAACAATAACATGTCCAATAAAATCTCACAATAATATAACTCATTTAATATAATATGCTTTTTATTTAAATACTTGGACGTTGTCACTTAATACGGCCATAGATAACAATTAGTGACACAGACATCATGCAAATGTCCGCAAAATATGACACTTTACTAATAATAAAATATACTACGAAAATGTGTATATTTATGTAAATATGTCGTCTTTTTATGAAGCTGTGTCAACTTTTGAACAATTTCGAAATTTCAAGTCACAGTTTCAAGTTTCAAAGTCAGATTTGCCTGAAAACCATTTATATAATTCAAAATTTATCTTAATATGTAAGTTTTAAGCGCTTTTTTAGGATGTTAATTTACAAACCATAGTAATTTTTGAACACGGATTCAGGTTTATATTCCTGTGTTTTGTTTGTTTCCTCCTGAAAACGTGTGATTATCCGTTTATTATGTTGGGATTTTCAAGGTTTGACTGTAACTGTGCCTTAGTACTACGAAATATTTAATTACGAGATAAAATTATTCATTTTACTCACTAACGTCAAAATCGACGATTGAAAAACCTCCCCCTCCCCATAACTTTTACCCCCTTTGGGTACAAACGAAAATTTTGTCGGTACAATCGAGTACAAACCCGGTAAAGTCAAATATAATACCAATAAACATGAATGTTTTAAAATCGGTTCCCAGGTTCACACAGCTTTTTTATTTTAGCTAATCATCAGCACTCTATAGCAACATTCCGGATCACGTTATTATTATTTTTATCATTTTTTTTGTTTCGTTCTGAACGCACATCTATACGAAGGTATCTAAAAAGTTAAAACAATAAAGTTTCTTACTTTGCGCATGATCTATGGTGACCACTTGAAAAGGTGATGTTTTGAGTCCTTATATAACTGGCAAGAAATTTATTTTTATCGTAGACCATGTTGCTACATTGAATACATAATGTCCACACCTAAAGGTACCCATGTTTTTTTGTACACTAGCAGTCATAGAACTTCGATTTGTCATTCAAAATGCGAACCACTGCCAAATAAACTATTACAATATGAATTCTAGATATCTATATTCGATGGTCCCACACAGTCTGTTGATGCCTCTATGATGTCATAAATTCACCATGAGCATTAAATGTAAAATTAATAGTTTATCGATGAAAGTTTCTCAAATTATTTACATATCTGCCTAGTCTTAATTTCAACAACAAACAGATATCAAAATCGCTAGTCATAAATTCAGATTAAAACGTCAAAAGTGAATATTTTATCTAATTTCACTTTGGGTATTGGATGTCAATTAAAAATCAGTTTTAATATCTGACCAATTACGACATGAACGGGAAAATATGAATTCCATATTCAAAACGGTGAAAAACCAACTGCGTTTGTAAGCGAAGACAGTCGTATTTTTTTTTAACTTTATTTAAATTTCGAATGTCAATTAAATTAAGCAAAATTCTTGCAATGACAGTAAGAGAAAATGCGTTCTACTTATAAAGGTGAAAACATTCCTATTTGACGATATAATTATATTTGAAATTCGGACCGTTGTAAATGTTTTTGGAACGGTAGTGGTCCGTAAGGCTGGGCCATCGATCACCGCGAGCCGTCGAATAAATTGTGGCCCGCGATGTGGGTCAAGTGACAGACTTAAGCGGAAATAAAAAAAGTTAATGTTTTTTTTACTTTTTGGGTTCGAGGCTGTGGTAATAATCAGTCAGAGCAGTGATTTAGACGACAAAACCTTTTTTTTACCTTTTTGTTGGGAAATAAAATTTTATTTCGTTTGTTTTTCTTGGAATTTATTTGAAAATCGGTTCAAGTTAAACCATTACTTCTTACACCATTTACTTGACTAGTTAAAGCCGTTCTTGTTAAAGATTTATTAAGTATTGATACAATAAGCTTTTAAGTGGCTAATCCGACATAATAAACCTAATCCAACGTTTTCTGAAATGTAGATTGAACCATAGACAATCATTTGTGTGATTGTTTATGATGGAAATTATAACGGGTTGTTGACTTAATGTTATCAGTGTTGATCCGTTACGTAGGTAATCCAAACAGAGAGGTTATGATTTACATACAGGGTGTTTATTACTTTTCGATACGTCAACAGAACTACGCGACCGACTTTCTTTATTAATTTTGTCAAAACAGCTAATGGATATTAATGTCCGCAGTTCAGGGTCAGAAACTATTCAATATTTGTGTTGATCTAGGTAGTAATCAAACTAGGTAATTATTGTTATTTTTACTATTTATCCTTATCTAGGAACTTATTAAACTTATTACTATTTTACGAGCTGGCTTTAGTACTTAACTTAACCTTGGTTTACACTTAATTTTACAGTTTCTTTTAATTAAAGTGTAATTAAATTTTCAATATTAATATAGGATGTATCAGGTTCAATTTAAACTGAGCCAGTGAAACTTAAATGAAATGTTCGTGTGACAATCTCACATTACGAGCAGACAATCACGTTTCGTGCGTTACGTAATCAGCTCATTACAATTTATTTTTATGACTTATTTAATTTCTGTAAAGGATTTTACAACGCAACTGTACTTACCAGGTCAAATAAAAAAATACACCAATAAAAACATAAAAAGACCTAAAATGACCCAATACATTTAAAGTAACAGCAGCTTAATCTGTCATAATAATATTAAAAAGGGGCAATGTAAACTCATAAGTCATCTTTAGTATTATGTCAATAATGATGTGTCAATACGAAACGCCTTGCAAAAAGCAGAGGCCAGCCTACCCCGAGTGACAGGTTGGTTTACCAGCGGGGGGTAAGGCATTTGGACATTCTCACTTGGGCAGGTAATGTTGACTCACTCAGTTTCCCATAAGACTGGTTCGTAGAGAAAAAAAACATCAGCCTTGTTGTGATCTAGATGATGCTCGGCTTTATAACCCTGTATAGCCGCGAGACGTTAGTTCGGTAACATAAGAGCAAAAACGCTCATTTGAAAAAAATAGTATTTAACGCTTTGTTTTTCTCTTGTCTTGATTGAGCGTCCTTGTTTTAGCTATGAACAGCCCTTGGCATTTTTTCCATCTAATTTTATAAAGAGGAAAGATTTTATTGTTTTTTCGTTTGTATTGAATACGCTCCGAAACTACTGGACCGATTAGAAAAATTCTTTCACCGTTAGGAAGCTTACTTTTCAGGGAGTGACATAGGCTATATTTTATCCTGGAATTCCCACGGGAACGGGAACTACGCGGGTGAAACCGCGAGGCGATCGTCTAGTTAAGTATATTTTTATTTAGCACGTCGCGCGTTTGACATATCACTAAATTTTGTAAAGAAATACTATTCCTTTTCTACACAGAGTTATAAATTTAATTTTTTTCTGTGACTCATAGAGTTACGCTTTGTGTGGTGGAGTTGACTTTTTGTGTATTTTTATTATTTTCTACCTGTTCTAGGCGCCAGTGGTTGTGACATTTATGCCCAGGATATTGGGACACAATTAATGTCGATATTAATATGGAGGATGCTAATAAATTATTGTGATGAAGTGTGGGACAGGAATATTTGTTTTCCAAATATAATGTGACATTTAAGGGGAACTGTTTGAAAGAAATGGTAGCCAAACTTTGAGACGACGACATTCCGAGTTGTTTCTTTATCTAATTACTCAAATAAAAATAAAAAACGTTTGATAGCCCATGTATGACTCATATGAATATGACAGAACGATAAACATATTGAACACTAGCTTCGCAGGCGTATTTTTGGTATAATAAGTAGCATATTATCTATCAAGTTAAGCTTTGCTCTAAACGTACGCCAAATTTCATCTTGATCTGTTCAGTACTTTTGGAGATCCTAGGTAACAAAAATTGAGATTTCACAAATTTCCGCCTTTATTAGTAGGATTTCTGAATTGTCAAATCTTGCAACTCTATTTAAACACTTTTAAAATCGCTCTAAGTCCAAAGAGTTTTTTCAAAAAAGTTCTCTATTTACCTTAGACCTCAATAGATGGCAGAGATCGTTCTCAGAAAAATCTTGTCAAACTGTGTATTGCAAACTATATGTGCCAATCTTTTCAGTCCGTTCAAACAATTTTTAACAGTTTTCAAAAAAAGGTGGAGGTTCTATCATCGGCTGTATCTATGTTTACTTTAAGTTTGTCCGTCGATATCTCCGTCATTTATGCACCGATTTGGTTGATTCTTTTACAGTTGCACAGAGGATGATCCCGAGATTGTTCCATCAAATTTTATTCCCTAATAAATAAAATCGCTAACCTTGACAGAGGTTACCTATTTGAGCCGTTTTGTTGAAACCCTTGGTCCTTGGGGTCCTGGGGCACACGCAATTTATAAAGATGTTACCAAACTTCTTAAAGAGTCCACAGGTGATCGGAATCCTGGCTTCTATTTCGGTCAACGAATTAGCTTTGCCATTCAACGTGGTAATGCTGCTAGCATTCTGTTGAGGGCTTAGATTTTTAAGAAACAGATTTAAGTGTATACAGGGTGACTGGAACTCAACCCGCCGCCGCCATAGCGAAATCGCAAATAGAGGAGGTCATTTGCAAATTATTGGACCTTACTTTCCCTTACTTAAGTTTTATAGTTTTGGTGATATGTCAATTGTTATACTTTAATGGGATTTTTCCTCCAAAAATTAATAATGCTTTTTTAGTTATTAAAGAAGAAATGAAGCTTAGTCTTCCCACCACGGAAATAAGGAAAAGATATCGGGCATGTATTAGAACTGGCGGGCAGCAATTCGAGCAGAATGTTTAATTTCTACTAAGTTTCTTTAATTTCAAATTATTATCTATCCCACAGAACTTAAAAGAAACAAATAACTAGAGACAAATAAAAAAAAGAAACAAATAAAAGACTAAAGTTACGTTTAGTTCGTTTTGACGAGAGGTGTCTTTGAAATTAGAAATTATCTAGAGTGCGAGGCTTACGCACTATAATAACAAAAACGTTAAAAAAACCGTTTAAAAAGGGATTCGGAGTCGGTTTTTAGTCTTCAAAACAATCATATATTGACATAAGAATACACTTTATTCGGGCGCGCGTTTACAAGTCGTAATTCGATTGAATAGGGTTCGATAATCGATTGGGGTCGGGTAAACGATCGATTGGAGCGGCGCACTCGATTTCACGCGAGTCGGCGTGTAAAATCGATTGCCGCCTCGACGTGTACTCATTCATGGAAAGCGTAACTAGGACCTGCATAATCCAACACAACACAAATCTCCCATCATCATCATCATCATCAGCCTATATTAGTCCACTGCTGGACATAGGCCTCCCCTAATGAGCGCCATAGCGCCCTGTCTTCAGCCTGCCGCATCCAGCATCTGCCTGCAGTCTTTCGCAGATCGTCATCCCACCTGGCCGGAGGGCGTCCTACACTACGTTTGCCGAGTCGTGGTCTCCACTCAAGAACTCGTTTACCCCAGTGAACAACAATACAAATTATTACAAATCAAATTAATCATTACAAATCTCCCAAGTTAATTCCAATTTCCTAGTTATTTATGTTAATATTCTAGGTCTTAAATTATTGGACAAACTGTTGATTCCACCTTATTTTTAAACGAATTCAAAAAGAAGGAGGTTTTCAATTCGTCGGTATGTTTATTTTTTTTAGATCCTTTTGTACTGTTAGCTCAATTGTTTCAATTGTAAATACTAGTATAATTTTCTTTGTGAATAAAGACTATTTTGTACACAGTTTCGAAAGTAAATTATCTTTATCAATTTTCTGCACATTTCATTTGTAAAAGTGATAAATGAAATTAATAACGAAACCCATATACATCCCGGCATTTTCAAATTTTTTCTTACCTGTAGTTTTGCTAATAAATTTTTGCTGTTATGTATTCAAATAAGTTCTTCCCATACGTATTGGTTTTGTGATTGTGTATTGACATTCTCTAAACATGTGCATAAATATCTTTTTTCTTTAAAGATTATTAAAAAGCTTTATTAAAAAATAAAATTACAATCAAATAATAGAAACAAATTAGAACTAGTATTTACAATTCAGCACTGCAGACTGTTGAAATTATAATGAATAATGAAACAAATAAAATGAGTTTGCAATTTTGAAACTTACATAAGTAGATTATGCATAATGGATACGATGAAGATATATGGGGGCTAGATGATGCTGTGTGGATTGTCCAGCATTATTTATTTATTTATATATTTTCACTTGCAAGTAATGTGTCATCTCTTTTAACCCTTCATACATTTTACCCAGATTAATTTACACAGTATCAAAATACGCGAACATTTTCAAATAACGCCATGACAAGTTTTCAAATTCGATGACCGAATTCCATAAATTCAATCAAAAATACATATACTTATTTACTTTTATTTAATAAAATCAATAAATTAATGATATCCGTATTGGTTTTGTATTTCATCCAATTTTCTTTTCTTTATGAGTATTATTTGAATTTATATACCTACTTAATTGTGTTGATATCCAAAATAATATTACTGATATATGCGAAAGTAACTCTATCTGTTTTTCCAGCCTAAATGCTTAGGAATGGGTCCTAATAAAAATTTTAAAGGTGATTCTAGGACTTACCCTACATTTTACAAAAAATTATATAACGCGCGTAAACTCGTGTGCAGTAGGTAGTTAGTCTAATTTAGATTACTAACGGCCTCAACCTATCCAAAGTTGCCTACGGACTTAGTACTACACATTTCACTATTAACGTCTACCTTAATAACTTAATAAAAGAGCTTTACTCAGTTCTAGAATCCAAGATATTTCTTGTAAGCAAAGAGGCTACACAACCAAAGCAATATTGGTGGAAAATATTTAACGACACTGGTATCATTGAAGCAAATCGCCGAAGATCGAAACAATTTTTCGCTTTTTCGTCATTTCATGCTTCTCTCGTCCATTTTCAAACGCGAATTTGAAGGTATTTCGTTGCGCGCGTGCAATTATGCGTGGTTGCAGTTTGTGTTTTTTTGTTTTTAGTGGTTGCCTTACTATTTATTGACAAGTTTTCAATCACATATGTCTTTGTTGACAAAAAATATCCTGGATTCCCGAACCGAGTACCTATAGAATGATTCCTCTTGTTACACTAATCGTTTCTGGTGTTATTTATCGGTAGCGGTTGACCGTGCGTTCCTGATTTAAAGCTGCAAATTGCAAGCTTCGGGATTACTCGGTCAGCCTCGGGTGTACTCGGCAATCATCTCGGTTTGAGGGTTAACATGATTCAGCCCTTTTCATACAGCTTTTGGGCAGATTATGATAGTTAGTGGTTGTTTAAAACCCGTTAATTTTGCCTGTAGAGCATTTGGTGTGAAACTTGCTTTGCCAAAATATACCTTTTTCAGTGTTTCATAAGTTTTAGAGCGGTTTCGCACTGCATCCGATCCGAATCCGTTCGGAAGTAGTCTAGGACGATTTGTATAGATTGTAGTTTAGCACATTCATGGCCCAAGACGGAGATGCCAGTCTCCGCTCCCGTGTGTGTAGCGGCTGTGTAGAGGCTGGGCAGTGAATGCGTTAAACGCTGGATCCGACTTGCGTTATCCGATTTCTCTCCGTCATCCGCGAGTCTCCAATTCGGAACAGAATATTGACGAACCGAAGAAGCCGTAGTATTTTTTATATGAATGCTTGTGCACTGTCCGAATCGAATCCGAATTCTGCCCGACGAGCGTAGAAATAACGTAGATTACAGGTAGAGATAAAGCCCTGTAGTGCTTGTATAGATCGAATAAGTGCGTAGGCAATATCCGATTTATGGAAAGAGCTAAGCTCGGAGTCTCTTTGAAGGATAGAATTCGTAACGAATACATCCGACAGAGAACCAAAGTTATCGACATAGCTCAAAGAATTAGCAAGCTGAAGTGGCAGTGGGCCGGCCATATCTCGCGAAGAACCGACAACCGCTGGGGTAAACGAGTTTTTGAGTGGAGACCACGACTCGGCAAACGTAGTGTAGGTCGCCCTCCGGCCAGGTGGGATGATGATCTGCGAAAGACTGCGGGTAGATGCTGGATGCGGCAAGCTGACGACGGGGCGCTATGGCGCTCATGAGGGGAGGCCTATGTCCAGCAGTGGACTAATATAGGCTGATGATGATGATGACGATGAATATCCGAATTTGGTCCGAGTTCTTCTAGACTAGATCCATATTTTCGAATTCGGATTGGATGCAGTGCGAAATTGCTCTAAGGATGTCTTAATAGTGGTCTATATTTAGTATTACATAATACCGGAATTTATTGATCGACCACAATACGACCAAATTGACTCGTGAATTGCATACATAGTGTACTAGATAAAAAAAAAAATATTTTATATAGTCCGTCCGTTATAATATCAGAAGATATTGGACACATATTTTTACTTTTATCAATCCATCAGAATGACAAAAATAAAATGCGTCAAAGTTTGGGAAAGGGGGCTAGTGACGTCACACCTTGCTAAAAAGTGTCGCAAGGTGCAACAAAAAATTATGAAGATATAGCCAGTTTTTAAATCAGTATGAGATTTAAAAACTGGCTATATCTTCATAATTTTTTGTTTAATCAACGAAAGAAAAAATACTTGTCCAATATCTTCTGATAATCTAACTGACTGACGGACTAATTAGAATTTTTTAGAACAATAGCTTATTGCCAGCCCGCGAACACTGTACGCGAATGAAATGATTAAACGGAAAAAATACTACTGCATGAACCATGTTTAGTCTAATAGCCACGTGACGTTTTTGTGACGTCACGAAACTAAAAAAGGGCCATGCACAACTAGATGTCGCTAGTAATAATGGACGACGACGCCTAGATCGCGCTGATGAGAACGCACGGTCTAGTCATATATAGTGAGGTTTCAAAATTAATAAATTCAGTCTGCTCCGAGAGTTCAAGGTGTTTTATTAATTTAAATACCTCATCAGTACACTTATTCGGGGTCGGGCTCAAACAACCATCAGTCCATTTTTACAACAATCACTCTATTATTTATTTTAATTTATTTCATTCGGATTGCCATCAGCTTAACTAATAACAAAAGGATTAAAAATAGAGCCTTTTTTAGCCTATACAGTCTAACTGCTGGGCAAAAGCCACCCTTCCTTCCTCCCACAATAACGTTTGTATGAAATAATCTTCAGCTCACATGACGTGCAATCAACACTTTATAAGTAAAATGCTCGCTTAACCCGCTTGAGGCAGCAAGACTAACTAACATAAATACTGCAGTAGTAACTCAGGAAGCGGTAGCAGTTATTTATTCTTCTGTTTTTAAATATCCAACTCTTTCTTGTGATGATGATTCTTACTGTAAAACAGTACTTGCTTTGGTAAAATATACCTTTTCCTAACCAACTACTTTGGCATGTAGAAGTTAAGTTTTAGAGCGGTTTTGCACT
Organism: Eupithecia subfuscata; assembly: GCA_963564075.1. Classification (NCBI taxonomy): domain Eukaryota; kingdom Metazoa; phylum Arthropoda; class Insecta; order Lepidoptera; family Geometridae; genus Eupithecia; species Eupithecia subfuscata. The sequence goes on along the minus strand of OY751103.1, from coordinate 11,469,127 downwards.
GCATCCGACCCGAATCAAATAGTCATAGAACGATTTGTATAGATTGTAGTTTAACACATTACGTTACTACTTCGGATTAAGTGCTCAGGGTGAAGTTTAAAAAAAGTAGTAGTAAATATTTTTTTTATTCAATTTTTTTTTCTCTTCTCCGCTCGTCTCGCGCTTTGGTCGAGTCTGGCCCTTAAAGCAAACACATGATGACATAGACACTAAAAACATCGCACACTCATTTTTTGCGCACCGAGTAAAGACTGTTACAATATTATATCGGGTCATGGTAATATCTTTTTCAATACAAAAGTTTATACTACAAATGACATCACATATGGCCGATATTAATATTCATAAAGCATTAAATACACCAGCACGTTGGTAGCATCATTAGTCAGTAAGACACGGAGCGCAAACCGACAATTTGAGCGGCTCCGTAAGTGCATGCTGCCACCACCGGTGCCTTTATTTATTTGTTTGTATCGAATGGTCATTATTCTTTTAATATTGCGACAGAGCTGTGATTTGAACGGGTGTTATATATGCGGTGTAAATTTGGTCGTGCTAAAGGAGTTAAAGGATCTATTTTTTGAGTATCTGGTAACATTGTGGAATCCATTATAAAACAGATGAATCCGAGGAAATATTTCTCTGTCAGTTTTTATACTTAATCAGTAAAAAAATGTCACAATACTAATCTACCTATGTTTTACTGTTCTTTTTATATTATATTTGTTAGGTAATCCATTTGGTTGATCTTTTCAAAGGTAAATACTTAGAAAAGCTCTACAGTAAAAAATAACATACAAAGCGAGACACTTACTTAGGTATATATTTTTAAGAATTTTGAGGCTATGATAGTAACCCACGAAATACGTAGCTCCTATTGGTCTTGAAAAATAAAAGAAATCGAGCAAGCTGGGGGTGGCAATCGCTCACTTCACATAAAAATCATCCTTGTGGTGTCTAGGCGGATCTTGTGATAATGGTACATTAGCGTAACTGCATTCACGCTCAAATCACGTCATCCAAAAAACTACATTTTGTAACATTTGGCGCTGACTACCTACCACTACCACCGCTGACGGGTTAATGACAGCCCGCACTTCCGGCTATGTTAATTGTGAGAGGAAGTCAATAGCCCATCCATATTAGATTGGGTTTTGGTTTTTTTGATAGTGTTTTGGTTTTATTATATTATGTTTTGGTTTTGTTTTGCGCCAACGGAGGCACTTACACGTCTGTCAATCTGTTCGGAGCTTAATTTGGATTAAAACGTAATACGGTAGTTTGCCTGCATCTTACGCCATTGGTCTCCGAGATTATTGGTGTTGGAGTAACGCCACTGTCAAAATAAACATTCCATGTAAAGTGTTCCGGTTGATTCAAATTTTCTTGCTTAAAAACCTGCCAATAATGTTTTTCGTATTTTTGTAAGTATTACCGAACTCTGGCGGGCTCTTATTTTTAACCGACTTCGAAAAAAGGAGGAGGTTAAATTTTCGGCTTTATGTATGTTTTTTTTGTAACTTTTTATGTATGTTCGTCGATTTCTCCCTCAATTATTTCCCGATTTTATAAAGTCTTTCGCTTTTATTGTAGAGAAAAAGAATGATCCCGAGGTAGACCCATAAAAATTGTATTCCCGAGGGATTAGTACTGGAGTAGTCCCGCAATACTTAAAAACAGTGTAAAATAACCTTATTTTTTTATTATTTACCGTTCAATAGTTTTGGTTACTGGCAGCTCTTTAAAGGTATGTTTGCCGCAATATTTTTGATTACATTTGATAAAAATCAATGCAAAATTTTTTGTGTGCACGAATTCATTCATGTTTTTTTTATCTTAAAACATCAGTGACAGCAATCAGCCACTGGTTCATTAAATCACTTAAGCTTAATATTGAACCGTGATTTAACCTTTAACCAGTAACGTGGGGCGGGAGGGGCCTAAAAGGCCCGGCCGAACTTGAATATATTTCACCCATAATAATAAGTAAACAAGAAATGTGAATGTATTACCTATCCGTATTAATTTTGTTAATGCGAAAGTAATTTAGTCCATCTCTAATAAGTTTACGCGACCAAACGGCTAATTGAATGGATCTTAATGAAATTTGACAAGCACATACCTAGTATGTTTCATAGAAGATTTGATATCCTCCACCTCGCGTCGTATATCCTCATGTCTGAGGGTCGTGACTTCCCCGTGAAACTTTGATATATTAAATCACACTTCACACTAATATTATAAATGCAAAAGTATGGATGGATGGATAGATGGATGGATGGATGGATGGATATATAGATGGATGGGTCGGGCTGAAATTTTGTATACAGATAATTATAATCCTGGAATCAAACATAGGCTATTTTTTATCCCATAAATCAGTTCCACTGGGATAGAAATCACCTTTTAACGTTTCCATAGAAAGAACGCGTGCGAAGCCGCGGGCGGCAGCTAGTTAAGTATGTATAATATAAAAATTGATATAGGCTACTTTCAACCAGGCAAGAAAGAAAGAAAGAAAATCAATTAATTTTGCCCAAACATACACACACACTAATATTAAAAGGAATAAAAATTACATAAGGGGCCAAAAAGGTCCCTGTCTCAGCATTATGCCGCTACAAGCCACAGCGAGCAGCGGCGCTGATTTTCAGACAGGGCCTCGGCAAAACGCGTGCAAAGCCTGGAAAAGAAGCTAGTAGGTAAGTTGTGTAGAGGTAATAAAATGTAATTTATCCAATACTGCCAGTACCGGCCCACGCAGTCCACGTACAAGCCGCTGCCTCTGGGATACTATGTCCCACTTACTTCCGTGTCTTTAGCCTAGAAAAAGGTTCATCTCATTTTGCGATCGCAAATGGTTTATTTTACCATGTGACAAATGCATGGTTTATTTTACTTATTTTCTGCGAAGTTACAACTGACAACGAGTCTATCCCTTTACATATTTAACTACCTAACTAAAATCTAGAGTTTTTTAAAATTAATATTCTTTTTTCCAATGAATAAAAATTAAAACAATAATTAGTTACCTAATTAACAAGTTAATCTACCTTTGTTATTATAAGTGAAGAAAAATCAATAAAATCTCATTTCTTATTTGAGAATAATGTATACTTAGTAAAGAAACTATACTTGCCTGTGCTTATTTTGTAAGCCTAACGAAATAACGTTATTGAAATCTGAATAATCGAAATAAATCGATGGTTTATAAGCTAACGTTGTCTACGGTCTATAAATAAACGATACGAAAAAACCTTTATTTTTTTTATCAAAAACCCGTTTTTGTGTAGGTCAGTAAACTAACATTGTGGTAATTTGTAATCTAATCGAAGGAGCTTGTAAACCTGTTTTGTTAATAATCTCATTGATTTGCCAATTACTTCACAACGTCAACGCTCGTGTTATGATCATATTAATATAAATTAATTTAAACTGTTAAAATTTATACATTCATTACCCGCAAACTATATGGATAAAAAAGCCTAAAAGAAGTTTAAGGTTACCTTTCTATTTTTCCAGTCAGATAATATGTAAATGTACCAGATAAATTAATAATTATTTAGTATAAAAACGTGTGTACCTTAGCTACCTACTGATAATTGCCAAATGGACCAAATTGTTTTAACAATCGTCAAAACAAAATAAGGGCAGTTGCATACAATACAATTATGTATCGTCAGATCGCGGCGAATCGCGTAATTGACGCAATCCGATATTATCCCCGATGTAAGATCACATCGCGATGCGATAGCCTTATCGATCGCGACAGTATTTACTCATGTGAAATGTATAATGAGCTGACGATTTGCATAATCGGTTTTGTTTTGGTGGCGTTTGTGGTATGTTATTTGGAATCGTCTTGGAATTTGGTTATGCTGTAATTTTTACTCAGACTGGTTTTATTTCCTTACTACCTTTTATTAGCTAACATAAAGTAGCTTATAAAATGTTTGTAAGCGTATACATACATGGTCTGTAAACTACCCAAGGTTTATATTGAAACTCTTCTATTTAAAACAGTTTGTAACTTAACTTATGTACAGGTATTCTCGTTCTGAAGATAAACAGCTTCTATGTATAAAGTGATCATTGTCCGACCGTGTTAAAGACCGGTTGGACGCGAAGCAGTAACGAGCGTTTCGTATACAATAGACCTTTTAGCGTCATTCGGTCGCGCGTCAATCCTACTCGACAGGACTCAGTGAGCACTCGGCTTTATAGCTTCAAACAATAATATTTTGAACTACGATATATAATAATAAGGCTCTGCCTGACGAGAAGTACGATTAATTTAATCGTAAAAGTATTTTACAAGATTTTAACCAAAAAAAATCCTAGACGACTGTAATAAAATGTGATTTTCGGTGTCTGATTTTACCCGGCATAAAAGAATTACGACCATGTAAGGATAATTCTACCAAGCAACAGCAAATAAATACAAGACGCATCACTATAAACAATTATAAAATAATCCGTATTAGGTACGAGACCCGCATACAAACCTAAGTATTGTAACAAAAACAAGTCGGGTGAGTTCCATTCGTATGAAAATAAAACATATCCCGGGGACTGACGTGCGTCCGGCGTCACTTAGCAGCGCTGGAATGACGTGACAGCCCTTGCCGAACCGAATTCCTTTTTTAAAATTTAAAATAGAACAAAAAATTACAAACTCCTTGAATCTGTTCCATTGTGTTCACGTTTTGGAAAAATTTAAATGGCAGAGAACTGGCCACTTTTTTGAGGGTCGGAATCTCGAATTCGGCGTTTAAATACATACAGTTTCGCGGTTTAGCGCCATGTTTTTTCTGTTTTCTGCACATTTTGGCGCGCTGAATGCGACGAGTTCCGCTGATTTTGTGCGATTAAACTCGGGTGGTCGCCGGAGTAAGTTGTTTGTGTTCACGGCCTAAATGGTTCGCAAACACGTTCATTGATGGTTTTGTGTCAATGTTTTGAACATTGTGCGGATACTGTATAGGCCTGTTGCTTAGCTTTTCTAGTTGGAACAACATTGTAACTTACAATTTGGTCAGTCGGTGCATAATACTTTCAACCGTTAAGTTGGATGAAATCATTTCTAACCGCATCCTTCGTAAGACTGCAACCGCACACCGCTAATGAATTGCAAAACTTCTCTCACATATTTTCCTTTGAGAACGGCGGAGTATCGATCGTGGGTATTTAGAGTGGCAATATGAATGTATTTATTCAAGCTGAGGGCGGCCTAACAATGCTACGCTTGTCGTTGCCGCCAAGTTAGGGCTGCCTCTGTGACTCGCATCATCGGACTAATGATCCAAATCTGACCTAAATCATTTCACCTGTGGCACGTATTTGGACGAGGGATTTTATTCTATCTACCATTTACTTACCTTTTTAATGCATGGTCAACGGTATCTGGTATTTATGCACGTGTTTTAGTAGTAAAAACTTTATAGGCCCTGGTTTTTCTAGTCTCTGTTGGATATAGCAGAAGTGCAAGTGATTGCTTCCTATAAACGACTTAACAGGTAGGTTACTCTATAGTTTTCATGAAATAAGCGTTAAGCTAAAAGCCAAAATGCCGTGGGTGAATTTTGTCGTGTTTTTGCGTGACACCCTTGTTTCGGATGTCCGTGAATCAGGGTTGCCACCGCCGCCCGGTGGTCCGCGCGTCAGCCGCGCGTGCGAGCATGTATCAACCCTGCGGATTTGCATAGTGCGTATACCTCATAAATATAAAAGAAAGCTGCACGTTCCATTTTTGCTGGATTTCGAAAAAATGGGTATAATTTTTGTCTATGAATTTTATGATTGGTTGCTATGAGACCAGCTTTACTGTGCTTCGATAGATACTAGTTTTGATTTTGATTTTGATAGGTACCTACCTACCTATTAGTTTTGATTTTTATAGTACCTACCTAGTTGCTCATTTTATTGTCAGGCCTTTCGATTTTAGTATTAGAAAAATGTCGTTTTGATATTGCCTTTATGGAATATTGAAAATTTGTGAGAAACAGTCGCTGCGCAATTTTCTTTGTTGTATCATTTCCAACACCATATTTTGACCCAAGCTCATCAACAACCAACAACTTCCAACAAGAACAAGGATGTCCCGTCACATAAAATACCGAAATCAATGTAGAATTAATTAAGTCTCGTTTTAAAATATTACACAAAAAAGTATTTTATGTGTGCGCGGTTGCTTCGAACGTCCCGTTTTGCTCATTTTGCAGTTTGCCATTGTGTTTACCGCATTTACCATTGTTCGAGGCCCGTATAAATTGGGCCCCGGGACATTGGGCCGGTGACAGGTATATTTGAGTCGTCCATTTCGCCCGATAATTAATCCGTATTGTAAAACGCAACGGGCCACCCTTGTTTGCGGAACGAGCAGCTTTGTGTCTTTACGAGTTGCGAAACGATTGTGAGCAACTTCTGTGACTTGGATTTTAAAAAAAGAATTGATTGTTTCTGCGATTTTATAGAGGGCGATTTGGCACTACTGTTTTTAACCCCCGACGCAAAAAGAGAGGGGTGTTATAAGTTTAACGTGTCTGTCTGTGTATCTGTGTATCTGTCTGTGGTATCGTAGCTAAATGGATGGATGGATGTTTGTTACCTCTTCACGCCAAAACTACTGAACGTTAATACTGAACGGATCGGGCTGAAATTTTGCATACAAGTAATTCTAATTTTGAAATCAAACATGGGATACTTTTTATCTCATCAAGTCAGTTCCCATGGGATATAAATTACCCTTAAACGTTTCCATAGAAACAACGCGTGCGAAGCCGCGGGCATAAACTAGTTTATAATAGCTTTGTGAAAATCGAGACCTTGTGGCTCGCTGATTTTTGATTGGTAATATTGTCAATGATTTATTTCACAACTTTAGAAACAAAGAACAACAGTTATAGCTCCAGCACATTTCACTTGATAATTTACAAGATTTTCTTCCAATAAAAGTCTCATAAAACTTACAGCGTACATAAAATAATTTATTATCTCCAATAATTATAGCATATCGATCAATAACAGCTTTAGACAATAATGGAGAATCGTAAAAAGAAGAATGCTCTAGCAATCACTCTTCAATTAAAACTGATATATTCCATTCACACAGCGTAAAATTTTCTGAATGGCCATCATGCGATATATTATAGAAAAATGCAAAAACTGTGGAATTATATTTAAAGGGTTTAGCACACTATCCGATTAACTAAAGGTGTCGGACCTTTAGTTAATCGGATAGTGTGATAAACCTTGCGGTTTTATCTTATCAAAATGTTGATAACTCTTCGAAAGGACGCGTAGACTGTTATATTACAGACAATGTTTTTTTTCGTATATCTTGCCGCCTGGTTCCATTAAATAAATGATTACTTAGACAATATCTGTGAAAAGTTACTTATAAAAAAAAATACTACGTTTATCTCGACGACCTCGGTGGCGCGGCGGGCGAAGGTCCGCCTGCGGCGCAGGAGGTTGCGGGTTCGATTCCCGCCTTGGGACAAATATTTGTACGATCTACAAATATTTGTTTCGGGTGTTCTGGTCGTTTCTATATATAATAAAAAAATATCTATTTATGTAATGTATTATATTATGTATATCAGTCATCTAGTACCCATAACACAAGCTCTGCTTAGCTTGGGGCTAGATGATGCTGTGTGGATTGTCCAGTATTATTATTATTATATTTTTTCTAATCAGGTTAGGATTGTGAGGAAATAGTGAGTGCATCTGTGTTTGCGCACACACTTGTGCACTATAATCTGTCTTGCACACATAAGAATAAGAATAATAATAAGAATATTTTATTTCCAAAAGTTTACACATGGCTAGTCTCCGCTGAGACTGGACGCAGTGGCTGAAATTCGGCTAGGGGGACATCATTATAATATTTTATGATTTTATAAAATTATTTTTAAATGGACGCGTAGTCTGAAGAGTTCGCACATACCAAGTGTGCTAGAACCTTAATAATCTTTTATTTCGTTTAAAATTCCTACAAGCACACAACACGGTAGATCAGTCGATGCATCATTCCCTGTCAACAGAAAAACAGAAACTTTGCTTTAAGAAAAAACAAACGAATTTTTAATTCTCGAATGTCATTTCACGGTCGCATGGAGGTTAATTTTAATTAGTTATGTTTGTACTTCGAATTAATCCTTTCTTTTTATTATTACGAGTTAATTTACTAAGCATTGTTGAGGTATTAAAGTTTTTGTAAGGACTTGTGTGCTCATCGTAATGATTTTATAATTAATTGCACTTTAATTAAGTATTTAGCTAGAGTTCTTAGGGTGAATAGTACTTGAGGTATAGATAAATAAAGTTAAAATAATAATTTATAAGCTAACGCGATCTCCTTTTGTTTTCTGGGGGGCTGGATTTGTAACATCATTGCTACGAATAAATAATAAGTCTATTTATTCGTAGCATTTATTCGTAGCATTATTGTGGACAATTGTATGAAAAACAAAAGACAGTGCGCCAGTTTCTAAAATTTATTTTATGTTATATTTAAAGTGGTCTGATAAAATTATTTTAGGCCAAGACCAAATTTGGAAAAATAGCCATCAAATCTGATGGTTTAAAGCTATTAACCTCTCCCCGGGCAAGATTTGGACTATCACAAATTTGTTAAAAAGACTGCTGTAATAGTTGACAAAAATTTGCTTGCTCTGGCAAGCGACCAAATTTTTGTAAATTTTCGACAGTCTTTTTTTCGTCGATATTAGGGTTCAAACGGTCAACCTATAGGCCAATCCATTCGTTCCATAGAGTTATTACACATTCAAGCCGACGTCAAGCCAATAGCCTAACCAAGTTTAATGTAAAAATAATTTGAAATTATGTCAGTGTTAGGTATGGTTTTTTGGTATACCGATTTTATAGCGTGTCGTGCACCTAAACGTGTTAAAAGTTTTATGTAAAAAGAATTCGAAATAGTGTCAGTGTTAGGTATGATTTTTTGGCCAACGGAGTTTTTTTACATTTCGTGCACTTATAGGTATGTAGAGACGGTAGACGAATGTTTTTTTTCAAGTTAGCACCTGTTTTGAATAGTAAATATCCGATCATTCCGCTGGCAATCTAGTTTTATTGCCAGTAGGTCGCGTAAACGGCTGTAATAAAGCAAAATGGCATCCACCTTCGACGAGCAAAGGCACCTGCTCCTTTCTACAGAATCTAAGAAGAATTAAGGTGGTAAAAAGAAAGATAGATCTTAACATTATTGCACCATCAAAACGTATAAATCAGTTAAACATACTCATACTCATTTATTCGCTGTATAACACAAGGCACGCTTGGATATGTCAATTAATTTTTTTATATTAAAGGACCTTAATATACAGAGTGTCCGGTGATTAATGGATAACCCCGCGAGTACTTGTGGGGGGTACCACGGCTACTCAGGAAAAAATATAAAAAAATGCGATGCAGCAGTCTACGATTTTTTAATTTTCTTTTTTAAGTACGAAATATATGATACCTTCGTTCACATTATTGAGCACTACGGCTACAAATCCAATAATAATACATTGATTTTCTCTGGGAATAACCGTGAATAATTGGCCTTGCCATCGCGCATTACAAAATATTTCTAGCTGCAACTGTTTGTTGTTTAAAAATTTTTGAATATAGTAATTCGTGTTTTCGATTTATTAATGATAAAGTTTAAGCACCTGTTGTTGTATCAAAAAAACGTATTGAGACCTGGGTGGCCCACAGCTTAAAAAACATGCTTACTTCATGAAGTTTCTCAAACTGTGTTACACTCAATTTTGATTGTCAAATTACCGAGTTATTGCTACATATGATTCTCTAGCCTTATTTTTCCTAAAACAAAAAAGTTATAACAAGTACCTGCGGGGTTATCCAATAATTACCGGACACCCTGTATATGTTACCGTTATTGGTGCTTTAATTATAATTCAAAGGCATAAAACAGAAAAGAAAGAAAAATAATCAAGAATATTAGGATTATAGGTACCAAATTAGCTATATTAATAAATAGAAAACAAGAACTTATTATCTGTAAATACTAAATATATCTCAATAAGTACTGAATTTTCTAGCATTATTTATTTATAAATTATGAAGGTATCATTGCCTACTTCAGTGTCATTTTGTAAGACTATCCTTTCCTGGGTTAGAATGTTTCTCTTAAGTAGGTATAATTTCAATAAGTTCAGTTCGGTAGGTACGTACCTAGTTCAGACACGCCAAGGCAACCAAAAATCTAGATACCTATAGAGAACAGATAAGGTATCTTAAATAAAAAAATAAAATAAAAAATAATGCTGGACAATTCACACAGCATTATCTAGCCCCAAGCTGAGCAGAGCTTGTGTTATGGGTACTAGATAACTAATAAATAAAAAAAGTAAAAAAATATAATAATAAGTACAATAATAAATATATTTATGATATTAGCTTAAAAAGCAGGCTGTAAGACAATAATTCCATCAAAAAATGCCAGAAGTCATTACCCAAAATACCACAGGCAGTCTCAAGAAATCAAACTTCTTTCCGCCAGTCAACATTATGTCCGAATCATGAGAAGCTGTCAAAAGTGACGTAAGTGACGTAAGCTACTGACCGACAGCCTACATTCCCGACCTTAGGGTTAATCTAGTGGAGATTGTGTAATTATAAACGGTTGAAAAAGTCAACACGAGTGAGGTCACTGATCCTTAAAACTGTAGCAGTTTTTTGCACTACCTATTGGTTGGTTGTTCCAAGTTGGTTTAGTGTTTGATTATTTTTATAGAAACAATTTTTTGCGCGTCTCAACTCTTTTTTGTTCAAAAAAGTTTGATATCACCATTGATATAAGTAAATTCTGTAGATATGTTACGTCCTCCCAGCGCTGTCACTACAAATGGCCTGTGTTGTGTTACTTACAACTAAGCGCAAAGACACGCTATTTCCAATCTATTGCAGAATACCTAAGTATTGTACAACAATGATGGAAAGACGTATATAGACCGAAGTGCGATCGACACAACAATACACGCGGAACACGTACGCCGGCAGCGCCGGTCCGACTGTGACTGAGGTGGGTGAACCTAATTGGACTCAATTTGAGCGTTCCACTTTCGTGAAGCCAGTGCGCAATCTCTCGAATTTTACTCACATCGATGGATATCTCCAAAGATTATAAGATCCTCTACGTAAATTCAACTCTAAGATTAGAACTAAGTGACTTATACGATGTTATCCTAACATATATAGGTATTATTTTAGCCGCACCACTGAGTGATGCGGCAAAAAAAGTGAAATTGTTTAGGTTAGTTTTAGATATAATTTAGTTCTAAGTAGTAGGTAGTTAGTTTGTCAAAATACGGGACTGACGTAGTCACCAATGACTCAAAGTAGGTACCCTAAAAATAAGAAAAAAAAACTCTTGATTATATAAATGTGCGGACCGTAAAACGATGTCACAGCGACCGTTATCCCCACTGCATTTTAATAAAGCTCATTTGACACGCTGAACAATGTAGTTAACGTAATATGAATTTAACGCAAAAACCAGGAAGTGCGAAAATTGATAAAAATCTCGCAAAATCGTTAGCCTCAACATCCCATAACATTAGCATAAGCGATGCGCGAGCGCTCCATCCTTCATCATATCTTATCATTTCTCGTTAAAAAAATGATCCAATTAAACGGTTCAATAAGTTACCGAAGTTTAAATCTCGGCCCATTGTAATAACGCGTTCAATATTAAATTTTAACAAGGTATCAATTAAAAAAACTAAAGCAAAATGCTTTTAAATTTTCTCAGGACGATACCCCCTCTTGGTTTATTTTTAATTCATTTTATTCGTTGGCCGGGCCCGCCCACCGGTGATTTAAAATTTTGATTTATCGATGCGCTGGCGCAGCGTAGTGAGTACGCACGCCCGTTGGTAATTATAAATATGACGCGGTGCTAAACTGTGCCAACTGACCCGGCGACCCCGGCCGTGTGACCGGCTAGAAAACGTTGCAAAATTGATTTTATTCAATAAACCCTTTTTGCTCAAACATGGTAACCCCTTTAGAGCATACTCAGTTTGGATATTCAATGTAAGCTGTCTGTAATCAGAAAGGTTTTCTATAAAAATGCGCGCTTTATAAAAAGCTCATTATGACGTTACTATTTATGTATCTAAGTATTGATAATTTTTTTTTTTTAATTTATGATTAAAATCATCATCATCATATCAGCCCTTGTCGACCCACTGCTGGGCATAGGCCTCTCTATGTTTATGCCATTCACCTCGATCTTGTGCTAATCTGGGCCAGGTGTAAAATCATAAATTAATAAAATGTTAGTTTTTAAATGGTAATTTTATCACAATACTTTAAAAGGCTTAGCCTGTTGAGTTATTTATTAATTTGGTTTTGTCCTTAATTAGGTTCCAAGCAGTGTAATATAATCTACGCATGTAAAACTTTTATGTTAATTATAGAACTTTGAAAACAAAAACCAATCAGACAGTTTTTCGTTACCAGAAATGCTCAGGAAGACACCTGAAATTACAGAAAAAGTTCTTAAGAAACATTTTGCACGATAAATATCCATGAGCGTACCTATATTTTCCCACTTACTGATACCCAAAGTGTATCAGTAAACTCAGTGAATATAAAGTCACAAGCATCTAATATCGACGAAGACTATTTCCATTACCGCAGCGACTGTTCGATACTTTAATTGTTGCTATAGTAACCCCTATTTTAGCATAGACAGTGTGGATCCTACAGTTATATGACAGAAGATTGCCAGCGGCAATTAATCAAACAAACAGGTGCCCGCAAAGCTGCGCGCGCGCTGGAAGTCGTAAATACTAAAAAAACGGCAGCTGATACCTTAATGTACGGTTCCTTCATTACTTGATTTGACGTTTGTATAGAAATTGCGTACATTAGCTTACAATGTGAAAATACTTTCTTTTCAACCAGCATGCTACACTTTTTGCTACAATTGATAACTAACTCTTGTTTTTAACGTAATGGTCTTTTTGATCTGACTGATTTGTGATGTGTAGAAGGTTCTTTATGCCTTGAAAACAATTCCATAAAAATGTCCAATAAAAAAACTGTCGTTTTTACACATAACGCCATCTATGGTCTGTTTGTGTCGTCTTTGATATGTTGAAGGTTCCAATACAACTAATACTCATACCTTTATCATTCGTTTGTATTTTAATGAAGTTTAATGATTGTGATAATCCCAAAACATTATAATTTATAATATTATGATAATGACAGTTTTCTAATTCATTTCATGAGTGAAATATCCGTTGACTAGATCCATCAACCAAGTCAAAGAGGTAGGTGGGATTTGTATTCTTACATAGCTACTTAACTGTGATTTAATAAGGAAAACCAACCACTATTTTCCCACCATAAATAATCATCTTATGTAAATAGTAAGATAGTCGTGATAATATCGCACACGACTAAACAGTTTCCCGCTAGCCTCAAATCAGTGTTTTACCAGTTATGAGTGCCTTTATCTGAAGTAAATAAACGGAACAAAGCCTGGGAGCCTTCGGGTCACAGACTTTTAGGAACAGCTGGTATAATACCAGCTGTTCCCTAAATTTTTATTCTAGAAGTTCACACCAGGGTGACAGACAGTGTGAAGGTTAGTCACTCGTTGACTGAAGTGCTTGTATAATACTGCAGTTTTATTCTACCTAATGTTAAGTTGAAACCCACAAGCACAACATGTTGTGTACTTTGTATAGGTAACTTACCTACCAAAAGAAAGAAAAAAAAATTACCAACATTCTACCTGTGAAATAACATTTGAAAAAGTAGTAAGGTATTTAAATTTCCTCTGTTTAGGAATTTCGCCGCTTTATTTGAGACCAGTTCTAAGTTTAAATGCATCATGTCATGTGTGCCTGAAAGAGATAGCTTCTAAGCGATGAGGCCGCTGATTGTTCATGTCTTATGCAATGTCTCGTTTCAATGTACCTTTGTTCGTGCACAATAAAGTATTTTTGTAATGTATTGTATGGCCAAAAACGATACTTAGGATTACATAAAGGTACTTAGGATTTGTGCCAGCTATTCTTCCCTGGCTAAGTCCAAGAGGACGCTGTGTCCTTTGCCATTGAATGCAAATTCACACGTTTTCAAAAGCGATACGAGGCAGAATTACCAACGTTTAGTCGCCTCCCGAACAGTTTCGGATTTACTTTGTAATTTCGCTGTCACGATACGCTAAAATATTCAGTGATTGATGTTGTGAGCTAGCTGTTTATGTTGGTACCATGTTTAATGTGAATGTTTAGTTTAGAGGCTAACCTTTGCCTAAGCTGTAAAGGTATATTCGAAAAATAACTACAAACTGGCCTTTTACTTAAAAAACCTCGCTCAAGTTTTAGCATTGGCTAAGCAGAGTTTTCTCTCACTAACTTATGTCAACAGAAATATCCCAAAAAAATTCGACTTTGTCGAGACTGAACCCGCATCTTTCCCTCAGTACGGGAATGTGCTAACCAACTACACCACGAGGTTATGAGACGTAGGAGTCGAAAATCTCTGAGACTTTCTACGGACTCTAGCGCCGTTAGCTCCACCTACATTATACTCTGGGTAATTTCTTGTTTTTTTTTTTTTATTAAAGCTGGACAATTCACACATCATTATCTAGCCCCAAGGTAAGCAGAGCTTGTGTTATGGGTACTAGATAACTGATATACATAATAATACACGATATTTTTTATTATAAATAGAAAACGACCAGAACACCCTGAACAAATATCTGCAGAACGTACAAATATTCGTCCCGAGGCGGGAATCGAACCCGCAACCTCCTGCGTCGCAGGCGGACCTTCGCCCACCGCGCCACAGCGGTCGTCAGCAAATTAATGTGAGGGCTTAAGCACTGTTATAACAAAAACAGAAGAAAATAAACAACTCTTAGCGACGGGTTTCTATGTAAGTAGGTACAATAAAATTGGGTATCTTAGTGTGTAATTGTAGGTAGACTCTTTGATATCACATAGGTATTTTCAGACAATCACATTTTTATGTAAATAAATTGGTATGTAATGCAAAATACGTAAGACTTTAAACAATACAATAACAATGCTTAAAAAAACTCATAGATCATCGATTTTTGCCCTTTATCACAAGTACGCCTGACGCCTGCACGGCTATTGATCATTTACCTGCGCACACGCCAATCCCTCTCAATATCGAGTTACACGGATATTTATATACAATTTATCACTTTCAACGAATATCTACCTATTGGAATTCCAATAAAGAGTTGTTTTTAATGGAGCTGGCTAGTATGTAAGAATAAAAATTCTTTTACTTTCGTAGCGATTCGTAGCAATTGCTATTGCTACGCTTAAAAAATTCATACAATAGACTTAAACGCGTTTAAGAGATTTCCATTACTCATAAAAAGTCATCATTACATCTTTATGATTACTTATCTTAGGTCGGTGTAAGAACTAGGCTTAAAGGAGCATTATTTGTTAAAGAAATAGAAACTTTGGCGTAGTGAATGCGGCACCGCGACGTCGGCGTGTCGATTACGATTCGAATGTATTTCGATGTAATCTCGGACGACTGGCGTTTGATGTGTCAATCTGAGCGAGCGATCGGTATCGGCCATAGCTCCCATTGCCCAAGCCACGCTTTGTTATCCTAACGGACTTATAAAGCCCGACAGCTATGAAAAAACCAACGGACAATGCAGGCCACGAACCAAATTAAAGGTGGAAATGAATTTCACGCGAGTCCCATTTCTGTCGGCTGGCTGTAACACGGCAATCGGAGCGTACGCTCGTCGCTACGATCCGCACACAAATAAATCGTTAAGCGAATTTCCCAACATGGCTTCCGCGGCGCGGCCAATGGGAGGCGGGGGCCGCGAGCCAGCGTTGCATCTTCGTGTGAAAATTTAAAAAATTACGAGCTACGCTTTATTTTACGAGCGCGTCGACAACGCTCCGGCGCCCGACGATTCGCCGATAAACACGAGAGACTCCACCGAGTGCTTGTAAATCACGCGTAATAACCTATATGTGCCGTTAACCACGAAAAATATTTACGTCACTCAACTTTGCAAAAGGAGTTCCTAAGCGCTCAAAGGCCCTCATGTAGATACCCCATTTATGAATAAATAAACTACCACAGCAGTTTGAAAAGAGCCTTCCTGTGACATCAAAGTTCTGTTGACCCTCGCTCTATTCCTAGAACCCTCCATCCACACAGACGTATCCTCGGCCGGAGTGGGCACTCAGCCCACACGAAACACCCACACGCCCGAGACCGCTACATAATTGTACGACTGAAACTATCGTGGTGTGAGTGAACACGATGAAAATCTTTATTTTCACGCTCTATCTCTCTTTATCTAATCGCCCCGGTCAGATAAGGACGGAGCGCCGGAAAAACTGGCGCGGGGCGAGGGGTAAAGGCTACATCGATTCCGCGCTTTCACTGCTAGGGGCCGTGTAAACCTTTAAAAACATGGTTTTTGCCGCGCGATTGTCATCTCTAACCTTATGCGGATAAGAGGAAATTTTCAGTGCTAGTATAGATCTGGTAAATGGATTGCCTCCCCCTGGGGGCTCTCGTAGTGGGATCTAGATGGCGTAGATATGCTGATAGGCGGCGGTGTGTGCGTGCCCGTAGCCGCGCATGTGTGCACGCTGTGTTTTCCGGATACAGATTCGTGTAGTTATGTACCGAGGGCTCCTTCCGGGTGGGATAAATTTCGCTTGTGTTGGCAAATATATGAGGGGCCGTAGGTATCCCTTTTTGCAATATAATTTTACGTTGCAGTGTAGATAGGTAGATAGATTAGGGAAGACGGAGGCTGTGATTTGATTTGATTAGGAGGTGTTCGGAGGGTGGGGGAGATAAGGCTGATTGGATCGAGGGACGCCGACGTTATGGAAATATGTTTTTAATGCGGGTGGTTTATTGAATTAGCAGTTTGTGTGAGGAGACCCGGGATTAATACGATGATCACGTTGTTTGTGATTAGTTTTGACGATACATTGAACGAGCGTTGCATTATGTCAACACAAAGAAGGCCAATAACGGCTAACCTAACAATATTGAGAAGTTATTTGGTTAAATTGTCCACTTAATACGGTCAGCATAAAATGAACAATCGTCATACTCGAGCAAAAATACTACAAAGGGGATGTTTTGTTGTCGACACAATGAGCTCGAAAGTCCTCGTTGTCACATCGCATGCTTTGAGTTTACACAACACTGAAAATTTAAGTACCACAACAATATGTACTGGATTTCTGTTTGTGATGGTTTTTTTACCTTTGTCGGCATGTTATCTGTTTTTGTTGGGTATGTAAGATATCGATCCGGACTGTCGTTGACATTGAAGTGGGTATACAATTAATAAAGCTCTTGGATCGGCCGGAGGAAGGAATGTCTACTGCAGCATATATTAGAGGAAAATTATTATGAACAAACACGCTACTGACAGCTTGATTGGAATCTATCGATGCATCGCTCGATGATGGATTAGATCTCGATAAACAAGCCGGCAAACATTTAAGTTAAGTAATTAAAACAAATGAGAGTAAAGGTTCCGCGATCTTAGACCTAAATGTAGTAGTAGCAGTAGTAGCGCTGTTTCACACCAAATTTTTCGCACCACAAGGTATAAGTAATCAGTAAGTAATGTACTAATAAATAAGGTTAAATCGTTTTGAAACAAAAGAAAGTGTCGAAAACTCAAGATCGTTTGTCATGGACGTAATTTCAAACATTTTTATGCTTTATTATATTCCGCTTAACCTTCCACAAGCCTATAAAAATGACCTAAATAAAAATAATCCTAGTCATAAAATTTACGGCCTTCCAGCAATTTCAGAGTTTGAAGAGCGAAAGTAATTCGCCCATAAAATTACGGGTAAACAGGCGTTTTTCCACGGAAATAAAACCACCCTCTGACGGGGTGACTTCTGTAATCGGCTTTACTAGCCCTCGGTTTAGTCACCTCCCGGGGGATGATGCACCCTTTATAAGTAGATGGGAACTCTTATCAGCAGATTATAAAATCGGATTTGGGTAATTGAGTCGTAAACTCACCAGTTATTCTGATTTGCGATGCGCGATGCTGATCTTAATAACTTACAACATGCCCTACTGCATTCGATTTGCGTTGAAAATTTATTACCATCATCAGCTCATCAGCTATATTTGTCCACTGCTGAACTTCGGTCTCCCCTAATGAGAGCCTGGCCGGAAGCGATCCATATCGTCTTGGCCAAAAACCCGAAACAGACAATTTTCATGAATATCATGAATATCTTAAGCTGAAACCACATTTTCTTTTAGAACGTATTGTTGTGACGTTAAAAATAACTCTCCAACAATACATTAACATTTACTTTACGCGTCCCATGACTCGTCGTTCTGCCAGCTAATATGGTGCGCACTAATCTTGCGCACAAAAGACCTGCCATGACACCGCATTATTGACGCAAACCATTTAATATTTAGGTATTCTGACTTGCTGTACTGGTAAGCGCAGCTCTACTATGGCATTATGTAGAGCGGGGAAAGTATCGATAGTTTGACGATGTTTTATTCGATTACTTGCGACCCGCCCCGGCTTCGCACGGGTGCAATAAAATACTACTATTATTATTACTATTGTTATACATTTAAACCTTCCTCTTCAATCACTCTATCTATTAAAAAAACCGCATCAGAATCCGTTGCGTGGTTTTAAAGATTTAAGCATACATAGGGACAGAGAAAGCGACTTTGTTTTATACTATGTAGTGATTTAGGGCGTACCTTTGATAGGAACGCGACATCGGTCTACTTGTAAATTAATGATAGTGTATGACTCACCCAATAATTCATTTATGACACTAATTCCACTTTGTACTATTATTCTCGGAAACAAAGAAATCTAACAACAATTTAGCGTAGGAGTAAACGCTGCAATTTTTCTAGATTATCTTCAACCTAGTCATAGAATTATATTAATAACACTGTAGGCGTCCTACGACATATGAATGATATCTCGACAAAACCTTTACTTGAAAGGTGGAATCCATTAGTCGGAATGCATTTCGAGCTCGATTGTACCAGTGGGACAGTCACTTACAATATTAAATCGTACAATGCGACCGACTGCATCATCTCACGATTATCTTTGGTAGTATCGCGCACTACACTATTTACGGAGAATCAAATATATAAATAGTTTCTAGTGACGATCCTCAGAATTTTTCTTCGATAAATGACATGACAAATTAATGGATTTATTATGAGTCGGATTGCGCTGTATCTTTTTATTTTCATGTCGGGTTAGGACGAATGCATTTTTAATTGAGTGAGGCACTTTTGTGGACTGTATAAAACGGCCACCGTTGGATATTTTTTGTTTGATTGACGGGTGGTAATGGGCAGGTGCGTAAGAG
Source organism: Eupithecia subfuscata (assembly GCA_963564075.1). NCBI lineage: Eukaryota > Metazoa > Arthropoda > Insecta > Lepidoptera > Geometridae > Eupithecia > Eupithecia subfuscata. The sequence goes on along the minus strand of OY751103.1, from coordinate 11,449,700 downwards.
AGCCAGACTATAGCTACCTCGCTTTTTCGATTCCATTTTCGAATATTCGCTTTTTGTGCTGTCGTTTTGTTTGTCGTATTTTATACGTATTAATGGGGTCGTAAATTCTTGGTTTAAGATATTCATTTAAACTTAGAAGTCACATGTGCAAATTGCCCCAAATCTGATTGATTGATGGTTTAGATGGCCCTCTATAAATCTTACTAATACAGATGGCTATAAAAGTCAAGACTAAGTAAATGTCTTAAAGTTCAGTAGCCACCGACTGCTGGGTATTAATATTCCGATGGTATCGGCTCCATGACATTATTGTGTCTATAACTTAGACTCGCTCCGAAAGCTCCAGAAAGTTCAAAGATTGATTGGAGTTCAAAAAGTTGCTTTGAGCATTCGATCAATTTCTTTTCCTGCTGAATTGTAAGGGTTGCACGAACTTTAATAATGTAGATTATCTAGCAAAAAGGACTTTTAATTTGACAGCACTAAAAATTATGCTATCCTTTTCATTTCGCTCTTTTTGAAAAGGACTGCCACAGTTATAGTTCTGTCAAATTAGTTTAGTTTTGGTGACATCCTAATTGACACCCTTATCGAACGAGGTCATAGATCATCTTAATATGCATAGAGTAACAGAATATCTCCGGACTCTTTCATTTATGAAATTCGTGATTTCGACCGCTGACGACCTCTGTGTTGCAAGGTCCGCCTGAGACTTTAACTTTAATTTTCAAATATTTGTCGTTTCTCACTGTTTTTTTGTATATAATATAAACGACGCGTGACCGAGAGCAGGTGAGTATCTGGCGCAGCGCATCAGCATTGCCATACAGCGGGACAATGCAGCCAGCGTCTTGGGGACGCTAGCTGCATTGACGCTACGCTATGTAGATTGTTTGCAACATTCTGCAGTTAACTAAATTGTTTCAATTGTAAATACTAGTTCTAATTAATTTCTATTCATTATCATCATCATCCGCAACCCGACTTCACCCACTGCTGGGTATAGGTCTCCAAACTTTTGTGCCACTCCACACGGTCCTGCGCCAATCTCATCCAGGTTCGCCCTGCGGTGTTCGAGATATCATCTGCCCATCTTGCCACTGGACGTCCAATTTATATTATTTGATTGTAATTTAGAATTATATATATAGAAGAGTCTGGTAATTGATTTGTATGTGTTATCCACAGTCACTGCAAAGTGCAGCGCGACGGGCTGGCACCTCGTGCGCAAACTGCAAGACGACGACAACCACGCTGTGGCGACGCAACCAGAACGGGGAACCCGTCTGCAACGCCTGTGGACTCTACTACAAACTACATAATGTAAGTCAACCTTATTTTTTACAACCCTCATTATCTTAAGCATTGACAGCACACATACATAGTTGTCCTGTAGATGTCTCGAAGATATTCCCTCATCATATTAAGCATCGACAGCACACATACATAGTTGTCCTGTATATGTCTCGAAGATATTCCCTGCGGGATCTCTTTTATCCTTTGGTACCTAGATATCAAATATCAAAGTGCTTTATTTCCTTTAGACCTTACAGGACTCTTAGACACGTCACAAAAATTCAAATTACATAAGTAAAACTAGGAAATAAAATCACTTTGATTTTTTGTTCACTTCAATCTTTTTAAGGTAAAGTAAAGAAGCGAACAAGAAACCTTTACCTTGTTAAAGCATTAGCTATCGACCTGGAGCAAAACTCGTCCTAAGATTTTTTATCCTCTAGATAATCTGATATTTTTTAGTTAGCCCTTTTACAAAGGATATGTTTTACAATTTGTTTGAATTTTTTTATTGAAATTTTTGCAACTCACTTGGAGTTTTAGAAAACATAGGAACTGCTGATCGTGCCTCCCATAGATAAGGGGGGGGGGGGGGGGGGGGGGGTTAATCACCGCGCTTGGTAGTCGGATTAGTGACCGCAGTTCAGGTGATTAAAATACACAGAAATATCCTGCTGACCATTCTGTGGTAGGTTCACATAGTCTGCTGACTGTCAAAAAACCGCTCACAGTATAAATGCAGCTTATACAGGGTGGTTTTTTGAGAAGGGCGGATCGCCAAGTGCGATACCACGGGAGTTAAAGAAAAGTCGTGAAAGTTCAAAGATTTCCATCAAAAGTAAAGATTTAAAATAAAACTAAATTTGCAGTTATTGTTTTTTTATAAATCGAGGGCATGACTCCTTTCACGACTTTTCTCTGACTCTCGTGGTTTCGGACTTGGCCATCACCGCCCTTCTCAAAAAACCACCCTGTATAGCGATGTAAAATTAAACACAACGACTTACATACTCAGACACAGATTCGAAAAAAGGAAAGTCCATACATATTCTAATTGATTTTTATTTCATTTTTGTCTCGTTAATGTCGATTTTGGTACTTGTCTGAAGCGAGCAAAAAACAAGTTTATAAATAAATTCAAATAACATTTAAATGCTGAAAACGAATTTGTTACAAATTATAAAACTGGTATACTTAAACAACTCTCGATTTTAAACAATTTTATCTTACAGATAAGCATCTCTAAGTGCAACGGAAGATTATCTTATCTATAAAGCTGTGTACTGACCGCGGTGGTTCAGGGCGTAACACTAGATAAATAAATAAAATAAATAAATAAATTAATAATGCTGGACAATCCACACCGCGTCATCTAGCCCCAAGCTAAGCAGAGCTTGTGTTAAGGGTACTAGATGACTGATATACATAATATAATACATTACATAGATAGATATTTTTTATTATACATAGAAACGACCAGAACACCCGGAACAGATGGGATAGTAGCGAGCATGATATGTTACTACGTGCGCAAAACGCCGTGTCGTTGCTCGTTGCGAGCGCATTGCTCGTCGTTGCTCGTTTCCCGTACTTTCTGCACGAATTGCTCGCTGTGTAACACGTTGCTCGCTGTGTAACACGTTACATTACGCTTCGAAAACTTATCGCACACCTGGATAGCAGCGCTGCAGCATAGTACAAACATGAGCTTTCAAATATGGGATTTAACTTGTATCATTTGACGGCATTTCATTTCATTTCATATATTTATTCGCAAACAAATACATTTGTGTCGTAATATTTACAGTTAGAAAGTATAATATAAAATAAAATAATCACATAAATAAAAATTCAAAATAAATTAAATCAGAAAAAAGATTAAATACTTACACACTTTGTAAAAATAAAAATAATTCAAATAAAAAATATTTAACATTGATTTGGATTCGATGACATCCGATGACAGTTCGCTCGCGGACACGCATTTGAAGCTTGTGGCAAGCCATTTTGTCACCGTTAAATGCAATAATAATATAACGAGTTTAGTTTAGTTTATCGCATTCACTGCCCATACTCCCGGCAGACCGCTCCACTGAGCTGACGTAGGACATCTGCGTCAAGACGCAGATGTTCTACGTCAGGCTCAAGGGCCATGAAAGTGTTAATATATTGCCCATATTTGAATGCAAGTTTTTATGCTACGTGGTAGAGGGGTATGATCTGTACCCACCTTAACGTTTGGATCATTTTTTACTTTACTATTATAAAGGATGTTGCGAAACAGATAAGTCATAAAATCGATGTAAAGTAGGTAATATAATACTATGATATTTAAAGCATCAACTGGTGACTGGTTTACAAATAGACCAATAAAATGTGTTGCAAAACATGTTCCTACATTTTTTAATTCTTTTATTTCTTTTCGACAAGGTTTTTACAACGGTTAATGTAGAATCAGTTTTTCATCATGAGTCTTGTGCCCCTTAGATTCTCCAATATTTTTATTCTGCCTCAGATCACGAGGAATTTTCTATTGATATGTATCAGTTAAGCTACCTTTACATTGTTTGCAACAATCTGCAGTTAGCTCAATTGTTTCAATCTTATATAAATAAAACAAAGTCGTGATAGATACACCATTTATAACATTATAACTCAAGAACGGCTGAACCGATTTCAAAGATCATTGTTTTGTGGAATTTGTCTCTGTCCGGGATAACAAGAATGACCATCAAACAATTAGGGTTACGCGCAAAAATTAAAATTCTACGCTGGTGAAGCCGCGGGCACAGCTAGTTGTAAATAAATACTAGTTCTATTTATTTCTATTATTTGAATGTAATTTTATTTGTTAATAAAGTTTTCTTAATGTCAAAAAATAGTTCGACCAGACTGAAAGATGGCGCTTTTACTTTAAAATTAAATGACATAGACCCTGCACGTGTTTGTATGACCTTTATTCTTCCGCGAACGATCCACGCCATCTATTGAGGTCTATGGTAAATAGGGTTTTTTTCTTTTTTGGAAAACACCTCATTAGTACAACGATCTTTTTAAGAGATTATACATCAAAGTCTTGCGTCCTAAGTTTGGTTTGACTATAGAAGGTATGACGTCATTGTAGGGTCTTGTTTTGTATGGAATTAACGCTGTACCAAATCCCATATAAAAATTAGACTATCGTCGATCCGAACAGCGAGTTTGATTACTCGATATCGAGACGGCAATGTTTCGATAATGCGTCGTTACTAACGAGCAACCGAAATCAGGGCTCTGTTCTACTTACTTAAATTCTTTTATTATCCTTACGACCTCAAATTAAGAATTGAGAAAAGGAAAAGCCTCTACCTACTCGGAAATATCTCTACCTTTACAGTAAGGCTTACATAATATGTATATACATCCCATTACATTATTTTCCCATTTCACCATTCGTAATATCTCTACCTTTACAGTAAGGCTTACGTTCCATTTCATCATTTCCCCATTTCACATTCGTAATCTCTACCTTTACAGTAAGGCTTACGTTCCATTTCATCATTCGTAATAGCTCTACCTTTACAGTAAAGCTTACGTTCCATTTCATCATTTTCTCATTTCATCGTTCGCAGTGCCAGTGCGTAAAACACTAAATTAACAATATGTTTTGCAGTTCAAATCCATCAGAATAAACTACACTTTAGTTAATCTCAGCTCACCCTCAATGGAAATCCCCTGGGATCATTTGACAGTATCTTGGTGACAGATAACTGGGGTCCCGCGGGTCTGGGATGCGATGGGGTCCGCCAGACCCCTATGGCAAGCTAATGTGTCATAAAACCCCCGCGATTGTCCTGGATGAGTAACGATACTGATAATGATCTCTAAATGGTTAAATAAAGTAATACACAGCCGGCGATTTATCTGACGGTTTGATTGAGTTTGTACGAACCTAGAATAGTTGTTTTTAGTTCAGTAGCAGACTATAAATAATAATTTTATTCACGGAAGTTTGAATGTTTGTTATTTTATCACGAAAAATAGTTTTTTCGTTTCAGACGGCCTGAAATTCTCAATAGATAAAATAAATAAATAATGCTGGACAATGCACACAGCATTATCTAGCCCCAAGCTAAGCAGAGCTTGTGTTATGGGTACTATAGACAGCTGATATACTTAATACAATACATTACATAGAACATTTTTTATTATACATACATAAAAAACATCCAGAACACCCGGAACAAATATCTGCAGATCGTACAAATATTTTGTCAAGGTTTTGTAGAAATCTGTTAAATAGTTACCAAGCTGTTAGTTTCCCTAAATTTGTAAAATAAAATAGTAAAATTAGTTATGTAAATCTTAGATTCTTCGCCAAAAGTAAAGCTACTAGCTTTACTTAAGCATGCATTATTTAACTACATCTATACCTCTTTTAAAACGAATTGACCCAGACACGATAAGTGCATAAAACTTTGTTTCTAAATTAGACTGAATTTATATGGATTTTTGTAATGTCGAGACTAATTACCTACTTAAAATTAATTTGTAATTTATAATCGATTCGCCTACATATTACCTACCGATCAAATAAAGCTCCGATAATTATGCATTAAGCAGTATGTTAGTATAGGTAATATGAATATCGTCATTCTAATGAACTAGCGATAGGTTTAATGTAAATTCAACTTTTGGAACAGGGTGGTAGGTTTAGATTCGAATGTATTTTATATCGATTAGATACAACGACGAAAGTGTCTTATCTTTCTAATTAATAAGAACGGTTTGCTTTTTTTGGATTGAAGTACCGTTTAGGTTTCAATAAGCACAAAAGCGAAAATAACCTGATTTACGCTTTTGTTTTTACGGTACCCCTTAAAGTCGTAAGTTACAACTCTCTCAACAAAACAAAAGCTAAACTTAATAGCTGATTCAACAAGTCATATGCTTAATGTCAAGTGAGTAAAAGAAACAATTCTCACGGCTCTCAGAGCCCCCTGGCGGGATACAATAAACAAAAACTCGTGCAATTTCAGCCTTCGATACATTAGTATGAGAAAAAACCGACCAATTGGGAGATTCGGTTGCACAGGTTCCGAGCGGGTTCCAATGGATTTTTCTGATCTGTCGTTATTTAAATTATTTAGTGGACCAAAACCGACCTAAACTCCTTTTCTGTTCAAATACTGACGTTATTTGTTTTCTATGAAATAAAAAATGTCTTTATGAGTAATATAATGTTTTAAAAATATCATTTATTTAGTAGTACCTACCCATAACACAAACTTCTTCTGAGCTTGGGGGTAGATGACGCTGTGTGAATTTGTTATCATTATTTATTTATATTGAGAATCTGAAACATTGTCTGGGATTCTGACAAAAATCAGTCCATTTTCAAGGTTCCCTCGTCGCAAAAAAGACCCTAAAACTCGAGCGTGTGTCGAGTTCGGCAACAATGACAAAAATTACCCGTCAAAGACCCTACCACTCGACGTTTTTTTCTCTTGAAATGTATACTTTATTGCTTCAAAAGATCCCTGTTTGCCGAGTTTGCTCTAATTATTCGGAAGCAGTGACAAAAGACGAATGGGAGTGGCAGTGGGATTCTTGGAGGAATAATGACGGAATGCCAGTAGCGTCTGTGATGCTCTCAACCCGCCTTCTCATACATATTTATGGCATTTAACATCAGTTTTCTTGCGTTTTACGTTTATTTTATATAATTTCATAGTTGATTTATCTTGCCTATACTGTCTGTGATATTTGTGATTAGCAGAAAGATTGATGTCTACATACACCTTAATTGCTTAAAAAAACCCCGCGTCGATATTTTTAGTAGCTACATACGTTATATTTTACAGTTTATGTCGATAAAGTTTATTCACTTTAGCCTACTAATATTATAAAGCAAGTAAAAAGTAAAAAGTTTGTGAAATCAGAATTGTTGATACCTAGGATCTCCAAAACTACTGAACAGATCAAGATGAAATTTGGTTTACGTATAGAGCTATGCCTAACTTAGATAATAAGCTGCTTATTATACAGTAAAACGCGTGAGAAGCCGCGTGCACAAGCTAGTGTTATATAAAAGTCATAAATGCTAAGCATTATTTAGTTTATTTTGTACCCAATGTTGAATGTGGTTTTCATAACAAATCCCTCTTGGAAAAAATTTCCGCTCATCCAAAACACAAGTTAAAAAAAAATCTAAATTGTGCAATATCGAAACCAATTAGTGACGAGCAGATAGCGATCTGATAGATTCTGAGATAACATACATTTATGTCTTCGATATCAAAATACTAATGTGTGTGACGATATATCACGCGCTTTATGACATTCACTCATAAATATTGTTTTTGCCAATATTTTAAATACATCGGGTTACAAAATACTTAGCTAAAGTGAATTGACGACGGAGGATCTACCGTCGTCAATTCACTTAAGCTAAGTATTTTGTAACCCTATCTATTTAAAATTTCGCGTATACCTAAGCTTTTTTACTATGATAGCTAGATAAAGAAAGGCTATCTTATCTATTCAACAAATAAAGATCTTATTAAATGAAATGGTAAAGTGTATCCTCTTGAGCCTTGAGTGTAAAAAACACGGGATGATTTTTAAGTTCTCGATCGAATACATCGTGATCGATTTCAGTGAAAAAACGCAATTCATACAACAGAGCACGAGTGTATTGTGATTTACCGACGGCTTCTCGGCTGCGACTTACATGTTTTGATACTTTTAAACCTCCGATTTAAACACCTTATCGATTTGTATGTAAAAATATAGAATCTGATACGTCCCTGATAATACAAATTATACAATTAATTTGTATGTTTGAAATAAAATAAAAGAAGAAAATTAGCCTTTATTTCCTACTTCTTATGTAAATATTTATTAACTAACTTTGATCAAGTAAGTAGCCGCCGTTTTAGCGTAGGCCTCCCCTAGATCCTTCCGAATTTTTCTATCTCTGGCCTTTATCATCCAGTTAGGACCAGCTCTCTTCATAAAATGTTTACTCTACCCCAATTAAATAATTCACATCATGTAATAGCTGACCTACGCACTGCATATCGTTTGCCAAATTCTAACTTCGAACTCTACACTTATTTCAAGTATCAAACCCGTTTATACTCAATACCCACTTACCAAACAATACTCGAGTATGTTTACTCAAAATATCCTTTATGGGTCCGTGGCTACAAATGCCCATATCCACTCAAATTGGCCTTATGGGCCTTATGGTACCTATTGTTTGATATTGTTTTATTTAGCTTGATACTGTTTATGTGATTGATGTGAGAATTCTTTAAGAATATCTAAGTGTTTTTCGTTTTTTGGTTCGTTTTTCTCACGGTTTTTGACTGATTTGAAACTATGGATTTAGCTTTCTTTTAATATCAATTCTCGTTCGACGTCTGGCCAATATATTTCGCTTCACTGTTACATAAGTTAATTTTGCGGTTGAAAATGCAGTAAGTTTGGTCTAAAAGCTTTAATAACACAATTAAAGAAGATTATTTATTATAAATCCCTAGAGACGTTAAATGGTTTGTACACAAACTGGGCTACAGCCCAGGGGAGAAGAATAATTCCCTTCAACTCGAAAGCAATCGAAAATAAATTATTTATTTGGCCAATCACAATGGTTAATAGGATTACCGGTGTAGGTGTGTGTGGGTTCGATTCCCAGTCATAGCTGCGACCGCAATACCAACAGCGCCTGTCCGTCTGTTCGTTGAAGTTTTTGTCAGTTTATTTAATTTATCACGCTCGGTTATAGGTTACTTCCTCTGCGTTATAGCGATTAGGTTTTTGTGGTATCTTTTCAATTTTTTATTAATATTACCCGATTAGTTTTAAACTTTTTGCGGTCTCCGAATTCTATTATTTATTTAATGTTCTTTCGTAGTCTTTAAAATAAAATACTAATTTTTAAATAGCAAGAGCGACATTTTGCTCCTGAGGCGTGCGTTAAGTGCCTTCCATACAAAAGTATTGGGTTACACGTTGTATGGATGAAGCTAGAAAGAGAGCGCCTTAATAACTGCTCAAATGATACATTTGGAATACAATGGGGCGATCAATTCAATTTTTGAATCGAGAACGCTCTTCTAGTTTTCTTTTTTACCTTTTTTTTTCGTCTAAAGTGCTGTTTTGTTCGTCCAGCATCCGAGGGAATTTGACAGTCACTGTTTTATGGATACAGTTTATATGACGTGTTAAATATTTTATGAGGGTTTTTTACGGTTTCGTAGTAAGTAGGTATTTTAGGTATATTAGTCGAAAACTTTATTTTGTACTTAAGTAAGTATATATAATTATAGTTTTTTCACCAAACAAGGATCCACATTGGATCAAAACTAAATGATTTTACATTTGGGCATAAACTGCCCTCATTTTACTAATGAAGGTGTCGACTCTGCATTTGATTTAAAATTTAAATTTTTTATTTTGAGTCTAGATGCTAGATATCAGATTGTATCTGTTATCTATAAAAACCATCTAGATTTCATCAATGAATCAGGTATCATTTTGCCGTGATAAATATTCAGTAAATAATAATGACGCGAAAAAGAAATCGCTATTCTCTAATTTTGCAATCTGCAAATTATTGATGGCATGTAAAATTTTAGCTTGTTAAAATACCACCGTTAAATATTTTCGAACATGGCTGCCAGGGTGCAGCCATTTTCCCGCCGAAGTCGAGCTTTTACTCGCGAAATATAAAAGAAAGAAAGTTTAATTTACTCATTACATTACACATTCGGTGGTTGCTGGCTAGGGGCCAAACGGCCGGTACGTTGGCCGAATGTTATAATGACATCAGTTTGAATATTCAACATCGAACAGCCATCCCATTTACATAAGTCCAACCGTTGAATTTTGTGGCGATGGAAATGTCCTACACTAATTGTGATATCCGTTGTTCCTGTTTTATAAAATGTAGGTGGGCGTAAATTGGCTATTATTGCAATAGCTTATGTAGGAATGTTAATCTATTTGTTATCAACTAACATTTTATTTTATTATGTTATATATTTTAGCTGTTTTATGAGAACTGCATTAGTTTCCAAGATAAGTGGCACTTGGCTTAAAAAATATATCTAGTGATATTCTTTTTTTTAAATCAATATTTCCATTCTCATGCATAGGTACTGTAAGCAAACCAACTAATTTCGCCAAACAAAAATAGAAGCAAGCGTTTAGGCGCAGTAGGCCGGAAAGATTTTATCTGTTGGCAATACAGAAAAAATGGCGCCCACCGGAAGTGTCCGAGCGGCGCGAGGCGCGTTACTATTTTTTCTTTTTTGTTTTAAATGGCTTTTTCCCGGCAGCGTTCGACCGGAAATGCGTTTGCGTAGAACTACCCTCCATTGACCAACGGCAATAAGTTCAATGAGTAAATGGGCGATTCTGGCCCTTTTTCCTAAAGTAGAAAAGTTAATTATGGTTTAACCGGTAGCGCCCGGGAGAACTGAAGACGTGGCGAGTGTAGCGCTAAATAGGATGTATTTATTCATGAGATTTAAGCTCCCATTTTGTTTGGTGAGTTAGCCCCAGCTGATTTACTGCTATTGTAATAAATTTCGTGGAAATGTGAGAATTATTCAGTAAACGGTGTAAATATTTTGTATACGATTTCATTAAAATAGCTATAAAGCCTATAATGTGTTACTTCGACCTTTGTTTTAGTAAAATTTAGATAAGAAAAGAATACCTACCACAAACGATTATCGTAAACACGAAGTACCAACAAAATAAATCTAAATCACGTTCTAACACTAGTGATGTAATAATGTAGAGCGATTTTGTTCTCAAAAGCGCTGCACTAAAACAAAAGAGGGTTCACCAAATCAATTTCGATTTACATTCTAGTTTTATGGAGGGTTTTTTAAAAAAGGAACAGAAAGGCAGCTGCACGTCAACGATCGTCCTGGGCGATAAGAGTGTGTCCTTCTACAAAACAATTATTATGCTTTGGTCGGATGGAGAGAGATTTGTGCAATTGCTTTTGCCGCTATTGTTGTCGTTATTGTCGGCGATATTGTGACATCGATATTCATGAATGTTGCCATTTTTTGTCAATGTGCCCATGTGATTTGCACATAAGAATGTTCAGAATTAAATTGGTGCAGTATTCGTGTTACGCTTTCCTATAGTTTCATTTTGTGGGTTTTCGTGATAGATTTTGAACGTGAATTGTTGAAAGCACAAAGATTTTTTAGTTTTATTGTTAGATGCATGTTAGATAGCGTGTGTTAGGTTAGCAACATAGAACGATAATCTTGTAATTAGGCGATGAAACGCCGAGACAGATCGCAGATCTGGCGCTCGGCCACTTTATCAGCGCCATCTACCGTGATCTACGGGCAACTCTTGAAATAGCTGCCGTCCCCTCACTATTCACTTTATATTTTTAATTTAAGTTTTATGTCCTGCCGCCACATTAATATGTATAAAATTTAGCAATGACGCATTACATTACTTAAGTTAAAAATGAAATAGTGAAAGGATATATTTATAAACGGTTGAAATTTCTAAAAAATACAGTTTTAATTTACATTTAATTTACATGCCATGACATACATTCATTTAATACAGTAATCTATTAATAAATGAGTACTACATTAAAATTATTGATAATCAAAAATAGAAAATAGCCTAATTGATTCATTCGAATATAGTAGCCGATCCTGACATTTAAAAAGCACAGGTAATTAACTAATAGTGTATCGGGCGCATTAGTGTTGGTAATTAACGAATAGTGTATCGAGCGCATTAGTGTTGGTCGATTGAGTCGAGAGTGGCCGCTTACCCTTCCTCTACATCTGTAAACATCTCCGAGATAACAATCTGACGTTTGACACAAAGCGCGGTTGCTAGAGATACTATCTTGCCCCCTCCCCCTCTACCCCACTTCCTCTTTCTAATTATTTATTTATGGTTATCATCATACCATCGATGCGCTTGAGCGAAACGCCCCGACGTTTTACACGAATTCAAATTTAGAAACCGTTATCATCTAGGTGATCTTTAGTTGGGCTAAAATTAGCGTACAGCTTTTTCTGTGGCAGTGCAAATGTACTTACCTATTAAGTATAATAAGTTCATAATGTGCTTACTTTGTTATTTTGACGACCTCTGTGGCGCAGCGGGCGAAGGTCTGCCTGCGACGCAGGAGGTTGCGGGTTCGATTCTCGCCTCGGGACAAATGTTTGTACGATCTGCATACATTTTTCCAGGGCGTTCTGGATGTTTTCAATGTATAATAAAAAATATCTATCTATGTCGTGTATTGTATTAAGTATATCACCTAGTACCCATAACACAAGCTCTGCTTAGCTTGGGGCTAGATAATGCTGTGTGAATTGTCCAGCATTATTTATTATTATTTATTTTTTGTTTGAGTCTATAGATAAACTAAGGTGTTTAGGTACTTTACTTATTCTGTTACATGATTTTGCGTCCATTCGAAACTATGTAAATTACTATAATAATATTATCATTCGAAATGATTATGCAACTTGAAACGCAACAGGAAACCTATAAAACCGCATTTTACACGTTGCCAATGGTTATTAAAGTTGAAGAAAAAAACTTTATGACATCTCACTCGAACAAAGTGGCCGGCCAAGGTGTAATTTGATTGAAAGCACCAAAAAAAGTCATAATCATATAATAAGTGGTCGAATAATTATTGGGGTCTTAGGAGCAGGTGAACCAGCGCACGCGCCGCTCGCCTTCACAACGAACCGAAAACAGAAATGATAATTTATTATGGACAGTGAAAATGTGCTTTGTAAAAACACTGGAATTATTTTTTATGTGACTTGTAACCTCCAGAATAAAGTACTCAGGGCAATTGTTAATGCTCCCTGGTATGTAAATGGCGACCTTCATCGACAGAATAATTTTCACGCCACCGTAGATAATTTTCGATCACTTCTTGTCCATCCTAAGGTTGGCTGGAAGAGATCGCTTTTAGCGATAAAGCCGCCCGTTGTACATTATCTGTATTTGTTTTTGTTTTATGTGTTTTTTTTTATTTCTTGGTGTGCAATAATGAATATTTGTATTTGTATTGTATTGTAAGAATACAAAAATACGCAGAGGCTCATGAACAGAGGTTTCATCATCATGTGAACGTCGAGGCTATCCAGCTCTTCGACAACACGGACATAGTGAGAAGGCTCAAAAGAACTTAACTTTTTGAGTTAGTGTAGTGATAGTTATAGTGAAAGCGCATAACTGCTTTTTTAAGGAACGCACGAACCAAGTGTCTTCCCCTTAAATAGAGACGATAAGAAAAGTGCCGATGGACACGTTCTTAGTGATATCATAATAATATTATAAATGGGAAAGTTTGGATGGATGGATGGATAGATGGATGGATGGATGATTGTTACCTCTTCACGCCAAAACTACTGCACGGATCAGGCTGAATTTTTGCATACAGGTAAGTCTAACCCTGGAATAAAACATAGGCTACTTTTTATCCCATAAATCATTTCCCATGGGATTTATGTCGTTTTTACGTTTCCATAGAAACAACGCGTGCGAAGCCGCGGGCAGAAGCTAGTACTTAATAAAATACACTACATAGATAGATATTTTTTATTATACATAGAAATCATCCAGAACACCCGGATCAAATACCTGCAGTTCGTACAAACATTTTTCCTGGGGCGGGAATCGAACCCGCAACCTCCTGCGTCGCAGGTGGACCTTCGCCTGCCGCGCCACAGAGGTCGTCATGGTCGTCGTAATAATAACAAATTTATCCAGACAAAACAACCATTAGTTTTAATGTATGTTAAATATCAATAAATAGGACTTTGCATGTTAAATTCATCGACATTTAAGAATCAGACACTTTTTGAGATAATTTTATAACCATAAAGTTTTATTATAAGCTTGAGTTAATCTCATAATTGAATTACAAAGACGCGGATCTGAGAATTCATATCAAAATAGTGAACATCCATTTTCTACTTATAATAATTATGTTTGAAAGTTTCCTTATTTAAATAAATATTTGAGACAAAAATTTGTGTTTAAATTTAGAGAATCGATGATCACCGTTTTGGTATGCTGACATCTATCGAATATGTCACAACTAGAAGGCCACTTTATTGCTAACTAGACGATCGCCTCGCGGTTTCACCCGCGTAGTCCCCGTTCCCGTGGGAATTCCGGGATAAAATATAGCCTACTCCCTGAAAAGTAAGCTTCCTAACGGTGAAAGAATTTTTCAAATCGGTCCAGTTGTTTCGGAGCCTATTCAATACAAACAAACAATCAAATCTTTCCTCTTTATAATATTAGCATAGATTATTTTATTACGTGCACCAATAAGTGTTCAATCATTAATTCATAGCATTATACAAAATGCCAAATACATATAGTAATATGCCAATAGCATTAAAAAATGACTCCGATACCTAGGTTATTCTCTACTACATACTGTACAAAGCATTATCACACTAATAATATAAATGCGAAAGTTTAGATGTTTAGATATATGGATGGATAGATGGATAGATCGATGAATGTTTGTTACCTCTTCACGCCAAAATGACTGAAACGAACGAACTGAAATTTTGCACAGACGTAGCTTTGAGCCTGAAGTCGAACATAGGCTATTTATACCACAAAACAGTTCCCATAGGATAAAAATAACCTTTAAACGGTTCCATAGAAAAAAACGCGTGCGAAGCTGCGGGCAGAAACTAGTCTTTAATAAAAAAGATTAATATACGAAGAGGCATGAAATGATTAAGATAAAGTTTGAAACCTAAATCTAAAAATAATCGAGATCCTAAGTCCTGTGGTCCTTCGAGCCGTTTTCCGGAAACCTATAAACTTAGTGATCCTTCGAGCCGTTTTCCGGAAACCTATAAACTTAGCACGACATTGACAGGCTCCGATGAATTAGTGTAGCGTGGTAGCCGGGCGAGATTTAGTGCGCCTACCGTACCCTAATTGGCCGGGTTCCGTGCTCCGGGCGCGAACCTCGATTTATAGTGCTCAATAATTGTTTTTGAGATTTGAGGAGAATCCATGATGACCAACAAACAAAATAAGTTTAACTTCAAAACAAAATAAGTACAAAGTCAATACTTGTTTTAAATAAACAGAACTTAAAAAACAAAAGTACTGGCCTTATTGCAAAACAGCGATCTATTCGTGGCTAGCTTTTGGTCAAGTTTTGTCGAAAGTGTTTATAGGTTATTGGATAGAGGACAGATGTTTCTAAATAACTAATAATTAATGTAAACAATACACTTTCTTTATGTAACAATCATCACTGTAAGTATAATAAGGGTTTTTTTTTCTATGCCCTAGCAAAACGTCTTGCCCCCATATAACATATCAAGCTTCAAATTGTAACATTATAACAATGATTGCAATCTGCAGAAAATAAACGAATAGGTATTATATCTTGAAATAGCTAGCAATGATTGCTTAATTAATAAAGATGATTCATTGGCATCTGCATTCATTAACCTGATAGATATGTATCTGTTTCTAGAAGGAAGAGTGCCGCTTGTAAACAAACTATCGACATTTTTATTCAAAAACATATAGCTAGTTTTTGAATAAAAATGTAGGTAGTAGGTAATATTGACTGTCAATTTATTTATCTTGAATGTTATGAATTTTGATTAGTGTAATTTTGTAATATAACTATTTAATTATCTTTAGTCCCCTGACCACTACAATATGTAATCCTGTTGAAACGTCGGAAAATAAAAAACTTTGGAGTTATATAGGTATATTCATATAGAGACTAAATAAATTGTTAAAAAAAAACCTACGAGACGACAGTACTTAACTGAAACTAGAGTTATTTTAATGAACTTTTTAATATTCCATCCCTTTATGTCACTACCAACGTTTCTTGAGCGAAGTAACCTGCAAATATCGATAAAGTAAAACTAAGTATATATTTTTAATATTATTTTACTTGTAATATAAATAATGTAAAATTAAAAATAAATAGTGTTGTGGTGAACAAGTTTAGCGGGTCCTATAAATCGTGCTCGATAAATTCGGTGGGTGTATAAGTCGTCGTTTCAATTATCGCGGAGCAGCTGTCGACTGACCGACTGTATTTATTTTAATCTGACTCATTTCATCGATATACTCACGCACATCCTTAGTTTTTGTTCTAATTCAAAAACTGCTATAGGAATTAGTTTTCAGACATATAAATTGACTGAGTCGTTGAACTTTTGATTAAGGTAGGTAGGTAAATTAGAGAATGATATATACCCAAAGTGTAAATATTTAAGAATTAATCAGGATTCTACAATTCATACAAACTGAATCTATTATAATTATAACTATCTTACCACCGCTTCGCACATCCTGTTTAGTTGTTCAGACTCGAAATAAAAAGAAATATTCATATAATTTTTGATTTCATCATTGATTAGTTCACAAAACAGAGTAAGATCCTTATGATAATACAGTAGATACATTATTGTTACAAACTAGATTTGACCCAATAATGCAATCATAACAAGTGATAAATAATGTTGCAAGCTAAAATTTAAGACTTAAGTACCAAAAAACTCGAAATATTTCATGACTTAATTTGTAACTAAGAAAAATAAAAATTAGCACACATGTCTTAGGAGACAAAAGTCATGAAACAACACTTTAAAGCACTTTAGAGCAACCTTATTACGCATTGCTTATATTTATAAATATTGGTAAATTCTCAACTCCTCTTTAAAACACTTCTAACTTTTTCTTTTTTTAAATTAGTGTGAAAAAGAAGAATTATACCCATCTCTCTCCCTGCTCTGTCCCTCTAGGAGGACAAATGGGAAAAAAATCGATCTGTCTCCCTTTTTGCAACATTTATTATCTGAATAACTTTTATCTGTCTTTCTGTTAGTGACGAGCTGACAGATCGAACAACATTAAAAAAATAAAGTTTGATTTGTCCTCCTTTTTGCAATGGTGGGACATATGAAACTTTTATTAATTGAAAAAGTACTATCTTTCTCCCACTTAGACACGGGGGACAGATAAAACAGTTTATTATTTCCTGTCCTCCAATTAAAACAAGCATTTACTTATTGTACGCTAAAACTGTATACCTTCAGTCTGTTTAGTGGCAAGCCATCAGTTATCGTCACGACGAACTAAAAGACATCAAAATCAATAATTTCCCATACATAACTAGACCAATACAAAAGTAACTAACACATTACAGCATCAACTGTAACAATAACATCTGCAAGCAATAAGCCCAACTCTTCAGCAGGCGCCTGAACGGTCGATTGCCACGCGTGCTAACTGTGTGGAACTAATTTCACTCTCACAAAAAATACCGACTTTTTAGTTCACCCTTCAATTGCATTTGTTTTTTAGTGGCTCAGGTTATAACAGCAAGCACCTTTTTTGTACCAAGTCTATTTGTGTCCTGAGAAATTAAAACATATAGATTGGGTATCTACCATAGAGACATCTAGACAAGAGTGACCAGCTTGTCGTTTCAGAAACGTAATCGTGAGTGAATTACTCCCATTTTCGCCGCTTACTGGTTCTTTTTTTTTTTTGGTCCTTGGTCTTCCGTGGAATTCTACATGCTCATAATAATACTTAAATTAATAAATTATAATTTCATTGATGATTTTATTGTGCTTTGGTCTTCGATCAAAAATCAATGATTGGGATTTTTGATTGAAGGCTTTGGTAAAATAAAATCATCTTTGGATTTCTAAAGTGAATACCTTACTAAGATAACAATTAAATTATAGTTATTATTTCAATAAAAAAAAAATTGCAGCACATGAGATTTTAAAGATTACTTTTTGAACATAGGTTTGCAATTATCTGACCCACCAACAAAGTTTTGTCGGCAGTCAAAAGTCCTTTCAGATATTTTTAAACCCTCAATCTTTAATAATTATTTTCACAGAATTATAAGTACCTACTTGTGTGAAATTTCGCTAATTCCACGTATAGTTGCTGTGTGTGGCGACCGCCTCAGTCGCCGATCCGCGCAATTGACAACCCAACGCAACGGGTTTATTTTGTCAAAGCGCCTCTCACCATGTTTATCTTGACTGCCATTTTAGGTTTTTTTGTAACAACACACGACTTGTGCATTCTGCCATAAAATTTCATAACAAACATCCATAACTTGAGATCTTTTATCAAATTATTTGTCAGAAAGAAACCTAAATTTAGAAAGCCGTTTTATTAAAATATTATACATAATAAAAATATATTTTTCAATTTCACTACATGTCATGTCTTTCGTTGACGATTTGTAGGTTTATTCATGCTTGATTTTTTTATTGACGAAACCAAATCAAAATGCTTCCTTATCTTACTAAAGTTATTTATGTAGATCTAGCACATCATCTTATCTTATCTTAATGTTTTTGTGCAATAAAACTTAAAGTTCAAAGTCTCTCTTATCTTAAGATTTTATGTAGATAAGAATTTTAGGATTTATTCATGCTAATGTTTATGTATAGGTATTTATAATTAGTAGAGCAGTTATTTTTATACATCAAGCCAAAGTTTTTGCTTTTTATAATTTGAAATAATATTACAGTAAAATCTTTAGATGATATTTCCTTATTTTCGGTACAATATCTATACATATAAGTTATGTCCACGCGGTGAAGCCGAGAGGGACCGTTAGTTATCTATATAAGTTAGGCTAAGTTTTGAATGTACGCCAAATTTCATCTTGAACTGTTCAGTAGCTGTGGAATGCCCTACCCACTTCAATTTGACAAGCTAAGTCTCTCCCTATATTCAAACATAATAATTTCTATGAACACTTTCTTTTATATATTTCTTTTATGTATTGTATTGTAGTTGTGGAGATCATCGGTAATAAAATAAAATTCTCATATCACAAATTTTAAGCTCCTTATTATTAGTAGGATAGGATTGCATGTGTCATTTTATGCACTTTTAAAAACATATACACTTTTCTTGCAATGTTTGTAACAAAGCGACTGTAATTTGACAACACATTGTTATCTGACAAATAAAAACAGGTGACTAATAACAGGTATCGATATCAATAAGCAATTTACAGTTTTTGCTACTTAATGACTGAATGGTTTACGCTGTCAGTTATTAATTTGTCTGCTTCTTTTGTAACTGTACAACTCTAGATTAATGCATTGATTTATAATTGAACAAAACCTGATGCCGAGGTAAATCACAAAAATCTTTATTGAACTTTATTACGTTTTGTAGATAAGCGACACAATTAGCTAAACAGCGTATACCAGAACAGCTCTGAAAATGTTAAGGTGTCCTATACAAATCTAATGAGGTGTTTATCAAAAAAGAAAAATAGTTCATTGTACAACTAGGCGAGAAAGTGCCCAATTTCTATAGAGTGTGTCATTTGAACACCTGCCTTGCCTTAAAACGCACGAGGTAGGAATCGCCCTTTCTCCCGAGTTATACATAGTGCTTTAGACTACACCTTCGAGAAAAATCATCGTTTTAGATTCTTCAATATCAATCGAGTAAATTCAAATTGTAAACTCAAAGTAGCAATAAACACGCGCACCTGTGATTTTCACATGGTTCTTTTTTTGAATCATCGTTCCTACGGAAGAGACCGATATCATATGGCGGATTCGGATTAAAAACTTTTTGTCGTTTGACTTTTTATAGAAAATAAACACAGCTACCGGCTGATATTTCAATTTAAAAAAAAATACCACGTTGGAAATTGATTTTCATACACTTTTCTCTACCGCTGTTTATCAGGAGAGAAATGTGTATGGAATATGGAATTTCATTTCTCGCGTTTCCGTGAGAAGTGAAATGCCACAGAGTTTTCTGTCCCGCATTTTAGAACGCGTGCAATGACGTACTTTCTACCGTATCTTTGGAAAGGAATAATAAACTTTCTGAGCAGGTGTAGTAAAAACCCTTAGACCTGAATAGATGGCAGGTATCTTTCGTGGAAGACCAAAGGTTGTGGTATAGTCTCATATAAACCGATGCAGGGTCTATGCCGTTTAATAAAAGTTCAAATTAAAAGCGCCATCTTTTCAGTCTGATCGAACTAGAAAACGCCTCATTACTGTTTACGACATTTTTTCACGTCATGCACCGGCACTAGGTATTATATGTCGGTAATTAATCTCAATAAAATCGAGACAGTAATTTGATTTCTAGTCTAGTCAGATAGAAACGCAAATAAGACCGCGGGAATATTTCAACTTATCATATTATAAAGACGGTATAGATTTTACGATGTACGTACAAACCTCTCTATCAATCACAGTGAATATAATTTCTCGTGTAGCTGTTGTTTTCCGACAATTAGACATGAAGCTTTCTAACCATAGGAAAAAAATACAGGCGTTTGGAGTGATAATATGCTACAGTGCGGAAAGAAAAACTACCATACCATAGATTTACTGTTTAGAATGCTCTATTATTATAACAATCAAAATAGGTGACTATCTAAATCTAAGTCTAAGAAAAGCTAGATGAAAGTAACAGGCAGGACGTAGTTTCATAGCAATAATAATGCTCTAAATACCCAAAAACAATACGTTCCTTCTTCGTAGACATGCAAAAACAAATATAAAATCTTAGTGCACCTTGATACCGTATTTGACTATGATCAAATTTCTGTAAGGTTTCATTCTGCTGCCTACGGTTCATACTCGTCTCAATCAAAGCGGTGTACATCATGATTCTCATAACCCCAGCATGCATTTTCCATGGCGTACAGTGAACCTGTTATTTTCCCATTTGAGCGGTTTTACGACTGTGTTTGTATGGCAGATGGACAGATAGCAATTTGTGCACTTTCCGTCCTAGAAACTTAACGTAATTATTCGCACGCACAAAACGCAAGCGCAGGGGCGTTGAAGCGCTTTGTTGTCTCCTTTTACTGTCCTGTATCTTCAAATTAGGATTGTGAAGGGTATAAGTAAATTTAGCTAAATCAAGAGATACCCTATTCTAGTTTCGGTCTGAGCAGAATACCAGCGCCCTCTGTTCACAACAGTTGGCATTAAGCTGAGCCTAGGCCCATTTGCTACTGCAGCACACATTGATTAATTTTATTGTTAACATCTTTTGTTAAATGTACCTACCTACTGTATATTGTGTTCTTATTATTTTAATTAATTTAAGGCTAAATATTTTATTTTGAATGTGATATGTAAATGTGTGGTGGCAAATAAATGGTATGTCTATGACCTAAACAAAATTGTACTTAACTTTAAAGTTCCACCCGAATACGGAAACAATCGTATGCTAGTAGGTATTGGTGTCAGGGTAGAATATCGAAATTCACGAAAATTGGCTCTATATCAAATCAAATACGAAAGCTACCGAGCTTTATTAAGTAGGTATCATTTAATTTTCTCAGTGATCTCATTCGTTGGTACGTATTTGAGAATAATAATCAACCGTAGAACGTAGGTAGTTACAGTTTTTCGTTATTTTAAAAGCTATAGATTTCCACTAATAAATTCCACTCAAAGAAGGATACAAAAATACAATGCTATAAAAGCTCCTTTACTGCAACTTCATGTCAACATGCAAGTTCAGTCGAATAGATTGATGCAGTAAACCTTTATTGCATTGACCTCTGTAGAAGTTGTGTTTATTATGGTGGTAGAAGGTTACTTTACTGCATTTTGTTGGTACTGTCATGGGGGAGCCTTGAGCTTGTTTGATCTATTTATGAACTTGTAATAGACAGATATTGATCTTGCAGTAAAACTGTAATTGAAAGGCTATCGCTGTTATTCAGTGAGCTTTTTCATATTGACAGCTCTTTCTGATATTGGCTTTATGTACCGACCGACCAACATCTTTATAATGTAGGATATAATTCCTACGTCAATGTTTACTTGTCATTTTCGTTTCAAAAAATTGGTAGGTATGCTCATCGTTCACATAAACTTTGAACGATTTTGAAAGACTTCTGTGTTGGCTGTAATGAAAACAGAAATGAACACTATTTTGGTTCGATAATTCGTAGTCTACTATGAAACTATTTATTACGCTAGTAACAGAACATTAACATCAGTGGAACTATCCAAATTACAGAGTATAAATTGAAGATTTCCTCCTCTGAGGCACATTCATAAGGGTGGTTGCACACGTTGCAAATGCGGCTACACCACGCAACCGAGAAAATAAGGGGTGAAACACACGGCATGACACCTTGCTTTATAACTGCGTTTTCCTGAATAAATTAAGACGATGCTTTTCTTTGTTATGGAAAGTTTTATGACGGAGACACTTACTCGGGTACCCGGTACCTACACATATGCCTCCACCACAGAAATATTAATAACGTGCCTTGTTATTCAGATTTCTGTGGCCTCCACATACCTCTAAATACTATGGTTATTACATAATTAGGTGATACTTTTCAGAAAAATATACGTAATTAAAACTATGGATTTAAATGAGGTGATAACATTCCTAAGTTTTCAATAAAGGGAAGCAATCATTTACACTTATTTTATCTTATTTACTACTTATTGCTATGAATAACTGGGATATCTAAACATACGCCTGTCAAACAATACAATAATATTGGCTTATTTATATATTTTAAGAGTAAATATTGTCCCTAAAGCCTTGGCATATTACTTATTGCTATGAATAACAGGGACATCTATATACATTTGATAAACAATACAATAATATTGACTTCTTTATATATTTTAAAAAGTAAATACTGTTCCTAAAGCCTTGGCATAATTCCTTAACATAGTTCAGCTTGAAACCGGCCGCAATACTGAATGATTTAACATAGTACGTACCGTCACGTACATTCGGCCACTCAGGTTTATTTGCACCTTTATTTATTGCGCCAACATTTGCCGGCGACTGTACGGAATGTTGCATGCAAAGCCCTACTATCGTTGAAGTCCGGAAAGCAGGCATAGTCGTACGACTGTAGTGGATGACTGTACTGGAAAAACTTCCATGGATGTGAGTTGAATCGTAATTTAGCAGGAAACGTGGACTTTGAGTAAATCATAAAGCTGTTTGTGTTTTGCTCTACCTACATTATTTACCATGAGGCCCACCACGCTAGTAGAATTGTCCACTTTGTACATACCTACTTATAATAAAGTGTTTTTGTTGCAAACAATACAAAATTAAATGACAGAGAAAAGGCGATTGGATAAAGTTCGTTTCTTAAGGTTGAAATTAAAGGAGTTCCTTCAACATTAAAACTTTAAAAAGATGTTCGAGGAGGTTTTGGACTTCATGCGAGTTGAATAAAAACAAAACATTGGCTGCAAAGTCTGTTCTAATTTCAAATGTTAAAAAGGTCTCCTTTGACGCTTTTGCAGACCTTTTTCCTTGACAAATAATACATTCTCCCATATCCCTACTACTGCTATCTTCTAAGTGAAATCTAATAGGTTTACCTCACCTATATATCAACACTTGATCAACACCCACATACATAACACTGCACTGTGTACCTACATATTGCAATTACCGTGATATAATGGCTAGTTATTAAGCAATTTCTGAGCAAACATGGCGTCTTAGCACACAGTGCTTGAGTGATATTCCCATGGCTTAGGTTACGGGATTATAATTTACAACTCACCCCGATCCCGTTTTTTATTATAAATGTATAGTGTCAATGGCTTACCTTCACACATAGTAAACATATTCAGCAGGTTCCCATCTACTTGTTCCTTTCTAGGCATATTTCCAGTTGATATTATTTCTGATAGATGCTCTATCAGTGCTAAGTTACAAAGTTATCGTTTTTTTTTTCATTTATTTAAGCTTTGTTTTAACTTATTCGATCTACAGCTAACATAAACCGTAATTCCGTTTGTCCGTCAGCCTCAGTCGTAGTTGATTATGTACCTTCCTACGGAAGTAGGTAAATACAGTCAACTCGTACACTTTTTATCTTAAACTAATAAAAATACAATAAACACACCTAAATTTCACGTCAGATGTCCAGATGCATTCGTACCGTACATTTAGTTTCTAAATGCATGCATCTGGAACTACTACGACATTAATCGGCTGTCCGGTGTGCGACTCGCACACCGGACAGCCGATTAATGTCGTAGTGCGAGTGGTACTTACATTGATCGGCTGTCTGGTGTGCAAACGACATTACAACAATCTACTCTACTTATATCTCCAAACGAAACCGCCAAAGAAGGTTATAGCAGACATTTTTATCAGCACATAATGTCCACTGCTGAACTTGCTTCCCCCAAATGAACCACACCACGTTATTATTATTTAATATTATTCAAGTCATTTATACCATTCACCGCTACTTCTACTTCAAATTTACGAAACCACATACTTTGACTTCTATAATTTCTAGTCGGTACTTAGTAGTTCTTTATAAAGCCATTAAACCACTTATAATGAAGCTGAGTTTATAGCAGGTAGGTTTTTACGAACACATTTCATTTAATTACGAAATTCATATAGCTATTACCACTATTACTAATAAAGCCAGCAGACCGTCTCGGCAGCGCTAATTATAAAAGTGGAAGGCTGCATTGACCTAATTCTTATAACATTGCCAGACATGATGATCACTTTAGAAATTGCAATAACGTGCAACAATGAGTTGAGTAGATAAGTTTTAAAACTTTTAAACCCATCATGGTACCTAACTTTTAAACCCATCACCCATTTGTAAAATCACACCCACTTTCAAAAACGTAGCGATGTGATAACTCGGCAAAAAAGGCGAAAATTTAATAATTTGCTCTACAAACACCATATGCCATAAAGATATATATAAAAGACATGTTCATAACATGTGCATCACTATCTACAATAAATTACCGGAAGAATTAAAAGAACTAAATGGAAATATATTTAGGAATAAGATAAGAGGATGGCTACTTGAAAAGTGTTTTTATACAGTGAACGAATATTTGGAAATTTGAATTGTAGCTAACATGACTAAGTAATATAATTACCTATATAATAATATGACTCGCATAATATTTGCACGCCTGCGTGCAGGCTGAATACAATGACTAAACTAGTTATAAGATCTGACATATTGTATAATTTTGTATTCTTGCAAATAAACTATTTGATTTGATTTGGTTATTAACTTTAAAGTCATTTACAATGGGCATTTACCATGATTTGAGTTTTGAGCTTTCCAATATTTCGGCACTTTCACGGCAATTACATTCATATTAATTAATAGATAATAACTAATACCTTTTTAAAACTTATTTTCGCATACTTTCATAGTAACATGTAAGTACGTATAGTCTCAGATCATCTCCTTGATCGCTTATCCCATACCTAGTGATACTTCACACTTTTTGTTATCAAAATCATTATTTGCAAGACCTTATAATTGTTGCGTACCCGAACTTATCAATAGTAAGTCGATCAAGGATAAAACCACTTATCAGCGTCTGTCGTACAACTGGATTTTTGGGAAATTAAAGCTATGCATTTTTATCGTTGGCATTTGCCACATATGTACATACAATAAAAAGACATTTATTCACAAAGAAAATTATACTAGTATTTACAATTGAAACAATTGAGCTAACTGCCGACTGTTGCAAACAGTCTACAGATAGCTCAACTGATCCATATCAACACCAGTCGGAAGCAATACAATAAATAAAATAAAATAAAATAAAATTAATAAAATAAATTAAATAATAATTAATTACATACAATGAAATTAACATAATTCAACATTTCCTAAAACTTAGACATTTCATGCAGTTGTGCAGTTAATCAACCGATATGTTGCTTGGTTTAATTTTGGTTTATAATGGGGAGCTTCATTATTTTCTTGCATGTTGATTACTTACCAAATACGATCGCTGGAACAAATAAAAATCCACTTTTATCACATGTACGTATTTTATGAAATGTCGTATCCAGCTATTTTTAAACTACATTCGATAGTCCACACCACTAATTAACCCAATTCTATAGTCTCCGTAAACCGTGCAGTTGTGCAGTGCAGTAAATCTGCCGACATGTATAACGGCATGTTAATGCATTTTATATTGGTTCAATTGGGGGAGCGTCGCGGCTCCAGGAATGTCTCGCTGTGTGGGCGAAGACCACATACTCTGGAATTGGCACACTGCACTACGCAGTGGATTAATGAAGACAATCAGCCTTTGATTGTTGCTTGCTGTGTCTGTGATTTGTACAGGACTCTAGCTTTTAAGGATTCCGTGGCATCGTGCCTATAATTTAAAGTGGTTACCTAGGATTGAGGATTGTAATTTCAATGTGAACAGTCTGTAACCTTATTTGAGCTTATAACCTCTTTAGTACTCTTAAAGCTTTAGATTTTACGACAGATCCAGGATAAATAATTTTTTTAAACAGTTTCTTAAGCTAATGTTATCCTTACAACAAAATCATATGAGTAAAAACTGCAAGCCTCCAACTGAGATAGTGTTAGCCATCTGGATTTGGAAAGATTCCGATTTTAAAACAGAAACAGTAACTCCTAATTTATCCAAACATCCAAAACAAGAGAAACAAGCAGGTCATACGGATGCAATCGTGCGTTTAGACGCAGGCGCATATGCCGCCGTTCCCTGGAAGGCGATGAATAACTCATTGTCCGTTCGTCCGTCCGTCGTGACGCACGCTTCTCAGAACGCACTGACCGAGATACTTGACCCGGGGATTTGGCAGAGAAATGCACTAGAAGACTTCTTGCAATTTCACTTATCATAACCAAGGTTGCTGCAAGGTTCGGGTTAATCCAGAAATCCCCAATCTATCTTTAGTTAGAGAAACTCAAACTTAAGTTATTCCCTAGCTAGATAACTCTCTACAAAGGAAATATCTAAAGTTGGATATTCCCTGACTCTCACTCATTCATTTCAATTTTCTTAAAGGTTTGATGTACTGTAGACCTGGATCCTCAACTTGGGGTCCGAATTTAAAAACGTTTCTTATTGGCATGTCATGCAAGATAAAAGAACCGGCAAGGATGTTACTCACTATGTACCTAGATCCTGTTATCCTGTTTGTCCCCCCAGGGTTCAATGAATAGAGGAAAGTCGGCATCGATTCTCATACGGTACCAGTCAGTGCATTTGCATTAGGATGCACATCACGCCAGAACATTCGCACAACTATTGTGATACCACTTTATGGTTTCGGCGGGCCTTTATACTCCTAGTTAGTATTCAATGTGAGTTTCATACGTTTTTTCATGCCATTAAAATGTCGTGTCAGGGCAATAATGTTGAATGAGCAAAATTTGCGTGATTCAACATGATTTATTAGCAGTGTGATGTCCCAATTACCTAAAGTACATGCTATTGCAATACGCATAGATGTGCCGTTATTTAACCATAGGTTGATTTGACAGCAAATCTGAGGCCCTATTCTGCTAATTAATGGCTTCACTATGACAATGGTACCGTCAAAGAATGACACAGTCATATTGGCAATTATACCTTAGATGCAAGAAACTACAGATGGAGGGACGAACGTCAAAAGTGTCAAGGTTGAAACCATTCTATCAATATCTCCGTGCAAAGAGCACATTACGCACTAGAGTTTCTTTCATCTAAGGATTTTACGTGACGATTCTCTGACGTAGTTGTGCAATTGGATAGCAGAATCGGGCCCTTGCTTTGATAGTTTCAGCATCTACGGAATCTATGAGTAGGTGGTTTTTCGTCGTTAACCAACAAATTCCATGTTGACACATGATTCTCCCTTGTCTTCAGGTAAACCGGCCGCTCACAATGAAAAAGGAAGGCATCCAGACCCGGAACCGGAAGCTGAGCAGTAAGAGCAAGAAGAAGAAGGGCGGCATGGGCATGGGTGGTGGTGGCGCGTGCGCGTTAGCCCTCGGCGGCGTCATGGGAGACATGATCAAGCCTTTGGGAGACGCCACGAAAGGCTTCGGGGGCTCTGCCTTCCCTTCTGCTATGGACTTTGGTATGTGAATAACTTTCTGTGCATATTAACAAAACTGTGATTGTGCTTTTTGTGTCACGCTTGCTTCTTTCACACTGTCTCTATCTTTCATTACCGATTCCTGATTACAAAACATAATTTCGTTTATTTCACATGCATCTGTTCCACCAGCTTCTGTGATATGTTATCTCTTTTGGGATATTATCTCTTCATATTTCTAGTAACTCGCCATCTTCATTTCAACATACTTTTATATTAGTAACCCCATTTAATTTGTAACAGTACTTAGTTTGTCTGCTATCCTCGTATAAACCGTGTTTATTTCAGGGATAGATTTTACTGTGTGAATTGCACCGTTATCTGTCAATTGTGGCTAGATTAGATAGTGTCCCTAACAGTTATCATTTCTCCACCAGGTCAACACCAAGTGGGCCTCGTGCACCCGGCAGCCGCTCACATGTCGCATTGGTACGGGGCGCCGCACCAGGGCTTCGCCCCGCCGCCGACGTCGCACAACCCCTACCACCACCACCATCTAGCGCAGCTTAACTCTATGGTAAGTTCTGACTCTGACCAATCATGATGAATTCTGAATGTTGTCCAATTCTATGGTAAGGATTTGATTTACTTTCTTACTACCTGTGCCTGTGGCTTAGCGACCAAGGTGTCTTAATCTCCAATGAGAAATCGTAATTTTGGTCTATTCTGTGCAATGTTCTGACATAGCCAACCTTTATTTTGTCTCATCCAGAGAATTCCTTTTAATCCCCTCTGTAACAATTTGCTTTGTCTATAGAGTCTAGAAGGAAAATAGAGCCGTAAACCTGGATCGCAAAGAAAAAGGGTCGGTTAGAAAATTTTCAATATCTTCAAAGTACCTAACCTAGCTTTATGAAAAAAAAACCAAGCATATATATCAGTACTCAGATTGTTTCCTCGTAAATGATGATCCTATACTCCAACAGCCGTAAGAAAGCGATTTCTCAAAAAGTTGAACCATATAGCGATCTTCCCGCGTCGTCCTGCACCTTGTTCATCCTGTTCCTGGTCTTCGAAGATTGGATCCAGTTTTAAGAAAACGCTGGAGTACTCGCTGAACTGTAGAAAGAGTCACACCAACAGTTGTCGCTGTATTTCGCTGACTGTGCCCATCTTTAAGCATATTCAGGATCCTGGTACATTCTTCAGGAGTTAACGACATGATGACATCAGAATATCATGTATAAGGCAGAGACACCATATTTATAACTTTTTATTGCAAAACTAAAACGACTGCGAAACAATTGATTTGAATTTCTGGGTACTGTATTCCAATCAACCATTATTTTACATTTTTTTTTATACAATTATCAGAAATAAATGATTTTTTTTTATTATTTTATGTGGCATTAAATATTCTTTAATTTAGTCTTTATTTCGTAAAGCTAGGTCAGGTACTTTTGAAGTTATTAAAGATTTTCTAACCGACCCTATATCCTTGCGGTCATGTGTATAATGGAGAAAGCATCTTCATTGCATCAATAGATACTGAGACTGATGATAGGGTCTACTGGCTCCTATAATTTTACCATATGATCAAATTACAAAGATTTCATGTGGTTAACCATTATAATTCTTGTTTCAGACTGGCTGGAGAAGTGAATACACGTGATAAGTGACCCAAACCCCTGTCGTCGGATACCAACGTGCAAACCGTGGTCCCTGACCGCGCCCACGCAAGCAATCCCAGCTGTGATCACCGAGTGGTATCTACTACTTGAAGCTAAAGAGACTGTCTAACAGAATTGATGTTTGTAAAGTGTTGTTTACAAGAACATATCCAGTGTGTTTCAGTGTCCCAAGACTTTGATATTCCGTGATCGTTTTCCTAAAAGTATTAACTTTAAGAGTGTTTTACATTAGCGAAATTGTACAGTATTAAAATTAGCCGGTGAATATGCGGCTTAGTACTATAGTTCAAACAATTTTGTGTATTTTGTACATAAATATTCTGTTCCTGTATAAATTTGATTTAGATTAATTATTTAATATTGTTTTTCGCTATAGGAATTGTCAAGTGTTCTGATGGCACGTTTTTGTACATTTTATTTGTAGATGTAACGAAATGCAATAGTAATTTATGTACTAGTTATGTAAAGAAATGTATATAACAGTTTAAAGAGCAAGAGACAGAACTGAATTTTGTGGATAACCTGTTAAAGTGGCCACGATTGGACATAACATTGTAAAATGATTGAAACACAGATTTGTATAATAAAGTTTCATTTTATCTATACTTACCGTGGTAAAATTTAGGGTATTGAGTGGCCATAAACGAATTATGAGAAGATGATTGTGGATAAAAAGAGTCACAAAATATAATGAAATTTGTTTAATTGATAGGGAATTACTTTTTCTCATGAAATTGATAGGACCTATTACTAATAGATACTATTACTTGCAAGCTAATATAAAAAGCACCCCCACTTTGAATGTTTTCATCCTATTATCGTTTAATCTGGTATCTAGAAGCAAAGTGTCTAGTTAACAATAGATTTAAAAAGCACTTTAGACCATATTCACAAACATCATCTCCCAATCCCATGTAAATAAATTGTAAAGAAAATATTGTAGAGAATTGAATTATAAGACTCTGAGTAAATTGTAAAATAGTTATCACAGCAAAAACAGCCTATTATATCCCATACCTAAAGTTTTTAGTTTATAAAACAAAACATTGTGAAGTTGTGTATTTTAAATGAATTGTGAATAAATTATCAATATTGATATTAAGTTTTATTTTATTTTATCGTATCCATTGATGAATGAGGTGGCAATTTTGTTCGTTATAGGTTAGATATGTAGTCACCTGCCTTACTCTATCAAACTAAACCTTTTTATCACAAATTTATTGACGCAATTCCGAAATTTATTGGTCTAGGAGCGCATTAACTTAGCAATCAACTGTGTTGCAAGTGTTGCAACTACATCACAGCACAAGGGAAATAAATTCCCTCGGTAATTCTCGACAGAACCGTTATTTAAATACGCTGCATAAAAATTCATGGCAACACCATGTAATCCAAAAACATTCGTCCAACTGCCCCGACACTTTAAGATCAAATACGAATCTCTCAAAGTCCAAACTGTCGTTTCTCTAACCCTCGGATCAAATCTTTGAAATAGGAAAGCAAATCAATTGACCATCCAATTACGGCGTCTTATACTCCGCCATAAGTCACGGGATCAATTCCGCCATTCCGCAGAAAAAGTCGTCCAAAAGTCCGCTTATCTCGCGGCAAATTGAAAATGCAGCGGGCCGTATGATTGTGAGGCAAGGACGCAGGACGGGACGCCACCGACATACGGACCTATTCAATTTTAATCGTATTTCAGAAGAATGGACATCGTATAAAAGCACCTATAAAACGCTCCCTATAAACCTTATTAAGTTGATTTTATTTGCGGTCCGGATTTGGAAGGCCTATTGTTGACACACAATGTTTGGTTTTGATCTTTTTAAGTTGCGACTTATCAGTGTCTGTGTGCTTTTTCGCTCCGTTGGTTCCGGGTTGGTTCCTGACAGTTGGCAATCTCTGCAAATACGAATGCAACGACCTTTTGGCAGAGCTCGACCGAAGCCAAATTGTATTCTTGAAATGATACAAAGCAGATCCGGTTTGTATTGACAGATTTAATTTAATCCATGAGCTTAACTATCAGAAATGATGCGACGGTTGAAATAGATTCGATCATAAAAAGTATGAGACCAAATGATGAGAGCTTTTTTCTTGAGTAAAGAAAGTGTGTCCCAAAAGTAAAATCTATACAAAAAGAAGGGAATATTCGAGTTGCAAACACGCAGGCACCGGCATAAGTCACCGGGCGGGTGATAAATGCGCCGCTAGCGCGGGAAAAAATGTCGCGCAACAAAAACCGCGCCATCACTCTACTGGATTTATTGGTCACGGCAACACTGCGGAATATTTGAGAGTGCGAATATTCTAAAGGGCCGTTAGACTGGCGATTATTCGTCGAGCAACTTTCATGAGCTTTTAAGTTTGATTTGATCTCTACAACAGATAAAACAGAGCAAAATTTATATTTATTTCTCTTGTAAAATAAAATTGACTAACTAGTTAATACAAAAATTAGAGATTTGTCGAATTGGGTGGTAGAATGGAACTAACCTGTGTGCTTCTAAGATTTAAATCTTTGGTGTGGTTGTATACCTCCCACTTGACCACTTATTTATTACAAAGTTTGAAGGCATAAAGTTGCCAGTTTACAACGACCTTTGGTCAGCAACAATCCAAAGGGCAAAATATTCTTACACCTCAGTCGGAATGTCCTACCCCCCGATGTGATGCCACTTCACACTTGGCTAAATTACGACCGTAAACTGCCGGTCGGTACCACTAAGGCCTGGATAAATAATTACATCACTCGCTTGCAAATTATGCAAGAGTTTTACGAGTAGGCTGGATTGTAACTCTCGAAAACATGAAAGACCAGCCCCGACACGTGTTTCTATGCATTGCTGATGCCTCTTCCGTATATCTAGTTGTTGGTTACCATGTAGTAAAGAGTACGGTGGCATAGGCACTGTTTTAAAAACAACAATGTTGCGAGTTTGCACATAGACAACTTCAACTTTACTTATGATCACCAAAAGATCGGCCAACAGCTTCGTTGATTAACTTTGACGTACCTAGGTATAATGTATGGAAACTTTTGTCTAAAACGACAATTACTATGCAGTTGTCCGATTATCTTTTTGAAGATGACATGACATGAAATGACCTGGATCGTGAGGTTTGTTCTTAACTCTGGTGTCCCGCAAGGTGAGGCTTTTTGCCTATAGC
This sequence comes from Eupithecia subfuscata, assembly GCA_963564075.1. NCBI lineage: Eukaryota > Metazoa > Arthropoda > Insecta > Lepidoptera > Geometridae > Eupithecia > Eupithecia subfuscata. Next base: position 11,416,650 of record OY751103.1, on the reverse strand, counting down.
AGGCATTATAGGTCGGTCCATAGGTAAGGTACGTTAAGATAAGGTAATACATAACCTATCGCTTTGAAATAGAAGGAACTGCTCTCTAATGAAATAATTACACCACTAGTACTTACCTATTATTCACACGGCCAAAGGAATAAGCTTAGAATCAAAACGTTCTCGTCCCATTCATTTTAGACAAATTGCAAAAGCTTGGGAAAGATAAAATTGAAATGGCCTATTGTTTCGCTTCTGGTTTCCACAACACTAGGAAGCCTGTGTTTATGTAGGATGACTGAAAAAAGGCGGCTGTTAAGCCAATTAGGCTTCTTATAATTGGACAGCGTCATCGACTATGACAAATTAGGATCTAAGCTGTATGGACGATATTTTTTTTTTTTTTTTATCTAACCTGTTTTGTCCCACTGCTGGGCAAAGGTCTCCCCCAAACTCTTCCAGGAATCACTTCGTTGGCCAAGTTCCACCAATCTACCCGGAATGCGTCGATGGAGTGGACGATATAGGAATTGGAATTGGAGATATGGGAAGTGAAAGCAAAATTTTCGGAGGAACGATAGAGCAACAGTTTTTTCAGATTTCCAAGTGAGTTTACCAACATTATCTACTTTCAGACCATTGCTATACCTTAAAATTGTAAGTAATAAAATTTTCGAATTATTCTATAACTACTTTAGAGATTCAAAAACCATTTGTGGAATTGTAATACTAACATGCGGTTGTTCGTAAGTACGCTGCTGTGTGAATACCAATCCTCTTGTCGACGTGAATTCGGCAAGAGAAAAAAATATTTGATCTTTGATTAGTTAATCAGCGTACTAACCGGCTGCAAGAAAGACATTTCACAATGAAATTACTTGTCTTCAAGAAAAGTACTTATTCATAAATTTGCACCGAGTCTCATGATAAAATCCCTCATCTCGAAAGGATAGAGTCCAGTGGGTCGCGAGTAAGGGATAGTGCACACTCGAGCGGTCGCTGATCCGGGAATCAATCTCGCCTTAGCCTATCTCACTGACCCTGCCTTGGTGGATGTGATGTTTCATTTGCTCAGATTTGAAAGGGTGCTGTGGAATGCTTCCAGCATTTTTATTGCTGGAATAATAAGTTAGGCACTTGCCCAAGGCCTCCCTAGTATAGCATGAACATAAAATAAGAGTCACACTATTCTCTAGAGATTTTTTTATCGTAAGTTGGTCTAATTTACTGACATGGTTTGATTATAATAAGTAGGTAATTTAAGAAAATTAATAAAATGTTAAAAGTTTGGCGTATCTAAGCTAACTTTCTGGAATTTTTAGGTACCCATAGAACTTTGTCTGAAGATGTAATTTGTATTCTGTGAAAAATGTATCGCCACATAAGATAGATAAGGAGAAACTCAACAATCTCTCTATCTAAAAACTACCTGGAGAATGTTTACATTTATTACGTGAAATAACGTAAAATTTAAATATGTACCGATCATTAAACAGAGTAATAAACGATGACAAAACCAGTTCCATCGCATGTTAGAATCAGAGAGTTCTGTTCCGAGAACTACTCCTATTAGATAACAGATCAGGGATCATTTAAATTAAACAGGAACGATTAACTCGACGCAACGGAACCCGAACAGCAACTATATAAACTTGAAAATCTTAAACTCGCCGAGAATCTGGATGATACTTTTTATAATTCGTTATTTACGTACGCGGCTAATCATAATAAACAAAAAGTGTGTGGATCGAGTGTCCGTCTGTAACCTAATAACGTTGAGGATCCACCTGCGCAACTCCCTGCACATTAACATTATAATATATACGAAGAAACGAACCTTAATGCAGACAGAGGAACTGCTGTAATTATTATTTGGTGTAAACGTATTGAATATTAACGTTCGGTATTGGGGGCAGTAATAATGTTTTTGTGAGGAAGGTATGCTAATAATGTTGTAGCAACGGACGCCGGTAACAAGGGTTGAGGCAGGTGACACGGCAAAAACTGACAGAATTTTGATATTGACGCATATTTCTGTCATATTTTGAGACTTGATGGAGTATCCACATAAGTTTCTGCCTGGCCGATTAAAATTGTCTCTTTCGTTCATCACCATAAATTCCTGTGAGTACAGTCTTTTTGCCCGCGGATCCTATTCTTGTGTATCTTATCAGAAAAAAGGTCCCGCTAAAGAGTTTTGTTGCTGCGTTCTTATAAGCTCAACGTCTTAGACCTTTTGTCAAAGCTCAACGTAGAACTTGGTTCTGGTACAGGACTTAAGAGTACCTAAAAGAAATATATAAAACTTGCAAAGAATAATCTGCAGCCATGCAAATTCCATTCAACCCTTCCATTAAGAGGCTTGGCTGAGCAAATGTTCTAATTTAATACAAAAGATTTTAAACATAGCTATTAACATCACCTGTGGCCACGAAAGGTGCAAGTCGGCCTGTCCCGGACGTATTCAGGAGATAGGGATTACGTGGGCAAAACACTTTCACTTAAACAAAGAAATCCTTGAAATGAAATATGATTTTGTTGAAACTCGTAAAATTTGTATTGCAAGATTCTCAACTAATAAATCACCATGATGCACAGGTTCAGTCCGTTGACATGGGAAAATAGAATAGAATAAAAATTTATTTAACACACAATAAAACTGAGTGACAATAAAAACAAAAAGTTACACTAGAACTCTACATTGAAGGCTGCATAAAACAAACAAACGTAGGTGTACAATTTTTTAGCATTTTTTTAGTGACCGTGTCACAAATCCAAAAGTATCAAAAGATAATATAACCTAGGAATAACTTTCAGTGTGTCAGATGTACTCTAACCCGCATTTACATCATCTTTATATTTTTTTACGAGAAATTTCATTAGTTAATTTAAAACCTTTTGTAGGTTAGTTACTTCTAGCACGTTAGAAGTAAGGCCCTTGACGTTCAGTCTTATTAGTATACCAACGTAGATAGCCCACTTTCCTTTCCCCTTGCCTACAAGTACATCCCTGAGTTCGTTTATTGGCCAGCGGCTTCTGACGTTCCGACCTCACTAACGGAAGTTTGGCCACGCACCTTTTAGTGCCTACAATGGGCACTTGACCTGATTTCGGCCTATTGTTTCGTGTTAGCTATAAAGGATAATCAATATTTCGCCACGTTCTAAGTTTTGCTAGCTTATTGAATGTGGGCGGGCAGTAGGGGATTGAAATTGAAACCTTTACAGCATTTCTGAATCGCATCGTTTCTTTGATCTGTAAAATTTTGGTAATTCCGCCGTCTTCATCTGCAACTTGACTGTAATGCCAGTGCTCGGTACGCCTACAAACTATTGTGCGAGTCGCTAAGTCCTAATTAACAGTTTTTCTGAAATTTTCAAACGCAACTTATACTGAAATTGCAGATCATTCATTATATAACCTTCACACACAAAACTTCACCACCAAGTCTATAAAATTCTTATCAAAATTCAAATAATTCAGGTTTGGTTTTGTTCCACCAATAAGATTATGTAACATACCAATGCTTTCTAACTGAAATAGTAGCCTTATTACTTTACCCAGTTACGTACCCGTTGCCCACCTTTAGATTTATCGGTGTGGTTGTGCAACCTGATCTTGCCAGGGTGCTCTGAGATTACATGTCATCGGTCACCGCACGCGCCTGCATTGATCGTCCCAACGAGCCAGGTGATCGTTTTGGATTATTGATTTAATGGAGCTACAATCAGGTTTTGTCAGCAGATCTGTGGTGAACATCGGGAATTTCTGGGATTTATGTTCAGATTTATAGATCATAAATACAAAATTTATCGTTAGATTTTGCACAGTATAATTTCGCAGTAATTATATTGTGCAGTTGAGGTGGTGACACGGCAAAAACTGACAGAATTGTGCCAAATCTAACCGGCGATAACAGAATGATTTCTTTCTAAATATTTTTAGAAGGAAATCATTCTGTTATCGCCTCGACTCGGGCCAACTGGCTATCTCTGGTGAGGGAGGCTAAGAACAACCTCGAGTCACTGCACCACTCCTGTAGGTGCCAAAGCAGGTAGGTTAGTATTCAAAAATAAGTTTTGTTTACATAGACTGAATAAGAATAAGACAAGTAAAAGCGAATCGGTAATTGGAAACAAACAGTCCAAGGCCCTTTAAGTGGTGAGCACCAGCCTTTAGAGGAAATAATCGTCAAAACTAGATTGCTAGGTAAGGTTGGTATAACGTGAGCAGTAACAATAAAAGGTTTAAGAGATTTCAAAGCAATAATTTAGGTTTACGAAGAAACACATGTAAAGGGAAATGAACTGATCAATTAAATTCGCACTTCATTTCATTTTATGAGTATCCAATGATTAAAACGCCACCTAAGTGTATAGTAGAACAGATGTCTAGAGATGGTTCCCCAAGGCGAAATTCTATTTAGCGGATGTAACAATAGCGTTGCACTAGAAATAACTGAAAAGGCATAAAAAGCAGGTCATAGAAGTGGATGGCATAAACTTTAGAAGACACATGGCCTAAGAGACACAAAGGGAATTTGGTATAGAATTGTACAAAGCTACCACCTCAAATTCAAAAATCTTATGAAAATATTAGAGTCTCCTAACTGTCTGCTTTGTGGAGTCATAGAAGATGTACATCATCTTCTGACTGAGTGTGTACAGAGCCAGTCTTTAAGATCACATTTGGAATGCACTTTTAATTAAATTTGTTACATATTGGCATTTTTCAAAGCATCTTAGCCGCCCCGCTTTGCACGGCGGCTGCCAGGATTCTCTATAAAATGGTATTATGATATTTTATAAGATTAGCAAATAATTGAATGTACTAACAGGGCTGACGTAGTCAGCGTTGGGCTAAGAGCCCTTTAAAAAATAAGATTTGAATAAATAAAAAAATAAATTGCAGTTGAAAAGCAGGGGAAACCATTCATAATGATCAAGAATAGATAGGAATACAAGGAGTACCTACTGAGTTTGCGATGCAACCAAAATGGCAACGGATTTAGTGTTAATGACAGTTGGGTTAATATAAGAACCTACATGCCGGAAACTGCACTTCTATCAGCCTTATAAATTGTTCAATCTACAACAATGCAACGAAGCTATATTTTATCATAGCCCTTGCTTTTGCCTATAGCACCTTTAAACAAATACACCTTACACGAGCACCTTGCTCCAAATATCACCTGTCTCTTTTGTTCGCCAGTGCTCCTGCTGTTGTCTTTTTCTTTCTTCTTCTAATTTGTTGGGATTTGTCCCACTATCTGTGTAAAACGTATATACACAAATAGTAGATGGAGTACTTACATAACATTCTGTGGTGTCCATCATAGAAAATGTATGTTTGATTTTTTAGATGATAATATAACTAAATAATGTTTTTTTTATATATAAGATTCCAATTGCTTCGGCAATCTCATCTGCTCGACCATTCCGACTACAATCTAAATAAATTTAAATATTTCTTATTGAAAACTCCTTTGCTGAATGTTATTTTGAATTGTTTCACCTCATTACGCGCACGAATATCAGCAAGCCTTTCAGATTTTATACTTACTCCATTTAGTGGAAATTCGACTCAAGATCGAATAGTTTAAGGTTTATTTTAAAATGTATTGAGAAAAGGATGAAAACTTCCATCTTATTCCTAAGTAGACAAATTTCAACCCAATACGTTGCACTAGAAATTTCTAAATTGACTGATTTTATATCTGCAGCGATTAAATTCTTATCACCGGAGCAAAATAAACTTTATTCGTAGAACTTAAGGTTCGATTTAAGTTGTTCACTGAGTTATTCTGAGGTGTGAAAACATTCTCGTGGTATTGTAGAGGGAATGCGACAATTCGCTCATTGGAATACAAAACTGGGACTAATGGTGACTATTCTTTGTGTCGCCAATTAAAATTATTCTTGTACGATACTGGGCTCCTATTATATCTGGTTACTTCTTAATTGGATACTTTCTAGGGCCTGTTTTTTGTTGGAACATCTCCAGTTGGATTTTGAACTTACATAAACAAAGTTAATGACCACCTTAAAAAATATTCGCTGATTGATGTTTTTGAAATGAAAACCTTCTAGGTGAAAGTTTTCAGAGAACACTCTTAAACCTATGAAATTTTACAGAGAGAAGCTGATATAAATACTTCTAATTTGAATTAAAAATTGTTTTACACTAATGTCTAAAATTATTAATATTCTGTTGTCTTTTACACATTAACTTTTATGTCTATTACACATTGAACAACTTATAAAGAAAAATACAGCTAACCTAATAGAAACAAATAAGATTTTACAATTGAACCAGTTGTATGTTATTTCATGGTTATTTGAGTAACTGGCAAGAACTTTCTAGCCTTAATGCAAATTTTCAGGAAAGCAGTTCTTATTTGACCCACGAATTTAATCAAATCCTGTCTCACTTAATTAATTGAGAAGTTTCAGTAGATGCGTGTAAAATTTGCATAAACACAGCGTTCATTTCAAAAGAACAAAATAAAGCACAGAATGGCGAGCTCACATGAAATAAATCGAGTAAAAAAATCGATTTTAAACGTTCGATCTTCAGTGCATGGACGCAATTAAAGGCTTCCGAGAAACCGAGAGCGCACGAATATAGTCGCTCTTTGGGGTGTGCGGGGAGTGATGTACCTATACCTTTAGTTTTAGGTCATTAAAAAAATGTTGACTGACATTATGGATTCTTGTTGAAAAAACGTATCTATTACAATAACTTAGCTACATGGATATTAGAATTATGAAGTCTCAAACGAATGTTATTTTGAGAAATATTTCCGTGACGTTTTCAGACTCTTCTTTTTTAGGATTCCGTAGTCAAAATTAGCTTCAGAAATGACTTTTGATACGACCTTTTAAAGTTTATTTTACTTTGTACGCTGCACATTCTTCAACCCTATCATTAAAACACATATTTATTTCTATAAAAGTTCATGGAATCTAGTCGATTTTTCGCATAATCCTAAAGTTATCTGGGCTGAGAACGGCTAAACAAGGTGTTTACGATCAGATTTTGATCGGGAAAAACAGGGAACAAAACCAAATCCTTGGCAAATAAATTATAAGAGTGCAGCGGACAGGGACGTAGTAAGTATGTGAAAGCCCCATTAAGGTCTCTCTCAGGGCAGGTATGTTCAATCAAATTTAACTAAATCTATAAATTCAAAAGTGTTTTCATCAATGGTTATCGTTCAAGCCCACGACTACGCAGTGTTTTGTCTTTTTCAAGCTGGCCTCAATGTAATGCAATAGCAAAAAACAAAACACTACTGAGCACTTGGTTTTAGAATGTAATTATAACGTAATTTTTTCAACACTTAAAAAAATATTTTTCAGTCAAAACTAAAAATTATCGTAAATAAGTACCCGATCACGCCGACAATGCCTATCAAAAAATGCAACAAACAAATCCACTTATTTTATGTTTACTGTTTCTTTGTGCATTAACTAGCGTTCCATTTTCCGTATACTCATACTCATATATTTATTCGCTGTAGGAGCACAAAGCATACCTACTTGGTTAGGTCAAGTTACATTTCACATTATTACAAAGATAACTAATAAGACAAAATAAATAATTAATAATAAATAGACAATGCTGGACAATTCACACAACGTTATCTAGCCCCAAGCGAAGCAGAGCTTGTGTTATTTATGGGTAATAGATAACTGATATGTTGAATACAATACACTACATAGATAGATATTTTTTTTACTATACATAGTAGGTAGGTACATAGAAAAAATCCAGAACACCCGGAACAAATATCTGCAGATCGTACAAACATTTGTCCTATGGCGGGAATCGAACCCACAACCTCCTGCGTCGCAATTATAGTAACACATACTCTTCTCCATTAATCCTAGAGTACCTCCCTGTTGTGTCCGTCCAGGTCGTGTGTCCTTAATTGGGCCATGTCGCACGGACAACGGAAAAAACTTAACATTTGTTAGGTATTCGGAGAATCGTACACTTGTTGCTCTCGACGGGCCGCTGGTGTCGTAATGGATTGGCCGATCGGTAGCCATCGTTATTGGGAGATCGGGTAGTTATTTTGTTTGTACAACTAGAATAGGAAACAAGCATGCTTTTTATGTCAAACTAGTTTATGCCCGCGGCTTTGCACGCGTATTTTCGGTTTAGTAAGCAGCCTATTATCTAAGTTAAACTTTGTTCTAAATGTATGCCAAATTTCATATTCTAAGGTTTTTGTTATTATACTCTGGGTAATATATATTTTTTTGTCCCGTCGAAGTCGAAAATTATTGGGATATAATTTGATTTCTTATAAATTTTATATTGTTCTGTTCAGTAGTTTTGGAGATTAAGTAACAAAAATTTGGCTTTTTAATAATAGTTGGAAGTAGGATTAGTCGGATAGGATAATAATTATGAATACACTACCGCCTTATCTGTTCTCAAGCCGGGTAGGGACTGACCGCCGTTACAGGCCGTAATGTAACGTGTTACACAGCGAGCGTTCCTGCAGTCAGTACTAAAAGAAACATGAGGGTTGGACAATGAATCGTATAATCTCACAAAACATTATAAACATAGTTGTGTAATCATCACATTACATTTTATAAAGGTAATAAGCTAATAAGGTATCTATCTATACTTTACTGTATAATAATCTAGGCTAGAAATAAACCCGGGACTAGGGAGGTAAGTTGTAGTTCACTGTTCGGCGGTCAGGAGCGAAGTGCCGTCATCTTGTGCCTCGTTCGACTCGATGGCTCGGGCTAGATCGGCTCAGCTCGGTCGCAGGTTCGAGTCGCGATGCGAGGCTCGTTCGGCTCGTTCGGCTCGGTCGGACGGACGGTGGAAGGTTCGTCTCGCGCCCGTACAGCTTGAACTTGGCGCACTTCGTTCACATCACTCAGTGATAGCGGGAAAAGAAACGAGAGCGACAACAGTACGGGGAAAGAAGACGTTCGCAACGCTTGTAACACACGGTGTAACGTATCCTGCTCGCCGCGAATGGTACTATGTTACGCCTCGTAACACTGGTCAGTAGAGTACTATTCTCTCACCTTTAGTACTATTCTTTTGAATCTTTTATTTTGAGAAAAACACAAATTATAAGTAGGTACCTCGGAATGCTAACTTATATTTCGGTAAACGAATTAGCATTGCCATTCAACGTGGCAATGCTGCCAGCATTCTGGGCACTCTGCCTTCTGGTGACGGCTTAGATTTTTAAGAAATATATCGTATATATACGTGATAATAGTAGGTACCTATTTTAATTTTCCCTGAGAATTCAATGTCGTTATAAAGGTTTTCAATTCGAATGGCGTTATTTTATTTCGATACTTAATTGAATTTTCAAAATGAAAAGTGATATTGCTGTGTGATGTTAATTACGCAAAGTTAATGAATGTTATGTCATTTAAAGTGAATCCCATTCCGTTGCATTCGTTGGCAATATGAAGTTAATAATGTTGTTAACGAAGTGAATTACGTTACCTGTAATAACTTTACTGTCATTGATTGAAAGCCGTCAACGACACAAGTGTCGTGGCTGCTTCCAAGAAGAAGAGACTGTAGAACACGTTGTATTACACTGCACGGCCACAGAGGAAGCCAGACACAAAACGGGGTTGAAGAGTCTCATAGAGGCATCAACCCCGTCCACACCCACAGAAAAGCTGAAGCGGTCAGTCATCAAAAGTCCTGCTCCGGTACTTCAAGGAGCTGGGCTGGTTAGGGCCTGTTTAGGCAGGGGGATAATGCACAATACGCTTTCATGCTAGATGACCGTGCAGATATCAGTCCCCCCACTTAGAATTAGAATTAGCTTCTCAAAATTAAAAATACAAAAGTCTTCTATCTTCAGCAGCAGTGGACGTTGTGTGCTGATGGGATCATCAGAACATGGATCCACCAACAAGGGTGGCTTTCCAGAATTACTACGCTTGGCTGGTAGATTGGTGATTGTAGAAGAGGTGTTAAAAATGAACAGAAGGAAGCTATCTTTCCTCAGGTCCTTAATAATCGGCTCTAAAGGCATCCACAGCCTGCGTTGGAGGTGTTGGTTCTTACGCAGGAACCTCACCTCACCTCCTCACCTCAACAGCCTATGCTGGTCCACTGCTAGACGAAGGCCTCCCCCTGATAAGCGCCTTATTGGCTTTTATCTCATGGGGGTAATGCCTATAATCCCCACGCAGGGTATGCGGGTTGGGGATCGCAGTTCGGTAGAATTGTGCTGCAACGGGCGCTGCTGCCCGCTCCCTGTTGGAAATCTCTTAGGATACCCGCGAGAAGAGATGGTGGTGCAAATTCTAAGCCGGCACCACACGGCACGCAGGAACCGATTCTCACTACAACAGGATGTAAAACTACTAATAATCTCAAATACCTTCTTATATGTCGTGGTAGCTTGGATGCGTGGTAGTCAAGTAAAGCTATCGTGACTATTTGTGACATCATGATAAAAAAACATATTCTTTGCCATTCCATCCCTGCTGGTCATTCATAAGTGTAGACACATTACTATTTTGTTTTTGTGTTAGGTACCGTGGCAGTCGTTTTGAACATCAAAAATCAGTGATTTCAAACGAAAATGTTGTTTAATTCGTCAGCCTACAAATTGAAATTTTCTCCCACATTTTGGTTTGAAGGTCCTAATTACAATGGCTTGCAAGGTTTAATCGTAAATGATACCTCAAAAGAAAGACAAATAACGAGAAATGTTTTCAATAATGTTTAAACAAAAAAACATCTTGCGTTTATTTAAAATCGCGCCCAAAAACGGGTTTCTAAAATCTTTGAAAATTTTCGTGAACTAAAAATTCGTAGTTCATTATAAAAAAATCTGTTATCACAGATAGTTAGGACATGTTTTGTTAGATTGCTGACATATTATTTTATTATGATAAAATCTTAAACAGTTCACTTATTGTTTAATTTAACTGGCTTCTATTAGCAATTAACTGTTAAATTTTGATTCTGTTGGTTGTCTCCCCAAAACTTAAAAAAAATATCGTTAAAAATCAATGGTGAGACTTCGTCATAGACAACTATGGCTCAAATGGTTCTAAATGGTCTATTCTAGCTTCTCCTTGAGGCTTTGCACACCAATCACCCTGTATACTGACTTGTGACTTTAGCGTGGATGATTGTATGACGATTGTAAGATTGTATGAAAATCCATATGAGAATCGCGCCAGCTTTTAAAAAATTATCTATATCTAATATGTAATATATCGCTTACTACTTTCTCCGTTGATTGACTGTATTTTCATTACAAATAAAAAATAAAAGAACAATAACCAATGAGTCACACACCTAAATTGACCTGCAACGTTTAATTAACGATTTTACACACATTTCAGGTTTGTAAAATCGTATGGATATTTTGATCGCATTTAGGCTGAATGCAGTTTCGTGAAATAAGCCCTTTTTATAAAAAGTCAAGTCCCAGAATATTAGTTATCAATGACTTAATTTGACATACAACTAATTAGAACATGCTCATTGATTTGCAGGCACCTGCTGATCAACGGTTTATATGGAGGGGTTGCCGAAGGTTGCCGGCTGCAAACACTGCGATTGGCTATCGGCGCCGATGTTGAGCTTTGGAGTGAAGCTAACTTAGAAAATCTTGGACGAATGTTTTGGATATGGTATGAAGTAAGAGTTTTTTGGTTTTCAAAGTTACGCTAGTGCAACACTTGATTTGCACACTTGCGGAAGGTTGTAGGTTATCGTAAGTCCCGTCGAGAATGTAAATTTTTGCGATATTATTTAAATTCTTAGAAAATAATATCACGTGGTCTGGACACAAGATAATTACCATGTTTGGGAGAAAATGTTGATGCTTTGTCAACAGTGTGTAAAAATTAGATTATAATCAAAACAACATTTTATTATCTCTATGATAAAAAGAGTTTGGATGCAGGGGCCAGAAAATATTAGTAGGTACTTACATTTTTTTTTTAAATTTATTCATTACAATAACAATATATCTTATTATTTGTACCATATAAACCTTGTGAGGTTTGTCTTAACATAATTATCTGTCTTATAATACCAAGCCGTTTGGAAACCTTAAGTCCTTGGGGTCCTCGGGCACACGCAATATAAACAGCAAATATTTAAATCTTTGATAAACAGATCTTACAAACTTTTCATAGAGACCTCAGGTGATCGGAATTCTGGCTTCTATTTCAGTTAATAAAATAGCAATGTCATTCAACGTGGCAATGCTGCCAGCATTCTGGGCACTCTGCCTTCTAATGACGGTGGCTTAGATTTTTAGGAAATAGATATAAGGGTACATACTCTGTCTGATAAGCTTCTAGTATTTTTAACAATTTAACTTCTCAAATCGACACAAAAGTGTCAAAGTTAAGCAAAATTGGAACAGAACGACTGAACCTATACCTTTGTGTAGGTACCTTCTTACTTGAATAAGCTCTTTCTTTGCCACGAAAGGTGTAATGATAGAATGCGCGCGTGTCGACGAACGTAAGTTGTTTATTATTTTTTACGAGATTTTCATACGAACGCAACGAGCTCGCCTCGTTAAGCTTTTGTTCAAGAGTGAGTAAACCCTTAAAACGGCCTCACGAAGCTTCGTTCCGTGTTGGGAGTTAATTTTTTACCCAAACGAATTTATTTTAAGCTTTACATAAGTCGAAGTTTCGAAAAATATGTTGGTTTGGTTTGGTGCCATCAGCTCGAATTGCGTTGTTATGATAACTATTGGAAGCGACCGTAATACCTATCTCTATTAAAATGTAAGTAACCCTTCTAAGTTATATTTACGATACAGAATGTGTTTCATAGAATTTTTATAAAGTGACGGCAAATAATAATGGATTGGAGGTCACCACTAACAATCGCATTCAGCCGAAAATTCAAAAATAAAGATATCATTTTCACACGACCTGGCATTTTCCAAGATTCCCGAGGTGGAATCGCTAAGCACCCTGATGTTTGAGGATGAGAAATGAGCGGAAGGTGGTGCGGGGTGTATTGTAAACACAATTACCCCCCTGCACCCCTCGCACCCCCTGGGGGCAACAAATGGCGGCTAAACGACCCATTCGTTGTGATTTGTTAGCAATATGCTTGAGATTTGGAACAGAAATGCCTTTAAAACTGTTCGCAGTTATTTCTTAGAATCGGAATGTTGTTCGCTGTTACGCTAATGGCGTTATAAGGTATTTTGAATGTGAAATTGAGTTTTTATTTGAACTTGTTATTATAATAGTACTCTACCAATTTTGATATTAGGTATTTCAGGTCCGCCAGCTTGTATAACACTGTACTGGGAATTCTTAACCTTAAGTATCCTAATAATTAGCTTTTTTCGAAAATAGGCTAATAAAATTATGCCCTAAAAAAATCGAATTAGTCCGTCAGTTAGATTATTAGAAGATATTGGAAACGCGTGTTTTCTTTTGTCGATTAAACCAAAAATGATGAACTTGCGACACTTTTTAGCAAGGCGTGACCTCACTAGCCCCCACTCCCTAACTTTGACACGCTTTTTTTTTTTAGGGGAGGACGCGGGTTCAAGTCCCGTCGAAGTCGAAAATTTTTGCGATGTTATTTGATTTCTTACGCTTTATTTTAGTCATAATAGACATTTATTCACAAAGAAAATTATACTAGTATTTACAATTGAAACAATTGAGCTAACTGCCGACTGTTGCAAACAGTCTACAGATAGCTCAACTGACCCATATCAACACCAGTCGGAAGCGTCCCCATTTTAGTCATTATTTATTTGATTGACAAAAGAAAAAAATATGTGTCCAATATCTTCTGATAATCTGACGCGTCAGTTGTCCGACTTTTCATGGATTTTTCGCCTGTGTATGACGGACTAAAAAGAACCATATTTGTTTTTACCCAGGACACTATCCTATTGTCGTCTGGCAGGAATATAGCTAAGCTGAAAAAAAAAGAAGAATTGCATTCATAATCAGAGTTTAGATCGAGATCAAGACATAACATAATATCATCTACACTCTTTACTAATATTATAAAGAGGAAAGATTTGATTGGTTGTTGGTTTGTATTGAATAGGCTCCGAAACTACTGGACGATTTGAAAAAATATTTTACCATAAGAACATTATTCTTGATGAACATAGGTTACTTTTTACCACGGAAAATGCTTCATTCCTACGGGAAAACGGGTAATAGGACAACGGTAGTAAGAATTCAGCTAGTAACTAAATAAACGAAACACTACTTCAAGTCTGTTCTACTAATCTTCAAAATAAGGTTTCGGTTTTAAAAATTTCAGAGGATTGAAACTTTGCTAAATTTTGGTTCTCCGCTCTTGCAGTGAGCACCCACAGTTGGGTACGTAGGTACAGGTCTCCATCCTATTATAGAAAAATACTAGCTTCTGCCAGCGGCTTTGCACGCGTTGTTTCTATGGACATGTTTTGAGGTTATTTCTATCCCATGGGAACTGATTTATGGGATAAAAAGTCGCCTATGTTTGATTCCAGAGTTAGACTTACCTGTACGCAAAATTTCAGCCCGATCCGTTCCGTAGTTTTGGCGTGAAGAGGTAACAAACATCCATCCATCCATCTATCCATCCAAACTTTCGCATTTATAATATTAGTGTGACTGGACAAATCACACAGGATCACATAGCCCCAAGCTAAGCAGAGCTGTTATGGGTACTAGTCGACTGATATACCTAATACAATATACATATTACAAAGATTTTTTCTAAATACCTACATTGGAAACACGCAGATTCAGATATGCAGATTGTTCTCCCAAAGCGTTAATCGAACCCGCAACCTCCTGAGTCACAGGCAAAACTTCGCCCACTGCCCCACAGAAGTCGTCAAATTCTTGCGCTATTCTGCCCTGACTCTCATCCATTCTCCTGGATATTTTTCCCGGATAAAATAAAACCTTCGCAGTCCATTATTCCGCGAATCATCCACAGACTTCATTAACACATTCGCATACATCATGTAGTTATAACCAGTACACGTACTCGTTTATATCCTACGGTTTAACAAGCCAGGCGCGAGAGGGCGGTTCTAGCGCCTTCGGTATAAATATAAACCACTCAAGTACAACATTTAATTATATCGCTGTTTATTAAACCAGACGCACCTACCTAACGAACCAACACTGATAGCCATCGATGATAAAGCAGAGAAAGAAATTGTATTCACACCTTGAGTCTTCCGGGGTTCATAATTTGTTCCTTTCCATCTGGGATGTTAATTAGATTCTTGTAAGTTTGATTGAATGTGAGGATTGAGGTTTATGTTTTATGGCTTACGGATGGTTCTTGTTAAAACAGTTTCCATGACTAGTTGTAAGAGCAGATGATAAAATGGTTAGTTGCATTTCGTGCGTCGACATTTTGGAGTAAACAACCAAGTAAGTCGCATTTCGTGCGTTCTGCTGGCTTCAACCCTGGCGAAAAAAAAAAATTAACCTCCATGCGGGAATCCGTTACGCGGTCAAATGTTTTTTAAAATCATTTTAATATTTTGACAACAATTATGAATATATTTTAATGCTGCCTAGTTTTTGTCTAGGCTAGAATAGAAAAAAATGCTTAAATTGCACAAATAATTGAATTTGAAGGAATTACATTTAAATATTTTACGAATTAAATTACTATACGCTGACATTTTTGTCAAATCTTACCCACATAAAAATAGGTGTACAATTCGCTACTGAGGTAGTTATTACCTACTGAGGTAGGTAATACTGAGGTAGGTTGTTACCTTATTTAATAGGGTTGTGTGAGCAACACAAAAAGCTGCAACAATGTAGCAATCCACCTTTGAGTTATTAATGAAAAGGCTGTGTGCCTTTCAATTTAGAGAACACTTTTCAGTTTACTTCGATAAATATCGCGTATAGTAAACTATTCGTAGACTATACGTCCTTATAGCTGAATATTTTATCAATTTTGAACCTACTTTTTTGTGTGATTTCATTTAAATTTAATATTATTTAGACATAAGGGCACTCTTGTAATTTTTGTGTGTGCTCTTTTGCGTTGTTATATAGTTGAAAATATAAATAAATAAATATAAATAATGTTGGACAATTCACACAGCATTATCTAGCCTTAAGCTAAGCACAGCTTGTGTTATGGGTACTAGATAACTGATATACTTAATACAATACACATAGATAGATATTTTTTATTATACATAGAAAACATCCAGAACGCCCTGGACAAATGTCTGCAGATCGTACAAACATTTATCCCAAGGCGGGAATAGAACCCACAACCTCCTGCGTCGCAGGCAGACCTTCGCCCGCTGCGCCACAGAGGTCGTCAATAAATGACAAATAAATGACATGAACTGAAATCCAGCCCAGACGCTGCTATACTCTACTTACAAGTGCAGCATAGGCACTGAAAGAGTTAGTAACTGATAACTGGGCAGATAATTACACTTCTTTGTTCACTTCAAACTTAGCACATTACTTACGCATAGCATTAGAAATCTAAAGGTTTAAGTCTAGGAGTGTGCAATGCAGAGCAAGAGCCCGCGGCGCATTAGAGCGCGATTTATAGACGCGCGCGCAGCGAGCACGCCCCGAGCCCGCGGCTGCACGACCACCACGCCCCGTCCAGCGCTGGACTTAGGGTCCTTAGATGATAATTACGAACTAAGGATAATAGGAAGCAAAGTTCCGAACCTAAGAGGTGCCGTTGTGCTGTTCCTACCATAACTTTTGACGGCCGTAGCGCCCCATCGCAAATCTCTTTTGTGATGACAAATTTGGCAGTCTACCAGAGTCTGA
Organism: Eupithecia subfuscata; assembly: GCA_963564075.1. Lineage (NCBI taxonomy): Eukaryota > Metazoa > Arthropoda > Insecta > Lepidoptera > Geometridae > Eupithecia > Eupithecia subfuscata. The sequence continues at coordinate 11,399,877 of OY751103.1, read as the reverse complement.
CTCGCTATGACTTGACTCATAGTAAAACAAGGAAAAAATGCAATTTTTATTTGTAACACACTACTTACGTAAGTGCAACATTTGACGGTCATGAAGGTTTTAAAATTGACACTAAAGTAATTACCCAAAGGTAGAGTTGGGAAAAAACTGTACCGCTGAGCTAGTTAGATAGAAAGGAGCAAGGCAGAAGAACGAACAAATCGCTTTTCTTATATATCCAACCAAAAAAAATACTTAAAATATTTTCCTAAAAGAACTTGCTTGAGAGGCCGAAACCAAAAATATAAGTTTATTTCCGTGTTTTCTTAACTTTTAAGATTATGACGTTTTCCCAGCGCACATCTTTGTATTTCCGGAAATAAGAACTATGACTTTGAATGAGATCTACAACACAAAACTAAATTTTTAAAAAACCTGCCGACGTTTATTGGCTGAACAGATTTTCATGAAACGTGGCTAAGAACACTCGGAATAAAATTATCTACTATGACACAAAAAAAAATTAAACGATAATCGGTTCATCCGTTTGTGAGCTACGATACCACAGACAGATACACAGACAGACACGTCAAACTTGTAACACCCCTCTTTTTGCGTCGGGGGTTAAAAATAGATAAATCCTCGTTGTTTCGTGGAGCACCCCTACTTAAGCCTGGCTACCCCCCTGGCTCAGACCCCGACACATAGAGCGCGTGAAACACAACGCGATCTCATTGTCGGCCTCCGCAATTGTAATGAGATGTTATTTATTAAACAATCCCATAACATAACTAATCACCAAGAACATTCAGTACAGATAACCGAAAAATATTACTAAATGACCGGTTAGAATAGTTTTTGGGGTCAGGGTGGAGGATTGGGGTCAATTTATGTTTGAGAATATCAGTCATCGATTATGTTGATGTCGATTTGTTCTTAACTTAACCTTATAAGAACAGCGACATTTTATCTACGTTTACGGCCCATGTTCTTAGCATTAATCGTCACAGAACGCCTAAAAGTAACTATCATCATACAACCTCTTTTAATTTGTTAAAAACTCAGTCTCCGAACCTTCTTGGTGTACTTTTTATTTAATTTCTTTTTCTTTTTTCTTTTTTTGCATTTAGTCATTTTCTCGCTGGTTGAAAAGTTGCACTTGAGTACAATAGTGCATTTTACACCAAGGCGAGAAAGTGATCAATTCCTACCGAGTGTGTCGTTTTGGGCCCGAGGCGCAGCCGAGGGCCTTAAAACACACGAGGTAGGAATCGCACTTTCTGCCGAGTGATAAATAGTGCTTTATACTACACCTTCGAGGAAAATAAAAAGCAGAATTAATTATTAATTGAAATTTATATTAATTTAGAAGAACTTGATGTTGGTAAAACCTCATTGACCGCGCCAGCCTTTGAGTTCTTTTTTCAAAATATTGTTCAGAAATCGGAGGAGGCCTAATGGACTTGGAGTAAAAACTTTTTGTCGTTTGACTGAACGAAAATAACCATAGCTACCGGCCGATCTTTTAGGAAATTAAAAAAAAAATAACACGTTAGAAATGGATTTCCATACACTTTTTCCTCCCGCTAAAACACGTGAGAAATGAAATTCCATAGAGTTTTTCCTCCCGGTTTCCTATTAGGCCTGCAAAGACATACTTTCTATTCTATAAATGGAAAAGGAATAGGCAACTTTCCGAGCAGGTGTAGTATAAAGATTTTTCCCTCCGGCTGATAATGTACAATACGCAAAATGAGAACAACAAGCACAATGTACAAACGAACAGAATGTGCAATACGATAAATGAACAGTAAGAATAATGTGACTGTGGTGGGGACCTTGAGGTTGCACATTTTGCGTATTGCTCAATGTGTTTTTTTCACATTATGCTTACTGTTCATTTAGCGTATTGCACATTCTGCCCGTTTGTACATTGCGCTTGTTGTTCTCATTTTGCGTATTCATTATCAGCCAGAGGGAGATTTTTTACCTCGTGCTTTTTTGATTCCCTCGCTAACGCTCAGGATTATAATTTTTGAGAGATCAGAGAAAACAGTAGAGTACATCTTCTGTGAATTAGTTTCAAATGATTTATCTCATAAACAAAACAGCTTAAGCATTATTATAACTTCACACATTCTCACAAAGTGCCATAAACAATCTCGGTTTTCCATTAGCTTTTCTTGAATCGCGATTCGAGGAGAAATTCAAATTACCAAGATTTGATTCTAATTGGGAGTTTATCGGTAGCGTCCCAGGAATCAGTTACGTCGTAGAGCTAGGAATTACTGCATTTGCGCATGCCATTCTATCACTTAGAGCTGTGTAGATATGGGTGATATTGGATTGTGTATCGTGAGAGTAAAGTTCGAACGCCAACACGCCTCCTTCAGATAATGCTAACGACTGTGCTATCGGAGATCTTGGACCGTTGGGCTACATTATAACTTATTAGTAGGGTGATTTTAGCTGGATCTGACTTACATGATTTTGAAATTGTTTAAATCTCATAATAAGTATTTATTCAGCAATCCTGTTACAGAGTGTGAGAAGGTCATAAAATTAATTTTATGCTAAGCTACCAAAGTAGGATATGAACCCTCTTATGGCGCTATGCGTTTTGATAACTAATATTTAGACATCACAACTTTGGTTCAAAACATAAAAGTAGGCAGGTGGTTGTCGCCATCATTCATTTCATGTCTTACGACTAGATTCCATCAGAGTGGAGATTACAATATATAATTTGTGTATAAAACCACAATCTCGAAACAATACAATACAATACAAAAATACTTTATTGTACACCAACAAAAATACAAAACACGAGACCTTACATAAGATACAAGTACAATGAAAGAAACATAACATAAATGAAAGAAACAGTAAAGAAACATGTCGTGATGCTCATGTGAAGCTATTACGACACTACATTAATAATTTTTACACATCTTCGCTCAGCTTTGTGGAAACCGGCCCTCAATCAGAAATGACAGACAGAGGTCGATTTGTTACCTGTTCGTCTAAAACACATTCGTTAAAATCGCATTACGACTAATAAGCGGTCCGTCAATAATCCATACGCAATTCTTCCAAATAGCGCTTCGTCCAATTAGCTGTTCGAGAACATCGTGATTCTCTGCTACGCAGTTCGTCCAATCATTATGACAAAAACTAGAAACAAACCTTTCTGTCAAGAAGCAAAAAAACACCAAGTTACTTAGGTATTCCACATTGTACATGAAACTGGATGTTATTCTCATAGTCCGGCCGTGAGATGATAGGCGGTACATGAGTCAGCGCGAGCCTTCGTAACTTACATACTAATTCGACAAATACAGGCCGTTCAACTCTTTGTTTTTTACCGATGACACACTGAACTGTGAGATCGCAAAATAAACTGCTGTTTGTTAAAAAAAATACATTAATAAAGTACAAAACGGACAAATTGGACCAAAAACTAATACCTATCTTATACTCAAAGAGGTGGACTTTTGGAAAACAATAGAAGCGAGAGCGTTATATGGTAAAAAATTACCATCAATACCTATTATAGTATTGAATGTAATTTTACTGAGCTGAAACTTCTATGGAGTCTTCTTCTTCTTCTAAGCTCCTTCTTTCCACCGAAAATGCTCTCATGGAGGAATTTAAAGAACGATCATTTTGGTTTCTTTCATTGTGCCTTGGCCATAAAGTGGCACATGGAGAATCAACGGCAATTTATTCGCCTAAAAGTCTCCTGATTAGTAGATTCTTTGATAAAACATTCTGATCTACCACCGCAACTAGGCTCCCAAGGACCATAACATCTGTATGGATCACCACCCGATCGTACCCGAGATTATGCTAAACCGATGTCGAGGTTGTCGAATGCATATCTCCCATCGATATAAATCATCTTATTAACTATTGTTTCGGGAGGTGTGGTGTGAACGAACCAAGATACTATCGACTTCGATGTGTTTTAAATTAACATAATAGGTTTCTGAATGGGTATCACCTTGTTTGATGTTGTATGATGGTGTCATAAATTAAAGCAAATTTAAAGGTCCAAATAGGTTTATGAGCGTGATGTGTGATTTGTATTCGTGACAAAATGAAAGTTTACCATTCGAAATGGATCTTGAAACATTTGAAACATGAAATAAAGTTATCATGACTGCAGGTGTGGCGATCTTGTTGATCAAACTTGTGTAATTTTTGGAAAGCGTCCGACATTCGGCAGTAACTTAGAACGGATACTACTTACAACAAATCGTGCAAATCTAAAATGTTATGACGCAGTTAGTTTGGTCTAGTCTTCACAAACGTCGTTTATTTTGTTTAGTTTGTCAGTCTGTACCAGCCTAAGCGAATCCACACCACGACATATGGATTTATTTACCATACGTCACGCGTCTGTACGGGGTCTTAACAAAAATCAAAACTTTCTTCCGAGAATACCAGCCCAAAGAATAAAATTCTAATCAACGCATCCAACAATCAATGATTGTCCATTGTCGATTCATTTCGCGGATCCAAATGAAGCAACAACGGCTCGATTGATTCGCGAGTGCCGCTCCCGCCCAGGCGGCAAGCCGACAATTAACTCCGTGAAACAGACCATGGGCACATAGGCACCATGGGCCCACGGACCATGACTGGAGGTTTCTCCTATAGGCTAGTTATTATAAAATAATGAAAGCCGCGCCGCCCGCTGAGCTCTACAATTGCCTGCTTAGCCGTCTCACCAGTCGTTTAGCTATTTTAATTTTTAGTTTGTATTAACGGTTTCGACATCTATCATACCTACCTACCTGCCTATCGCGATCTGTGTTTGTCTGAAGAGTACGCCTACGATTGGTTACTGGTACGTTGCGAACGCATGTGTGAATGTGTTATTAATTTCGTCGACACACCTTGATTTGATTGCTCTCTTGTTCTCTGTGTCGTCATTGATGAACAATGAAGGCGGCTAATGTGAAATCTGCTTGTGTTAAATAATCTTAATTTCTCTACGCTTAAAGGTAAGTTATCATGTATTTTGCTGAAATTAAAATTAGAAAATTTTCCAAAAGTTTTCATTTTCGTCCGGAGAAACCTGAACCAGTATATGTTACATAAACTACATTTTTAAACTGCTTTCATAAATAAAATATCAAAAAATATTTTTGATGTGCTGATTGAATATGATTGAATATTTGAAGGATATTCCTTCAACCCCGAACATATTTCATCTCAATTTTGACTACTTTAGCATATTCAATCAGCACATCAAAAATATTTTTTGATATTTTATTTATGAAAGCAGTTTTGTAATAAAAACCAATACTATTGGTGTCTTCCAAAATTCCTATGACTACGTTACGGGGCCGTCATTATAATGGTAGAGTCAAAATAAGATTGGTTTAAAAAAAATTTAATCCCAAAACTAAGCGTTTGAAAAGGCTATCCATGATTCACGGCCGATATGTATAATTAATTAAAGACCTAAAAATTGTAGGTAAGTAATAAGCTTGCTTGAGTATTAATTATGGACAAAATAATTAAAGTATGTAGGTCCAAAATAACACCCAGGTACATTTTAATTTATAATAAAAAAGCAACTAATGTGAACATATGCGCAAAAATTAAAAGAAATTTAATGAATTTTCACCAGCAAAAAGCCGCACGCCGTGCGTACGCGTCGCCAGTGCGTCGCGACTGACACAGTATGCCTATGGTACAGTATGTCAACTCTGTGCTTTTTTACGACAAATTCATAACGCCTTCACAGGTTATGGTTTAAATTTATACAAATAATTATTAATTCACAGACACTACGTGAACTGCAGGTTCTGCCCATCATCACGAACACGTTTGTAAAGACGCCGTCTTAACTAATAATAAAAACTAATATTGGCTTTCGGATAATCATGTTTTCCATTTTGTTTATGGTTTAAAGATATTTATTAGAATAGAATAGTAGAGTTAGAATAGTAATTTAGCTTAGTGTAAACAATTTATAAAAGTAAAGTTATTGTTCGGTCTGTAGGTATTACAGGTTTGGTAAATACAGAAAAACACGGTAAAAGGTATCAGGGGTGATTTACAAAAAAAAATGCCTTATAACCTGGCGTGTACACGAACTTGTTCGTGATGATGGGTAGAACCTGAAACTCAGATATAGTGTAAAATTCTGAGCAGAACAGGTGGCTAGGCTGTAGGATCATAAACACATAGAGTGCCCATGACGCATGTCTCTATCTTTAACACCAACAGTCTGGAGCTGTGGCGCGCCCATACGGGTCGAACTTGACAGTAGGTAAATACAAACAAGAAATTGTCAGCAAAAAATACGGTTATATAATTCTCAAGACCTATTCGGAAATTCGTTGGTCCTCAGACATTCGAATCTTGAAAGCATACTCAGATTGAAAAATAACTCGAGGCTTTAAGTAACAATCCAATCCATATTATATATATACACTAGCTCCAACGCAGGGCTCAAGGCGTTTTACCGAAATAAAATGTATGTAATGTCGTCCCTGATCTATAACTATATCTCTCCAAAATTTCTCACACCTTCACATCTTCATAAACTTTTGCATATATATTCTAAATAGGATAAACTAGATTACCCATGCATTAGCAGTTGATTTACTGATTCCCCACTCCTCGTGCCGCACGCAGGCTGCGCGTCATGTGTGCGTCGGTTGGCTATCTCGATCTTCACGCATGGCCGCGGCGGTGCGTCCACGCAACCCCTGCGCCTGCGCCGATTGGCGCATTCCGCTCGTTAAAGGAATTGAGGTGTTGAGCGGTTGCGTTAGTGAGGGAAATGGAAAATATTGGTTGCCAACTGTTTTTTGTGCGGTTTCTAATTCAGGTATTTCTTTACTTGTAACGTAGAGTTCTTCAGGTATTTACGCGCTAAAGTCACATGAAGAATTATTAGAATGAGTGAGATTTATAATTCAAGTTTTAAATGGTCTCCTACCTAGAAGATTTCCAACCAAACTAGCCGCCGATGATTGTGCCCCATTATATATAAAAATAATAATAATAAGAAGAAATGTTTATTTCGATAACTTATAAAATTATACAAACAGGATTTGGAGTCCCCCTTTAAGCTAAATTTGCTTGTATTAGAGGACACCGCTCTTGCCAGAATTATTCACAAATATATAGTTAGTATTAAGTTCTTATTTAATTGTTTTGTGTATTGATGATGCAATAAAGATATACTCTATCTATCTATCTATCAAACTCTTTTAGGGTTAAGCTCGCCTTTGTAAGTACATGTCCAGTATTTGTTAACTTTTATGTATGAATTAACTTGTGTGTGCAATAAAGAGTTTAAGAGATCATTTAAAATTTGAATTGCAACACTAGTTAGTAGGCACCGGCTGAGGTTTTACCTAATGTTCAATATTTTATCGTAAGCCTGTAAAAAAAATAGGAACACGGATGCTTCGACTGTAAGTAGACGCTATAATGTGAGAGAAGAATGCGGCTGTATGGTTTATATCATAATTTCAGTGGATAAAATAGCTTGTGAAGAAATTTGAAGTTCATATTAATTGAACCCTCCTTTCAAATAACGTACTTGTGACTTAAAATTAACCAAGTCTTAGACGCGTCTAGTTCTCAGAAGAACAAAACTTGGAATATGGGACGTGCGTTCCATCAACATGAACTTTAATCAATGAAGTTATGTCGGCGCCTTTGCGGTTAACTAACCGAACAAATCGTGAGCTACGTTAAATGGAGAAGGCTCTTTATACCTACTCATTAAAATATATTTTTTTTATGATTATTTGATGTGGGCACTTCTTGTCACATTTTTGCCCCTTGCAAAAATCTATGCGTCCTGGGACCTAGAGGCATTTTTTTTGTAGAGAACCACCACGATGGAAGTGAAATTCAAGCGCCAGTGGAAATTAAAACGAAGGCATTTACTTTGCAGTAGACGAATGCTCGGAAAAAAAAACTAATCAATAACAAATGAAATCGACATTTTACTAATCATGGTGGTCTCTATATTCGCACACAAACAGTATTGGTTTACTTCACTTTATTCTCACGAATTTACCCATATAAATAAACATTTTATTCGACGGTGACATTTTTACCCTCAAAGTATGGAACTTACAAGTAGCACAAAAAATGGTCCGGTGACATTTTTACCGCAACTCATATTTTCCTTTAATTTTGGAACCACCGACTAGCATTTGTTTTATTGTATTTCAGTATTTTGTTTTTAACAAACACAAGCTTCTGCCCGCGGCTTTGGACGCGTTTTTGGAATAAAAAGTAACCTAGTGTATGTTATTCCAGGTCCAGATCTTTATGTGTGAAAAATTTCAGCACGATCCATTTTGTACTTTTATCGTGGTCTTCTGGAGAACAACGGCACAACGTACACACACAAACTTTCTGGTCTTTATAATATAAGTGGGAGCCCTCAGTGCAATTGTAAAAAAAAACAAAAATGTTGGCAAATAGAAGTTGTTTATCTTCGTGGCTCGAGACACGCGCTCAGCTTACAAGCCTGTCCTGCATTGTTGCTGACTCAGCACTGCGATTGTTCCTCTCGCATTGTCTGTCAATACACCCCTCCTCTCGTCCAGTTAATTACTTTTCATTAGACAATCATTATGGGGCTTCTACACTGGCCAGTGTCTGTCAGGTTTGCTTTGACCGACCGTGTTGGTCAACCTTGACTCTGGAGAAAGAAAAGAAAGAAAGAAAGAAAATAATTTTACTTAACTTAAATTTACTACACAACACTAAGTTGGTAACTAAAGACTAAAAAAAGTATAGATCCAATTTTTGTGCGTAGCAGGATTAGGGCAAATGTGGCCTATACTCAGCATTGTGGTGGGTAGACCTGGAGTGTCTACCCAGCGCTGGTTCTCAGTGCACGCCAAAGACAAGTCACGTCACGACAATCTGTGGTAGTGCGTTTTTTTTTTTTTTTTTTTGGAGCTAACACGGCCATTAAAGGCAAGCTTAGCTTAGGGTGGTGTTATTCTATGTTATTTTAGACAGATGTTTTTTAACATAAGACAAATAATAGATGCAGGCGTTACTTTGCGGAAATCCATTCTATAATATTATGATAAAACAATATTTAGTAACAATTCCGCGAAATTTTTGCGCGGAATTGTTACTAAATATTGATTTATCATAATATAAACATAAGACGTCAAAATGAATCGACAAAGCTACTGGTCATCCGATTATTTTTCAGAATACACCGCTGGCTGGCTGGTACAACCTTTCACCGTTAGCCATCGCTCTCGGCCAACATGTTTCTATATTGATCAAGTGCCATCCCATGACCACGGCAGCAAATTAACCTGTTTAGACCATAAGGTCTAAACAGGTTAATTTGCTGGAATAATATAATTTGCTAAATATAATTTGCTGAAAACTAATTTTCACGTTGAAAACTAGGATGAGAATCACCCATGATTTCCCAATAGAGATGCAAAGTAAAACGTAAGTAGGTAATCAAAATCAAAACATCAAAATCAAAAACTCTTTATTTCCATAAATACAATAAATGTACACTTAGAAAAGGTCAAAAGATTAAATTAAACACTGACACGGAAATAAAGTGATATTTTTGATTTCTGTCGCTTCGATTTGTAGACTAATAAAAAAAAAATATACTTAGTGATCGGTATTTATCGCGTACCTACCTTGTTTTTATTATTTCCTTGCCTTCGCGAAAAATATCAGATAAATATTTCGTGAAAATTCTAAAAGTTATGAATATAATGAAAAAAAAAATTGGTTGTCTGTAAAGTCGGTTTACTGACGATAGTTGAACGTGACAACGTCTTAAGAAAATACTGATGGAATGGTAGCATTTGATACTCGAATACTCGATCAAAACATGTAAATGTACTATAGTATAGCAGCTGTCCACGCAGACGCATCGCTCACTCAAGCAGGAGAGAGACGGATGTCGAGCGCTCTCGCTTGCACTTCAAGCCTTACATGGAACGCCTCAGATTGGAACGCCTCAGAGCGAGGTAACGCCGCATGACGTCATGTTTTTTCGTGCGTGCAGCCGGCTCTATCGAATTATAAGACGTTGTCACGTCAAAAACCTGACGAGGTAACACAAAATAAGCTGCAACTTATTGCAGCAAGTACTAGTGACAGCAAGCTCTTAAGCTTGCTGTCACTAGTCTGGAAGCCTCTCTAGACAATCATTACGAGACGTCTTGAGAAATATTTGGGTGAACGCTGTAATTTTCGGTTCAGATTTTAAAGGTTGCTTGCTTTAATTACAGCCAATCAAATGCCGAACAAAAATAGTTCTGTATTGATTGACGGAGGTCTCTTTGGTTAGCAAGACCTCAGGGTATTAAGTAATACGCGACGTGACTATTTTTTATTTACGTAGATTTCTTTTGCCCCATTCGCCTCTTTTTTTAAATAGATACCTACAGAAACGTTGTCACAGATAATGCATACATAATGTCATATTAAGTATGTCAGAGAAAATTATACTAGTATTTACAATGGAAACAATTAAGCTAACTGCAGATTGTTGCAAACAATCTACAGGTAGCTCAACTGATCCATATCAATACCAGTCGGAAGCGTCCCCAAGACGCTGGCTGCATTGTCACGCTGTATGGCAATGCTGATGCGCTGTGCCAGATACTCACCAGCTCTCGGGTCATGCGTCGCTTCGACCAGTCGCTATTATGTCAGTATTTTTGTTATTTTCGAAAGCGATTTTGCTAGATAAAAGAAGTCGTTACACCAAGATCTCGAACGTGAAAACCACCAAACCATTCAAAATATTAATTTTATTTTTTTCATCCGTCCTTAAGTGCGTTGTCAATATTAATGTGTGTGATACTTAATTTGATTTCTGATACCTACTCATGTCTCAATCAAAGTAACTAATTTCTTCTTGACCTCACATTACCAGACTTGTAATATCCGAGACATAAAAGAAATAAAGAACATCTCGGTAAAACAATAAAGTGCGAATGAATCCGCAGAATTCTAACAAATGTTCTTGTTGCATACCAATGCACCGGAGACGGACAAGGTCAGCGATGTAGGTAAATTAAAACACAACAAAACAGAGGTAGAGGAAGACCCTTGACACGTTGAGAAGAAGTTGTCAAGAAGACTGCTAGATGACTATAGACACAAGTCGCCTAGGACACACAGAAAATCTTGGAGGAGGCTTTTACCCGGTTCCAACGAAGACTTATAATAAATTTTTAATCTGGGCAATTATTTGCAATCCGTTTAATATAAATGGCTTTTTAGTTTTTATCTAATTGTTTAATTAGTGATAATAAAGCGTACTTTGAAACATCAAAACATTATAATTTTTTATCATTTATTTATGAGGAGCTTGTTCAGTCAATGTCATTGGACTAAAATACTTCCTTAAACTTTTATTTGTGAAGTTGTGGAAGACCAAGGAGGCAAAATGATGGCAGAAGTATTGGCGATTAGTCCCACCAAATAATGTTTTGTTATGAATGTCTGCAAGTCAAAGGTCGAATACAAAATACTAGTCATTGGTCAATTGGTGAAAGTCAACACGGATGGTACAGGGATGGTACTTATGCTGACTTTTGTAATATCGGATAAGTCCATACGTGGACTGATGGATTTTGACAGGTTGATGGCTAACCTGTGGAACAAAAGAAACTTTTTCACGAAAGCTTCTAGGGAATCCTATCAAAAATTCGCTTATTACATAGATTAGAGTTTCGGTATACGAGGCTTCACAGCAAAAGCATACGAAGATCGTTTATTCGATAGGACAACACAGTGTAAGTAATACTGTCATTTAAAGTAGAAAGTTTAGGGTCGGCAATCGTGCCCAGGGCACATTTAGCTGTTATTTGCATACTAATCGGACGTACTGGACGCGGCCAGCTTTTAATTATATGCTGTGTTGTGTAGCTGACGTACTGTTTGGGGAATTTTGCTGTGGTCATTCCGAAGATTTGTACGTGCTCGGAAATGACATGTCATGGCGGAGGGATTGTTTACGTGTGCCATTTGTTTTTATTACACTAGAGTTAATACCGGCTATAGGTAAAAGCTACGTTATTTCAAAAACTAGGTAATTACTTGAGCTTTTAATTCTCTAGGTGTTTTCTTAATCTATGGAGGAGGCTTTTGCTCAGAAATAATACGACACAAGCTGATGAAATTTGTGTTTTCTATGGCGTTAAGAAGATCAGTTACCAGTAACCAGCTCTGCTTAACTTACCTTAGAGCTGATGCTGTATGAAATCAACAACATTAACTTTTTTTAACCGACTACCACAGAAGGGGAATTGATTTAAATAAATAAATAAAATAAATAATGCTGGACAATTCACACAGCATTATCTAGCCCCAAGCTAAGCAGAGCTTGTGTTATGGGTTCTAGATAACAGATAAGTATACTTAATACAATACACTACATAGATAGATATTTTTTATATCTGTCTATGTAGTATCTATCTATGTATGATATTTAATAAATGAACATAGTATTTATAATGTTTCTATGGAGTCGTTTCTGGAGGAGAATGCTTCGGATATCCTGGACAGCCAATAGAACCAACGTATCAATTCTCAACCAGCTAAAAATTTAACCGAGGCTCTCTACAATCTGCTACCAGCGTGTTCTCAGCCACTTTGGTCACATAGCTAGACGAAACCCGGAGAAACTAGTTGTGGTGGGCAAAGAGGATGGGAAAAGACCACAAGGACAATCACCTAGGTCTGACATAGTGAAGGAGATCACGAGGCTCACTACTGTTCTCAGACAATCCGAAGATAGGGTGGCGTGGAAGCAGCTGGTCTACTCCTCCACGAAGACTCTCCAAAACGGGCACGACCTTCAGTAAAGAAGAATACGAAAGGAAGAAGAAGATGCTCTCGTTAGCGTCCTAGAACCAATTTTCTATAGCTAATGACAATACAATTCAAAAATAATTTATCGTAAACCAACAAAAATACAATACAAGAGACATTACATAAGACACAAGTACAACGGGCGGCCTCATCGCTTATAAGCGATCTCTTCCATGCAACCTTTGGATGGAAAGAATTATTTTACTATAAAACTTTCGTAGTTTGACGAATTCGAACCGCACTCACCCTGATGAAATCCCTCGTTAAGGGATGAAACGTTGGTGTTCTTCCAACACAAAATAGGTTCGTAGTTAACCCGCTTACATCCATAAGGAAAGAATTATGTTAATTTAAGAAAGGCAGGGATGTACCAATTATATGCAATCACACTAATCTTATAAATGCGAAAGTTTGGATGGATGGATGGATGTATAGATGGATGGATTTGTTACCACTTCACGCCAAAACTACTGAACGGATCGGGCTGAAATTTTGCATACAGGTAAATCTAATCCTGAAATCAAACATAGGCTACTTTTTATCCCATAAATCAGTTCCCATAGGATACAAATAACCTCAAAACGTATCCATAGAAACAACGATTGCGAAGCCGCGGGGAGAAGCTAGTCTTAAATAAATATTGACAATATTGTAAATACCCAAAAGTACAACATTGACATTACAACATATAAAATCGTTTACTAAATATTATTGTATTTTTCTTCTCTTAGTTAGTCTAGGTATCTATTATTTTGTAGTTAACCTTTCTTGCGCCATTGCCTTCGTTAGAACCGTAAGCATCATTAGAACTTTTTAACCGGAAGGTGTAAAAAGGGGTGGAACCAAATTTATTGCCACTTACGTTAGCAAAACCAATAAAGCACCGCGTTACGCAGTTTCTATGTCAAATTCAAAGCAATTAAAGTAAATTTATCTTCGTTTAATTCAGAACTGGTGGCGGTCAGGTTTACGATACTACAGAGGTGCAGAACTTACTTCAGTGGGCTTAGCATGAACATCGCGTCGTGTTTTGTTCCTTGGCGCAAAAGTAAGAAAGAAAGGAAGAAAATTAATTTATTAGTTCACTAGGAAAGCTTGCAACTATTACAATACTTATACTTACATAATAATATTACAATAATAATAATAAAATAAAAGTACCTAACAGTAGCAAGCAATGCAGCGAACCAAAAGGTCCTATCTCAGCATAATGTTGCTCCACAAGAAGTAGAGTAACGCTGGTTTTCTGACAGGACCTTTGGCTCGTGTCAACACGGGTGGCAGACCACAGACAAAAAATAACACTACACTACTAAAAATACAAAAAAGTGACTTGTCTGACAATAGTAGAAAGTAGAAGAAAGTAGATACAGCCACGTTGATGATGTTCATCATCTACAGGGGAAACATTGAAGTTTATCCAATCCTGTTCAAAGAGAATGTAGGTGGAGCTAACGGCGCTAGAGACCGTAGGAAGTCCCAAAGATTTTCGACTCCTACGTCACTTGACCTCGTGGTGTAATTGGCTAGCACATTCCCGTACTGAGGGAAGGATGCGGGTTCAAGTCCCGTCGAAGTCGAGAATTTTTGCGATATTATTTGATTTGTTAGAATACCATAGTCAAAATTTTTTTTTTACATTTCCTTGGTTACTAGTTTCTGCCCGCGGCTATGCACGCGTTCTATGGTACGTTTAAATTACCAACCCATGAGAACTGAATATATTGAATAAAAAGTTCACATAAGTGTTATTCCAGGTCTAGACCTACTATGCGAAGTTACAGCCCGATCGGCTCTGTAGTTTTGGCGTGAAGAAGTAAGAAACAAACATCCAAACTTTCGCATTTATTAGTTACTAGCTGTGCCCGCGGTTTCACCCGCGTATTTTTTTAATTTTTGCATCGAACCCTAATTGTTTGATAGTTATTGTGCTATTCCAGACGGAGACAAATCCAACAAATCACAGATCATTAAAATCGGTCCAGCCGTACTTGAGTTATAAATGATGTAACTAAACCGACTTTGTTTTATTTATACATATAGAAGATGTGTGGAGAAAGTTTATTACATTTATTATGCCAAGAAACGTTAAAGTCTCGTAGGTAATGCAAACCTGTGGTTGACGAAAACCACTTTTCATTTGTTTTGTTCATGCTAGACCTCCAGGTTTCATGTCGAAAGGTCGTTGCTAACGTCTTGAGCCGGCAATAACAATTAATAAATACAATGTATGCCTGCCCTTACGGACGCTCGACCCTGCACAAACAGTTTTATTTCAATGTCACTGGTAGAGGAGAAAAGACTCTAGCACTACTTAGTTGTTTACTAAAGATAAAGAACAAGAACAAAAATAAAAAAGTTAAAAAACCCCTGACAGATTTTCGTGAAACCTTACCGTAGACTTTTAATATTATTTAAGTAACAAGGTACCAAATTTCGAATCGATTGGACGGAAATTAGTCAGATCCCCTCATCAACTAGAAACGAGCTGATGATCTTCAAACGACTGAACAGATTTTCATGAACCATGGCTAAGAACACTCGGGATAGTATAGTATTATAATATCTGTGCTCGGGATAAATTTATCTATGACACAAAAAAACGAACCGAAAATCGATTCATCCGTTTGGGGGCTACGATACCACAGACAGATACACAGACAGACACGTTAAACTTATAACACCCCTCTCTTTTTGCGTCATGGGTTTAAAATTTAGTTTAAAAAAAATCTCGCTAGCTAGACGAACCAAGCTTTTTCGATCGCTAATATTTGAGCAGTGAGTAATTTATGGTGAATGAAACCCTAAATTTAGTTATCGTCATCATTTAAATATAAAATGTTCTCCGTTTCTGTGTATGCCAGACTGGGAACATATTTTTTTCTTCAGGTTTTTGCCCGATGCTCACCAATCAGAATGACCGGCCCGCGCAGTTTCATAAAATTTTAAAAGTATTAATTACAAAAGACATTATTTTATATAATGTAAGGAGATTTACATTTTATAAAATGATGTCACTGGTAGAGAATAAAAGATTATAAATCTACTTAGTTGCTTGCTAAACAAAAAAAAGTTAAAAAAAAACTCGCTGGCTAGACGAACCAAGCGTTTTCGATTTACCTCATATTTGAGCAGTGAATATATGTGGTGAATGAACCCCTTACTAGGTGCCCTAATTTTAATCATCGACATCATTTCAAACAAAAATGTTCTCCGTGTCTGTGTATGCCAGAAGAGAACATATTTTTCTTCTTCATCTTCTTGAAAGAAGATCACCAATCACAATGTATCTCTATTGTTGTGTTTAGTATTACTTTTTCTGTTTTTTTTCTTTTTACTTTCACTCGGTTTTTTGTGTGCTAAATAAATTTATATTCTATTCTATTCTATTCTATTCAATGCCCGGCCCGCGCATTTTCTAAAAAATAAAACATTATTTATTACAGCAAAAGACATCATTTAATAAAATGTGAATCTCTTAGTGGCCGTAAGCTAGATTATTTAGATTAGAACTGTTTAGACATAAAGGCTGTAGATTTGGTTTTAGCAATAATGTAAAAATAAATAAATAAAAGATAAAGGAAATTTACAGTAGGTGGTTCTTAACTATGTATAAAATAAGGTAGCTTAGGATGAGTCACAGTTAATAAAAAATAAATAAAGAGAAGAGCAAATTGATTATAGCATTTTTAATTTTAGTGCCATTTCTCAATCTGATATCTTATTTCAATATAGAGAAATGTTTTGTACAAATCTATCAAACACGAAAGCAGCCTATTGGTGCTGACATTTAGCGTACAATTGTAAAAGAGCAGTGTGCTGTGAACGCCGATAATGGCTGACAAAGAACTGTGAAAATATTTGTATTTAGACGCGATAAAAGTTTATTATTATTTCTTTCTGGATAGATTTTCATTGCAAACTGATATAAGCCAGATATAAGCCGCTGGATATCTGTATTTGTATTTATTTATTTACCATTTAAAACATAGGTCGTTATACAAGGCATGTCAGAAATTGTACAATATGAAAAGACAAAACATAATTCACAACCTAACCTAACCAAAATTAAAAAGTCCTAAATAAAAACAAATTTCAATTAATTCCAGATCATAAAATTCAATGTCACAGATATTTGAAGAGCTGTCGACTACTTTATCTTATAAATGACCTCTTGATTTCAACGCAAGAATAAACAACCAATTGAATTAAAAAAATTAACTACACTTTTTTTTAGCGACTCACCAATGTTTGTATAACCCATGATCCTAAACTCCTTTGTTGATTCAGGCCAGACAAAAATGATTTTATAGATAGATGTAAACATAGGTTGATATAAAATTGTAAAATGTCCAAAAGTCTGACACCAAAATCCATTCCCGCGTAAATAAGCCCGCGTGAATAGACTGGGAGGCACCGTCGCTGAAAAATGCGAATTACTTTAGAAGATGGCCAGCCAGTCAGAAACTCATTGTTGTAGCGATAACAGCCTTACCTCTCCACTCTCGAATTATGGAAGTGGAAAAGTGGCAGAATTTGGACCTTTTTGTTGTAGCTTTTCACAGTACCTATCTTTTCAAAACTATATGTATTGTTTTGATTTGTATGGACAATTTTGGCATATCTGGCGTGAAATATATAGCCTCGAAATCTTAATGTTAATTAACCTAACCATTGTGTTGTAACTTACAACGCTTGACCCGAGAGCTGGTGAGTATCTGGCACAGCGCATCAGCATTGCCATAAAGCGTGGCAATGCAGTCAGCGTCTTGGGGACGCTTCCGACGGTGTTGATATGGATCAGTTGAGCTACCTGTAGACTTTTTGCAACAGTCAGCAGTTAGCTTAATTGTTTCAATTGTAAATACTAGTATAATTTTCTTTGTGAATAAAGATTTAGACACTTACAACACAATCAGTTAGATTTCTAATTTCTTCGAAGTCGAAAATTTTTGCGATATTATTTGATTTCTTAGAAATTAGAAATTATCCCATATATAAAAACGTTATATCAGTTAGATTATTAGAGATATGGAAAAGCCAATACTAACAACTTGTATACAAGCTTTTGCTTTCCCCTATCTACCGAACAAATATTGCACTATTTTCTAGGCTCTACTTTACGCACCAAAAATTTTTTGAGTTAAAGAGAGAGTTAAAAAGGTTTTGAATGAGCAATATTTTGGGTGTATCTACTCTTCTGTTCTACTCAGAAGTGGAACGGAATTAAAAAAACCTTCTTCTATTGTCTCTATTTCCTACGTTTTCCATTGCATACACAAAAAATATGAAAGGTTATTGAATGAACCAGTATTTTAGTACTATCAGTACAGGCGGTTCCACGTGCGAGTGGTTGTTAATTGACTTTTGGCTCCGGGTGCTGAGAGAGTTTTGGACAGTCATCGCATGCCATAGATCAGTTATTCTAAAACAGACACGACGCATATTTTTTAACTTTTAGCCTAACTTTAACCTTTGACTAAAGCGATAATGTCAAGTATGAGAAAATTTCGTGTCTTTAGTTTGCTAATCGTCTAGACTAGAATGTTTAAATTATGCTTGCTTAAAATCTATGTCTAAATGTGTCAGGAAGAAAAAATAAATAAAATGAAATACTTATTATTATGCAATTTAAAACTCTGTAAAACATTTTCTACCAGGTGCATTAAAACAAAGGCTAACAGAAATGGTCTTAAAAAGCTAAATTCAGTTGATTTTGAAAAAAAAACACACTACCTTCACGGAGAAGTTATTTGTAGTCTTAGTAGAAATATATGACTTAAAAAAAATTACTTAGTACCCCCCTGGTAAGGCCTTTTTGAACGAACTAATCCTAAGAAATCAAAAAATATCCCAAAATTATTATTTTTTTGTCTTCAACTGGACATGGACCCGCATGCTTCCCTCAGTACGGGAATGTGTTAATCAACTACACTACGAGGACCAGTGACGTAGGAGTCCAAAATCTCATTCATACGGACTCTAGAGCATTTTTGTATTTTTGTATTCTGTATTTATTTATTCCATCGTAGGTATACTTGATGTTACACTTGATGTCGTTACATTCTATAATTATGTACAATTTAAATAATTACATGTATAGGTATTTCGTTGTAGGAAACACCATAAGGTACAAAGGTAAAAAAAGTCTAGTACCCAATCCTGCTAGTAGGCATTATTTTATCGCCTCCGCTCGATTAGTCCCATACCTTGCTCTAGTTTTATATTTTTGGCTCCTATTCTGTCCTAACCAGCCCTCTATATTTTTTACATGCCAGATCAATTATGATTTCGAATTGGTTTGATGAATCTGAATAAAATCCCATTGCTGTTGTTTAATTGCCTTGTTGGTTGTTTGAAAAATGGTTTAATCAATAGTAAATATAGTTTGGACTGCCGAATGCTACAATGGGAGGATGATGTGAGGTTTTAGGTTACAATGGTCAATTTGGCACCGATAAGAATAAACGCCGGGATTTACAAAATATTGATTCAAATAAAATTGACGAATATTACAAAATACGCATTAACAATTCATATATTGTAAGCATTAAGCTTGATTCAGTTTCAGTTTATTTGATTCAAAAGCAGATATTACATTATGAATATAAGTACTAATATATTTTAGAATGTTTTATAAAATAATTTGTTTGCAACAGTCAGCAGATAGCTCAATTGTTTCAATTGTAAATATACTAGTATAATTTTCTTTGTTTATAAAATAAATAACATTATTATTAAGTAAATATTTGTTCCGGGTGTTCTGGGTATTTTCTACGTATAGTAAATAAAATATCTGTCCATGTAATGTATTGTATTATATAAATCACTCTTCTAGTACCCTTAAAACAAGCTCTGTTTAGCTTGGGGCAAGACCATGTTGTGTGAATTTTCCAGCATTATTTAATAATTAATTAATTTAAAATGATATTGACAAAAAAATGGAAACAAACTACATAAAAAAATATCTTGCTATAATATAATAATCCAATTCACCATTGTTTCTAACTTAAGGCCTAAACCTCGACGCATTACCTAGTAAAGCGAGAGAGCGAGAGAGATTAAAACATTTGATGCTATATCTGATTTAAATTGAGTGTGTATAAAACTATCTAATACACAAATAGGACAGCCAACGACGTTTAGAATATTGTTATAAATCTTCCTATTCTCCTGAATTGCTGACACCCAGTATTTACCATCTAGAGACATATTTTTGCTTGGCACGTCATGCTTTTTGGTGCTTTTTGTGATCCAGATATTTTGTTATTTTTCATAGATGGTTTTCGTAACGAGTGCCAATAAATTTAAGTCATAAAGTGTGATAGGATCTCCATACATCCTTTCTTTTATTATTTCTTGG
This sequence comes from Eupithecia subfuscata, assembly GCA_963564075.1. Lineage (NCBI taxonomy): Eukaryota > Metazoa > Arthropoda > Insecta > Lepidoptera > Geometridae > Eupithecia > Eupithecia subfuscata. Next base: position 11,379,671 of record OY751103.1, on the reverse strand, counting down.
CAAAATTGAATACTTAAATAATTATAATTACTTATTCCTGAACTGCGTGACCGTTTATAATTGGCGATGCGCAGTAACATGCGTGTACGCATGTAATTTGTTAATAAAAAAATCAATTTCTATGCAAATAACGACGAAAATTGCGCAAAATCAACATTTTCGCTTTCGAATATACGATTGTATCTGGTAATTTTCGCGTATCTGTTTTAATTATCTGTGAAAAAACTAGCGATGCATCCCGTTCAAAAAGCCTGCAGAAGTATGCTGATGGGTCTTGATAAAGATTGCGTTGATGGTAGGAAATAACAACCAGTTTTAGGTCATAAACATTCAAACTCAAGCCATGAAAGAATTAAAGGGACGATTCACGTAGAGAACACTTTTTTTCAGAGCCAAATCTCATGTCTGAGTACCGTTTTCTTCCTAGGATCTCAAGGCTGCCCGATAAAACTACATACGTCTGAAGCTCGACTAAAAAAATCTAGTAAGTTAGTTATTATTTAGGGAACTACGTGGTTAATTAGGTTGTGTGGAGCCGGCTTAGAATTTACACCACCCCAATTCTTCCCGCGGGTGTCAACAATTCTACCCCCGAACTGCGATCCCCAACCCGCATGCTCAGCGTGGGGATTATGGGTGTAAAAGTCAATAAGGCGCTTACTAGGGGGAGACCTGCGTCCAGCAGTGGACCAATATAGGCTTTTGAGGTGTTTAATTAGAGCTAAAGTAAATATATCTTTACGTATGTACTACGTAAATGCCTCAAATAATCCTATTACCCGCGTTTAAATGTACCGGTTGTGTATAAATGGAATCAGTTAAAAGTAAATTAACGTTCATGGCAAAACAAATGTATTTGGGAATGATATTCTCATAATAACAGTGGCAGGAATGCGTTTTGCATGGAAGTTGGCTGTTCCTAATGAATGTGGGGTTATGAGTGAGGGGACAGGCCGAGAAGGCTGACGATGCGATTGGATAGCGTCAGCAAAACAAGAGCCCAGTAGGTAACTATAGAGATAGTATGTAAAGTAAAAAACATTTATTTCTTGTCATAAAATGGTTCAAAGACCAAGATGAATAACTGTAGTCAAACTAAGAGTACGTATAATTCTTACTCGAGTTTCTGTTCTCACATTATTAGAGCCAATAAAAATATATTTTTAACTTATTCTCACTATTCCCAATATTAAGAACAGGGTAAATAAATAATTTATTTAGTTCCGAAAACAGAAATATTAAAAAAATGTATATTAATGTAAAAATTATGACAAGAGATTTGATCTCGTAAAAAGTGCTACGAGAGTCTAAGTATGAGTTATGTATGTATTAATAGGTATGGACTTTCATGAAATTGATAAGTAAATACTGTTGGAACAAACAATTTAATGCTCAGGTTTTTTAATTCAAACAAGTTTGAGTTTGAGTCAAACTATTTGTAAAAACCTTTCTGTGCAAAAAGACTAAGAATAAATATCAAATAGACTAGAGGATAAAAAAGCTTGGGACGGGTGTAGCACCAACTCGAAAAATAACAACTGACAGGTTACAGATTTCTTCGTCGCTTCTTTACTATATTCTACATACCGAAGCAACAGAAATAAAAAATTGATCTTTCTAAATGTAAATTTGTGTTTATGGATATAAAGAGTTTTTGATTTGATTTGATTTTAACTTCTTCTGTAATTTTTTGTGCGAACCCTACATAACACAAAAAGTTTAGCAAGTTCCGATGTTATCACCAGAACACATAACTACGTACGATTAATTAAAACAATAATAAACTTTAATTACCCTTCAGCCTATCCTTTTGAGTACTGATATCTTAATACTGCTATTTATTCACTGAGAAAAAGTTTTCCACACAACACCTACTTGATAAACCTATCAATTAAATTCTAACTTTACAACGATATCAATAAGGTCAAATGTGCTTGACTATTTCTGCGTAGAAAAACGTAAAATGGCTAAGTAGATAATATGGTCGTTTTGAAAGTACAAAGGCAGGTGTTTTTGCAATAATGTAGGACTTACAAGTTTTTATATGACAAAGCTATAAGTTGCTGTCATCTACAAAGTAAGTAATTGATAAATTAGTTTGAGCATGATCGAACATCATATTAGCAAGGGAGTGCAAAAAAATTATCTATCAAGTCGGAACATACTCGTAGCCAGCGGAGACGACATTCAGTATTATAAATTAACAAAATGATGATATTTTACGACATTTTATTTTAAAACCTTATAATGGAAGATGAAAAACTTATCGCAGGTAAAATGTTTATATAAAATTTTACCAAGTGTACCTTTCATAAATATTTATTTCACACTTATTATTCTATGCCCTAGAATAAACAGATTAAAATAAATAGATTATCTATTTACAGGCTCATAATCCTAAAGGTCTTTTTGAACAGTTGACTGTATTAATTCAACTGTTAAAATTTTTAAAACAAATCAAAAGTCGTAAAATTTAAAATTGATAAACATCAGTGTGTTTGATGACACCCAACTTTTCAGCCACAAAGCAAAACACCTTCGATTCTTTCAGACAACAGTGGCAAAGGTCTTCTAAAGCTTTAAAACTTGTTCAACCTCACCTGTATTGGTCCACTGCTGGACGCAGGCCTCCCCCTGATAAGCGCCTTATTGGCCTTTATCTCATGGGGGGGTAATGCCCATAAACCACACGCTGGGCATGCGGGCTGGAGATCGCAGTTCGGTGGTAGAATTGTGCCTGCTTCAGGGAGCGCTGCTGCCCGCCCCCAGTGGATATCCCTTAGTCGCCTCTTACGACACCCGCGGGAAGAGTTGAGGTGTTGCAACTAAGCCGGCACCACACAGCTCTCAGAAACTTGATCAGCCACTGTCAATGTAACGATCAATGTTACTTACTACTTATCTTGCTGAGATTGTGGTCAAACATTCTTTGTTTGACCGCTCATAGAACCTTTACGGGTGAGCTACAAAAGTTCGCCTCACTTATGCGTAATAAATGCATAAAATTACAATAAATGATATGAATTATCCTACATCCTACTAATATTATCAAGGCGAAAGTATGTCCGATGTGCTGTTGTGCCCTTGTGAAGATGTTTTGCCGAAGACAACCCAAAACTACTGATTTGATCGAGCTTAAATTTTTGCACACCTAAAGACCTGGAATAACATAATACTTAAGCTACTTTTTATTCCAAAAAACGAGTGCTAAGTCGTGGGCAGAAGGTAGTATAAATTTATATGTAAGCTTCTTCTACAAGTTGTTCTATGGTACGCAGAATAATAATTGCCATTGCAACCCATCCCCGCAGCAAGTCCGATCACGTGAGATTAAACAACATGTTTTTGTTCAAGCGCGCCTTTACATAACAAAATGCATAGCAAGCATAAAAGCATAAATTCAAATTTGCTGTTATCGAAATAGTTGGACAATTTACGAGCGGCGAGAAATGTAAGCGAATGAATTATGCGGACGTTTGGATGCGTTTGCGCAGGAAGTTGGTTGCAGCCTTGTTGTTTCGATAAGGTTTTTACCTGCCGTTTATGTGACAACTCCATTAGACGTTTGCCTAACCTTATTTATCAAATAAATTAGCTGGTAAAAGCGAGAATAAAATCTTAATACGAATAAGGTCTATCTTATGGTGAGTAATTTTTTTCTATGAATTTAGCTATATCGTTGTAATCAGAATTGAACTCCAAGCTTAGGATTTCAAACAGCATTTGTAGATTAATTTTTTAATATCTTAGTAACGATACCTCTATGAAATAAGCCCACATTCATTTCTATTTACGATTACCCCAACCTCTATCAAAAGTATCCAGTTTGTCACTAGTATAACAGTATGGATTAGTAAGATACTTAAAGGATATAATCAATAACGACTACGTTATCGCAGACGTTCGGTGTCGGGTAACCTGCTTATTAAGGGGGTACCTACCCTCAAATTGCTTATTTTCAACTCCGTCGGACCTCCATATCTTCCAAACTACTGAATATTTAACTTTGAAATTTATATATGGTAAAGTTCAGGACTTATTCTATCGATCATTTGTTTCGAAAACACGATTCCATAAAATTTTCTCGATAGAAAAAAATCGCAAAGTTACCTCTAATTTTTTACTAAAACCCTAATTTCTCAATAAATACAGATGATACGATCTTGAGATTAAGCATAGTAATTGATCTATGTATAAAGAACATTTTATATGTTGCCTTTTTTTCAATTAACTATTCTAATGTTTGTGGGGAGCAAATAACTACTAAAAACTTGATTTTTGGGCTTACGCCGCTTTGCTCTGTCCCGCTCCTGTGAACGCGATATCCTATGCCTATCCTCTTCAGACAATAACGAGGTAGGGTACCGCCTTAAATCCGGTTACCCGACGCCGAACGCCTGCTTTCCTTCAAAAAGGTACCATTTGAAATGTTTAGCCGGAATATACGCATGTTTTACACTAATTGCATGCCTTCAGTATTTACATTTACAGACTGTGCATGTCTTTATGATTTTTCCGGCATGCACTTAGGGAAATTTCAGTTGGAATTCAGCAGTTAAGGTATTTGTTGCACTTTGCGTGTTTTATTGAAAAATGTTTGCTGAATGAGATATGATGGTGGATTCTTAAGTTTGGAATTGTTTGTGGTTATAGAGCAATCTACAATAAAGTGTAATTACAAAACTCTTTTTCTATTAAAAATACATGTAAAGGAAAGCTTCACCATGTTCTCAGAGTTATAGAGACAACTAAAACAAATTAGGTCTCTTCATGACATATTTTCCTCTAATAATTAGCAAGTTAATAGCAACGTACCTAATTACCTATTCTGTTATAGTGGAACTTGCAATTGATAATAAATAATTTTTATTTTTATTTTTTGTTGTTTTTGTTGTAGTCTGCAACAATCAGCAGTTAGCTCAATTGTTTCAATTGTAAATACTAGTATAATTTTCTTTGTGAATAAAGATGTTATTTACAGAAAAAAAAAAATAGTTCCCTGAGATTTTATTTGCAGTACAGAACCACCACCGAACTGCGATCCCCAACCTGCATGCCCAGCGTAGGGATTATAGATAGCATTACCACAGAAAGACTATTACCCTCATGGTAAGCGCCTTGCATAACAGGGGAGGCCTATGTCCAACAGTGAACTAGTAAAAGCGGTTAATAATGAGAAGTGAGTTTTAATTTTTGATTTTGTTGACAACAAACAATTACACTCGAGACACTAGACCACGATTTGGAATAAATAAATTTTAGAATAGATAAAAAAATATTTGTGGATGAAGTGAATATCTACCCTACCTTTGCTATTAGCTTTATTAGGTTGTCAATTAATTTGTTCTTGTCCTGCTGTGTCTCCCTTTCTCTAGTTCCGTTCGTTTAGACCTTTATGTGAGTGGGTGGGTAGGTACCTACGTACCAACTCGTTCTAATATTAAGTATTTCATTTATGTAATAAGTACTGTATTGCAGGTTTCATTAATTGTTTGTATTGTAAGTTATGTAGGTACCTACTATTTCTGTTCTGTGCTGTATCGGAATTGTGTTTGTCAATAAATGTTTCTCTATCTCTATCTATCTTACTATATAAAATTCTTTTGTGAGTGTGTATGTCACTGAACTTCTCTCAAACGACGGGACCGATTTTGATGAAATTTTTTGTGTGTGTTCAAGGGGATCTGGGAATGGTTTAGATTCACAATTTTTTTTTTTCACAATATAAAAATATGAAGGTTTACAAGGCGAGAGCGGTACGAAGTTCGCCAGGTCAACTAGTCTCTCTATAAACTTACATATAGGTGACGAATTGTGTATTCTTTTTGTATCTTAACTTGATACCTGCTTATATGAGGAATAAATGAATAACGCACAACAATTATTTTTAGAAGTAAGAACGATAACTCAGAATGTTGCGAGGGTTGCAGGGTTCACATATAATCTATCTAAAACTTGATCAAATGGACATGAATGCAATAAATAAATAACCAATAAGCAAATAAACATTCGATTTTATACAATTTATAATTTGTTAAACATTCGCACGGATAGGTAATCTTAGTAGAGTACATAGTAGAGTCTCAAGTAGGTTCATGGTTAACTTCTGACCCCTCGCCAACACCAAACGAACTCACGAATTTTAGAAACAAATGGCGCCATTTATCAGGCAAACATATTCTACCGCAAAGTTCGATTTACTTTTCAACACTTACTAATTCCTGTGGTTGGTAAGACACGCGAGCTTACAACTGGCAGTGCAGTGCACACAGCTTTCCTGTGCAGATGGACAAAATGTTACTAACGGTAGTTAATCACAGACCAAGTGAGCGAGAGCGAGCGAATGCAAACGAGTGGGATTCACGGTACTACGTTCGTTCCATTTTTCTTTGATGTTGCGACAGCCGCTGGAACACGGCCGAAGGCGAACGAAGGCCCAGGTTAGGATTCGCTTGATTCCGTAATGCCCACACTTTTGCTTTCGCGTTCGTTAGCCTTCGTTTACTCTCGCTCGCCTGGTCTGTACCCGGCATAAGGTCTTTCCTCCTTATTAGCACACATACGTTAACATGCCTTACCCCAAAAAGAAGGGTTTTTCCATAATCACCGCGTTTGACAAGAGCCCGGTGATTATGGCGGATGGATTATAGTAGTCGCATCGGAGGTATTGAAAGCACAGAAAGAAGCGGCTGCCTTTCCGCTGGTAGTCAGCTTTCACGACATCCACAGGCTGAGTTGGAAAGTCCGATTCTTACACCACATCCACCATGCTTTCCTGTGTGGGTAGCAAAATCAGACTATCACACTGGAATTTAGATGGATGGATGGATGTTTGGTACTTCTTTTTACCAAAACTTCTGAACGGATCGAAATGAAATCTTGCATAGATGTTATTCTAGGCCTGGAATAAAACTTAGGCTACCTTTTATCCCATAAATCAGTTGCCTTATCATAGAAATAAAAAAATAAACTTTTAAACGATAGAAACAACTCATGCTTCTGCCGCGGATAGAAACTAGTTAGAACTAAGACCGATAGGTACTATAAAGTAACGCTGTGGTGCTAATGTAATATTCACTGCACAGAAAAGTTGAGAGCACTGTAGTGGCAGGAGTGGCAGTGGCAGGTATCAAACTGTCTCGCTGATAGACTGTTTCCTATGGCTGTTGATGATGGCGGTGTTTGCGGTCAATTGTTTTAATTCTAACCGATTTTTCGAATGCGTCAGTTTGCTTTGAATACTATGGACTATACTCACCAAGGTTGGCAGGTCATCGACAAGTTGACAAAACACTGTTGGCGGCCGAAAATACTATCGCACTATACTACTAACCTACCTACTATACTACCTACTTATACTATCCTAACCTACTAATATTATAAAGCCGAAAGTTTGTAAAATCTGAATTTTTGTTACCTAGGATCTCCAAAACTACTGAACAGATCAAGATGAAATTTAGCGTACGTTTAGAGCAAAGCTTTTTCTTAAGATAATAGGCTACTTATTATACCGAAAATACGCGTGCGAAGCCGCGGGCAGAAGCTAGTGATACTATAAAGGCGAAAGTTTGTGCCGTTGTGACGCTATTTGGCCGAAGACATCATCAAAACTTCAGAATGGATCGCGCTAAAATTTTGCACACATAAAAATCTGGACCTAGAATAACATAAAGGTTTTTTTTGTTATTCCAAAATCGCGTGTGAAGTCACAGGCAGAAGGTAGTAATTACTATATTTCAGTTTATGATAATTGCTGTATATTATTCATACACTGAAATGTCGTACCAACCCGCGGAGCTGTGTCGCCGACTTTGTGTGTTCTATGAGAACAGGGAAATTTTTGAATTGTATTTTCTATGACTTGTCTTAACGAAGTTTACGCGGAAATTAAGATAACAATACATTAAAAGAAAATAAAATAAAAATAAAAAATAAAATAAAATTTATTCAAAGAAACTCGTAAATAGACAATACCTACATATGTGCACTAAACAAATAAATACAGCTAAGTATAACAAATTAGCCTGAACTAGGTAATCCTGTGTTTCAGGCGACAAGAGTGCTTATCTATATGTCGTGGCCATATCCTCGAATTGATCACTTCATGATGTAACCGACCATTTCAAGAAATGGTAGAATTTCATGAAATGGAAAATACGCGCTGGCCATATCATGATGTAGTCAGGCCAGATCAATGAATAATCAGCGTTTAACGATATGAAAAGCTAAACGCACGGCTACTTCATGATAAGGTCAAACAATATCATAAAATAGTTACATTATCCACCGTTAGAGGCGCTGATATTGTTTTGTTTTGTTTTTGACATCTATTCTGTGACTTTTGAGTGTTTGTTTGTTTCTGTTCTGTGATGCATCATGTCGGCGGACAATTATTTAGTTAAAAAAGCGAATAATAATGTACAAATAGAAGACAAAAATGAAGTAAAGAGCTGTTACGATAAAAAACTACAGGAATTTTATAAAAGACACTCGAAAAACGAGCATAACGTCTAAACTGAAAGCCAACTGCATGAAGCAATTTTTAAATATAAAGTTCCTTCCTAATTCGAATGTTTCATTAAACTTTTTCATCATCATCATCAGCCTATATTAGTCCACTGCTGGACATATGCCTCCCGTAATGAGCGCCATAGCCTTAAACCTTTTGATGTCATGGAAACCCTACATAAATGATATGGCCAAACGTTGATGGAAATATCATTAAACGTTGATGCTTAAACGATATAGTCAGTTTTAGCTGGCCATGTCATTAAATTCTACCATTTCATGAAATGGTCGGTCACATCATGAAGTGATCAATTCTAGGATATGGCCACGACATATATATATAAAACACGGTTTTACTCGTCGATGCACTTTGATCGAGCTAAAATTTGTTGGTAAATTTATTATGTGGAAAATGTGATGAGGATGTCCTCCTAACCAAATTTCGACCACGGCGGCGGCCAGTCACATTGGAGACTAACTATATGTGCAGAACATATTATAGTGCACAACTATGTGCGCAAGAACAGGTGCACTCTCTATTCCCTCACTTTCATAATCCGATGGGACGGCAGACCGACACGACCGGGGAGAGGTCAAGCGCAGGACCAACGGCTTAACGTGCTTTCCGAGGCACGGGAATATCCAACAACCCGATAATACCTCTAGCCGACTTTCGACCACCGCGTCCAGTCTCAACGGGGACTAGCCATGTAATATGTTGCTAATGACTGTACTACGGCATACCGGAAGTCAAAATATCGGAGAACGGTATATCGAAAGTACACGAAACCGCAGATCGAAATACCGAAAGCACACAACACCGAAAAATCTGTAGACCGGACGAACACAATCTCGAATGCACGCTATACCTAAAAGTATTCACAAAATTCATTTTTTAATACCAGCCTATTTTGACGAATTGACGATTTCTAAATTGACGACCTCTGTGGCGCAGCGGGAGCAGGTCCGCCTGCGATGCAGGAGGTTGTGGGTTCGATTCCCGCCTCGGGACAGATGTTTGTACGATCTGCAGGTATTTGTTCAGGGTGTTCTGAATGTTTTCTATGTATAATAAAAAATATCTATCCATGTAGTGTATTGTATTATGTCTATCAGTTATCTGTTTTCTAGTACCCATAACACAAGCTCTGCTTAGCTTGGGGCTAGATAATGCTGTGTGAATTGTCCAGCATTATTTATTTGTTTATTTATATTTATTTGTAAAAACAGGTAAACTAAAATAACCTAATATTATGCTCACGATAAAGAAAAGTAAATAGAAAAGGCGGCATCGTCTCAAATACCTACTATGTTTGACACTATCGCGTGTTATGTGATATTTTCTCCAACTAATGGTTATTCGCTCATACAGTTTGAATGTAGCTACGTCTCCAACATATAACTTTACTAAACTTCGACCTCCAGCAGCCTTTCAACCAAACACAATTAATTATATTGGGAAATTTGGGATAATTAAATTAGTTGGTCTGAGCTGCTTGGAAAAATCTTGTAACACGAACCTTACTACTCGTTTTTCTAAATTTAATGAGTAAGATAAGAATCAGAATTACCGTTTGGATCGTTTCAGTGAAATATTGTATGGAAACGTACTTTTTAATTAAAAGTAAGTCAAGCAGCTTTACTTTGCCTTGTTAATAGCCTTCGAATATTTTTAACCATCTTCGTGTTACTTTGTTTGGTGCTAACTGCCATGAGCTTAGTTATATTTATCGCATCATAACTTGGGTTGGAACAACAAGAGTATTGACTCTACCATTCGATAACGTAGACGTAGATAAGGACTTTAGTCACACTTATATTAAGTAATAAATTGTATTGTATTGATATTACCTATAAATGCGAAAGTTTGGATGGATGCATAGATAGATCAATGTTTGTTACCTCTTCACGCCAAAACTATTGAACGGATCGGGCTGAAATTTTGCATACAGGTAACTCCTCCTGAAATCAAACTTTCTTTACTTTAGTCTACATACCGAAGCGACAGAAATAAAAAAATATCACTTTATTTCCGTGTCAGTGTTTAGTTTTATAATTTGACCTTTTCTAAGTGTACATTTATTGTATTTATGGAAATAAAGAGTATTTGATTTTGATTTTTTTTTCAAACAGACATACTTTTTATCACCTAAATCAGTTTTTGTGGGATACAAATCACCTATAAACGTTTATAGAAACAACGCGTGCGAAACCGCGGGCATAAACTAGATATAAATAAATATATAATGCTGGAAGTGCCGTAGCAGTCGAAAATCTCTGGGGTTTTCTACGGACTCTAGCGCCGTTAGCTCGGGCTAGGGTACATCTGGGCCGAATCTCACACTGATCCACGGACGAGATGTCCACTTCACTTTCACCACCTACAGAGGAAAACATTAAAGTTTATTTAGAAATTACCCAGAGTGCAAGTGCTTACGCACTATAATAACAAAAACCTTGGTTAAATGAAACGTTCTCCATCGAGGTACTTCCCAATCACTCATTCGCACTAAGTGGGCGTTTTAATCGACAAAATGAGGTCCATTGATTTCCGTACATTTATGTTAATTGCGATGCGACAGAGCCATCGGGCCAACTTGCCATGCCATCCCGCAAACAGCCAATTTTCATGACTATTATCTTGCACTATGATAATGTAGTTAACTTTGGCAGTGAGTATTGAAAAAGATTATAGAATAGAATTAACTTTATTGCACAAAAGTTGTACATGGGCGAGCATAATGCTAGATAGCCTTCTCTACCTGCTAACCTTTGGGTAGTGTGGACAACAATTTAGTAGGTAATGCTTGATTAAAAATGTTACAGAAAAACAAGAAAATAATAATAATAATATGTACTTACAATTAATAATTCGTGTCTATAAGATTAAGATTGAGGTCATTTTTCGAATTTTCTGTCCTTCCTGTAGGTATCAGTTTTTGGAGATACTGCAGATCAGAGCGCTATTGCTTCTCTTGTCAACTCCAATGTTGCTTTCTCAGATTTCTCACAAAATAAATCGAGATCAACTTATCGTTGACATTATACTCTAGCCATTCTTAAAGTACAATGTCTATAAACAAACTCACAACACAAAAACTCGCGGGCTCAACTCAACGCGCGCTCGTGCGTAGTGCTCGGAGAGATGCAGAACGTGCGCGTCTAGAACCGCTCTCACCCTGAAGATGTCCCTCGTTAAGGGATGAAACGTTGGTGTTCTTCCAACACAAATAGGGTTCGTAGTTAACCCGCTCACATCCCTAATGAACACAAAAACTCAAAATTATCTTTTAGGGTCGAGTTGGAAAATAATTATCAGCATTTCGCATTAGAAGAAAGAGCTTAAATCGGTAAGCGGTGGAAAAACTGTCGAAAATGAACAGCTAGAAATTATTTTTAGGATATAGGTAACTTGAGCATATTAAGGGTCTGTTTCACAATGTCCGGATAAGTTCTGCATAAGTTCCAAATAAGCTATTTGTTACTTATCCGTTGGATAAACATCATTGTTACGTTTCATGACTACCGAATAGCGCTAACTGTTGTATAAAGTCGTCCATAACTCATTCACTTTTATCCTTCAAATAATTTATGTGTTAGATAGTTAATCAATACTTTATCAGGACATTGTGAAACAGACCCTAAATCAAATCATTCGTCTATTTGCCATCAGAGATTTGCCAGAATACAAAATTTAGTTACATACAATATGTCATCTTATAACTATTTTAGTAATTGTATTCAGCCTGCACGTAGGTGTGCAAATATTGTGACCCATAGACAGCTCTTGTCGTGGCCAAAGTGGCCATTCATTCATTTTTGACCACTGGTTGGCGCAGTCGGTGTCATGTGGATCGTTTGTGCAGACTCTTATCTCCATCACACCGATACATCATATTGGTGGAGTGTTCGTCACAACACAATGATCTCAATCGGGATAATGTAGCGAGCTCATTTAAAATATTAGCGAATTCACCTGTCTGTGAAAAAAAATAAACAAGGGACCTAGCGTGGGCTGTTATTGATAATGCTGATTAAATAGGTAATACTAGACTAACAATAAGACCTACCGGTAGATCAGATTTAAACTTTATTTCTATAAGCTAACAAAATAAGCACTTAGACCAGTCAAATTTTATACTGCGAGTATAAACAGCTTTCTATCGTAGGCACATAGTAAGTACATTAAAAATCTTCAAGAAATGAGTAGGTTAGGTACTGAAGTATAGATTAGAAGTTGACCTATTATATTTTATCTAAGAACCAACTTCTACGCATTTTGATACGATAATAAAAAACCACATTCATTGTTTTGTCTATAGTTTGAAGGAACAATATACCACAAATCTTCAGGGTCTAGAATACAATCTTAATTGCAATGATGACGCAGATTTTGAATAAAAATTATAAAGTAGACCTCCCAACATGTCAAACGATTAAGTAATTAAAGGTTCAGCCTAGGCGTAGTGCAGACTGATGAAATATTCTAATCAGCTCCTAGTCGCATTGTAAAACTGTGGGCGATGGCTGATAAGGCTGTGACACACGGGCGGGGCACAAACTACCGATTGTGGCCCGCACACGGCGCCCGCCAGCGCGCTTTGCATAACAAAGATCACAATTTGGACGAAAAATAGGCTCAATTTGGACCGGGGGGCTAGCACGAAAATGATGTCAAAAGAACTGTAAGCTCTGGCTGGGATATGGTTCGCTTGCAGGCGTTTTAGTGTGGCATTTTAAGTTCATCTTATTTAAGAGGATATTTATAATATATAATTTATATATAATGCTGGACAATCAACACAGTTTCATTAGCCCCAAGCTAAACAGAGCTTGTGTTATGGGTACTAGATGAATATTCATGTTGTCTCAATATTTATTACGACAACATTTTTGCAGAGCTCTATGTGAAAGAGCACGACCTCCGATCCGAATGGATAACCGGTGAGTTCATCCTTTTATATCTCACATCCATGCTGATAGGTCAAATTCAGCAATTACACAGTACTTTCTGGCTTCAATGATTAATTACACACTTACACTTAGACATTTGCAAGATTTGTTGCGTGACAAAAGCAATCAAAGGAATTTCGCAACAAGGCTTTCGTCTCGTTAGCAAACCTTCTTCCTGCTAGCCCTGAAACTTAGGACCTCTTTTTGTCAACCTTATTTAAAATCTGGGGAAATCTCAAGGCGTCGCGCTTGCTCCAACATCTTACAAGGTATATTCTCTGGTTGGGTCCAGATTTGATGGATGCGAAGCTGTTACGATGATGTATGACGATGTGTGTGTGAATTATAGACTATTGTGACATTCTGAATGAAGATGGATGACGGTTACCCTTTTTATTCCCTCGAATGGGTAAAGGACTTTTAGAACTTATGAACAAGTATTAAGTAAAATATAAATACTGTTATCACCAGTTATTTTAATGCAGACTGTTGTCTAGAATCTAGAGGTAGCTCAACCTCAACTGATCCATATCAATACTAATCGAAAGCGTCCCCAAGACGCTGGCTGCATTGCATCTAGATTTTTTGCAACAGTCTGCAGCTCAACTGTTGCAATTGTGAATACTGAGTTCTAATAAGTTTATATTCTTTAATTGTAATTATCTTTGTTATTAAAGTTATTTAATCTTTTATTGTCTACCTGTGTTATTGTCTTTATGATAAAGTAGGTCCAATGACTATATCTTTATGGAATAAAAATCCTAAAAATCCTATAGTTAGGTTTAAAACACCGAGAAACGTTTTCAAAGGGCTTAATTAGTAAATTATTATCATATGTTCTCCAGATAACGTTAACTATAGTTTTCTCCAAATAACTAAAGGCATTCAAAGCTTGCCCAAGTCGGTTCAATCAGCCAGATTATGACCCAGATGTAATATATCTGGATCATAATCTGGCTGATTGGGACCGATTATCTCCTAATGAATGTTTCACCCATGGGTCAAGCTAACCCATGGGTGAAACATTCATGAAAGTTGACAAATTGCGACGGGACTCTTTAACCTCTTCTACCTTCTTATGCCTATTTCATGCTATAATGATGTTTGGAAATATTCTGAATTCCTCTTAAATAGTAATTTTTTTTACTAAATCAAGAGAGAGCTACCTACATCAACAGCCTTTTCTTGTCCACTACTGGACTTAGGCCTCCCCGGATAAACGCTACAGGTCAGAATTGAGATCGTAACATAAGGGGGTAATGCCTTATCCCCACGCAGGGCGCATGCGAGTTGGGGTCGCGGTTCTGCACGAAGTACTGCTGCCTGCCCCTAGTGGAAATCCCTTAGTCGCCTCTTATGACACCCACGAGAAGAGTTGGGGCGATGCATATTCTAAACGCACCACACGGTGAAAGAGAGATCTACAAAACCTATAAAGGTGTTCTTTCAAATTTTTCTTGTCATCACAATCTTTCTAACTACCTGCATATTCTACTTTCAGAGTAATTACAACAACTTTATTATGAAAGTTTTCCCTCGCTGGAAACTGAGAGAAACAGCCAGCACTTCTCACGTATGAATAGCCTCTATGATGGGCTTCTCCCAACGAAGATAATTAACGAGCATTGTCTGATACCCGATCCTATCTGCCTAGTTAAGAGAATTCAAATGGCTTTTAGGTACATTTACACAAAAGCCTATTCCTATTGTCATTTCGCAATTCCGCGATATCTAAAGTTAATTAGCATTCAGACTGCCTTCGTGCGAGTTGCAACACCTACCGCGCATTTGTTTTTCATAACAAGCAGGCGTTTTTACAATATTTGCATGCGGAGAACAATACACGAGGAGTCGACTTTTTAATATCGGTGAGAATTACCCGGCAGTGGATTGTCGCACTCGCCGACAATAAACAATACAAAACTGAGCAAAAACAAACTATATGGACACAGCCGCAACAAGAAGAATAGGAAAATTGCTTTTGTTTAAAAAAATCTATTTGTTTGTGTCTCGAGATGAAATGAGCGCGCCTACGCTGCGCCGCTCGGCGACCAATGGCGAGCGCGCGCTGCCCGCCCCTGCCGCCTGCGCCAATGGCGGCCGACCCACAGTCGCAAGAGCAGTTTCCTTTTTTAAAAGTTTCGCCTTCGACTTCCATACGATTTCCCGCCTTGGTTTCTTAAGTTATGGATGCTGAAAAGTCTATGTTTATTAATAGAACATCACTTTGAATGCCTAAATTATGACAGGCTAAGAGGTAGATAGAGAGTGGTGTGCTGAAACAGTAGCCGCTTTTTTCTTCTCAAATTACATTAAAACCTCAATTCAACTTAATTAGCTCTATTTAGGAATTCTGCAGGTAGGTTCACCTCCATACCTACAAGTATTTATCAGTTGGTAATGTGGTAATATGGTAATTCACTCAACACCATCAATCCTCCACGAATTATAGCTTAGCTACCAAAATTATTTTTTAATGGTTTGTCTGAAAAAGTAAGAAAACAAGGTAGGTACAAAAAAATATTTATTTTCTACTTAGCTCTCTTACACAGTAAATAAACAGAAATCAGGTAGCTAACTGTTTGATTCACTTCTATTAAAAGCAAAAATTGCTACGTACTATCTTAAAATCTGCTTCTGACCGAACCGAATCCTTGAATCTGACCTTGAGTCCAATTACGTAATTATGCAATAGATATCAGATAACATCATCAGCGGAAGTTCGTCGACCTCACATCAAATTATAAATCAATCAAGAATAGCGCGACCTATCAAGCCATCTTCAACAGAAAACACATATCATTTGCCTAATTAGATTGGGCGTTAAATCGCGAAACAGCCATTTATAATCTGTTCATTTAAAAATAATGCTGCATAAAAAGCTCGTCAAAGATATTGTCAGTAGATAGGCTTCGTTCGCAGGCTTCGGAGGTAAAAACAACTCGAAAAAAACTCACTCGGGGCGATCCGTGACTCTATTTTTTTATTTTTAATTCATATTATCGTACGGCTATCCCCTTTAATTTTGTTTTTAAGTATGGCTCTCGGTATGCTGCCAGCTACGTTTATGGATATTCAGAATTCCGTGGTGTATCGTCCAGGGGGCGATTTTATGTAAATGTAAGTTTGAGTTCTGAGCAGGTGTGGCGGTGTTATTGTGACAGATGTGCCTTTACTTCTGCTTGGCTGGTCGTTTATTTACGCTGTTCTGTTCCTCCAGGCGACTGGCTAATGCAAAACGACGGCAATGCGTAGCTTTTGAATCAATAGTACATATAATTAGATTCTTCAAGAAAAATAGAGTTCTCAGTAGACTCTTTATAAATAGGAGGAGATTCGTTTCCCGTTTAAAAACTAAAAGATACTTCCTTTTGTTATGGTCATCGATATTGCCATGATATTCTAGAAAAGATATAAAATATTATGATTTATTTATTGCCAAAATTTAATAACAACTCTACCGAATAATAATTCAACAGAACACCATTCACGTTCAAGTAAGAGTACCGTTCGAAGACCCTACAGCAAGCTTTCTCCCACCTAACATCTTCAAAGGCAGTGAAAATGGACCTGTCAATAAAGAATAAAGATTCCATTACGATGGGCATCGTCAAACATGAAGGATCACGCCGAGATCGCGCCGATGCCACGCCTGCGCGGGCGCAGGGCGGCGCGAATCGCTTGTTAAGCCTCCTCGTTGAGAGTTATGACGGATTAACTGCATCCCATGTAAGTATTGTAGAATTATGAAAATTGTTCTTGATAAAATATATTTACGTGCACTGTTGATCATAAAAGTCATAATACTTTTAACTAATAGCACGTTAAGCACGTTAGTTGTTAATTTTATATGTTCATATTTTTTTACATTATCCTAAAAGAATTAAAAGATGGGGCAGGCCAGTATAAATAAGGACTGATGATATAAGTAGACCCGAGAAAGATAGAAGACGAATACAATTTGACTCCGTAAATCTCACAAAATAATAACGTAAATCTAAATAATATTGATAGTCCGTCTGAATATTGATAGTGCCATTGTATCAATGGGATAATGTATCAAATAGTCAATTTGAGTCAAGAACTGTAGCCAATGACAAGGAATAATGTATATGTGTCCAGGTTTAATTGATAGAGTCGGTGGAAATTCCATAAACTTGTTTGGTAGTTGCGCCTTTAAGTTTCAACAAGTTAAAGTTTGACTGGTCAAAATGGAAGAAAAACGGCTTAAATCGGTAAAGTGCAGCATTCTTCAGCCTTCGCGGTAGATTAAATATTTAAATTTTCAATCTCCGATAACAGAATCGTACATTAGCCAGTAAGTAAGTACATAACAAATCGTGAGCTATACCGATCGTGGCTTGTAAAATATCGCAAATGCAATGTTAACGAGATCTCCTTATGTAATATTTTGCATTTAATAAGGACCGAGGCGCACATAGCCGCGTGGCCCTCGGCAACAGATGGAGGAGATACTGAGATCGGGTTTCGTATGAAATTATTGGAAAAGTTCATTCGTGGTCGATGCATCTGCCGTGGCGAGTGCTCAACGAACATTCTGCTAATGTTGCAAACTTGCAAACGAGCCGAGGCGATCCTTCGATAGAGTTCACGGAAACGCAGTTCCGATTTCGACTTTGCCTTTCTATAGATGTGGGTCGACAACCCCTGCGAACAAAAGTGCTACGTGGTGCCCATAAATAAGTGTGTAAAACATTTGGCGGTATAAGTGTGGAGGCCTGCGGGCGGGGCGGGACGCGGCACCTGTACCAATGCTTTGGATATTCCAATAGTCCCAAATCGATAATTCATGTGATCGTATGTAATTAAGTTGGGATAAGAACGCTCGGCCAGTCACACCTAGACTGGCGCGTTGTAATCAACGCGTCTGTGATTCATTAGTCCTGTTTGTTTTGATGATAGAGCTCTATGCAATAAATTAGACGAAATTTCTTAATTATAATCTCTATTTTAAGTCTGAATTAACCGCTAGTTGACAGAGCGGGTAAAGATCATAGAGGAAATAACAATTTATGCTTTAGTAAATCAAGGAATTACAGAAATCTACAAACCGGAAAGTTTGTTGACGATGGACAGTAGATTGTGAAAAACTTTAAAGATTTAAAAGAAAACAAAAATCTTTATATCTAGGCACGACACGCAGTCAGTTACAGTACGAATGCTTCTGTAAACCTTTTACATAAATGTTGGAAAATGCAGACCCCGCATATTTTCGATAAAAATATGACCAAACTTAAACTTCGTAAATAAATAAATAACCGAATTT
Organism: Eupithecia subfuscata; assembly: GCA_963564075.1. NCBI lineage: Eukaryota > Metazoa > Arthropoda > Insecta > Lepidoptera > Geometridae > Eupithecia > Eupithecia subfuscata. The sequence goes on along the minus strand of OY751103.1, from coordinate 11,360,923 downwards.
AATAACAAGCCTGGACCTAAGTAATGGCCGCCAGAAGGCAACGTTACATATATTACGAAGCTCTTCATTTTATAGCTTTTACGCACATTTCTTAGCGCTGCATTAAATTCTTTAAACACTATAATTTGGAGACGACCGAAGGTTTAGGAACTTTTTTGATGTATTCAAATATTAAAAAGGTTGATCCCTAGAGGACCGGCGTACAGGCTCACTATAAATAGTTTTTTTTGGATTGGGAGTTTTAAATAAATATTCCAACAAAACCATATGAAAGTCTCACATAAACTCAGAAAATGCTTGCATGCGGACGCTGCGATTATAATGTTATGGTTATGTCGAACGAGACACAATCCAGAGCCGAGCTAAAAAGCATGAAGAATCCCAAGACACCTTTTCTAAAGAAATTAAATTAAATTGGGCGTGAAGAAATTTATCCTTGATGATAATAATTATTAATAATGCGACACGGTGCCTGGCTTCTTAAAACAGTTACCGAAAAAGTAGAATTCATCGCAACACCGCTCAGATATGTGCCATATTCGACACCGCTGGTGGCAAGTTGGTGACGATGCGACACATCAAAAACTGTCGCATACCAACACAACATTGAACTTTCAATTTCTTACCAGCTCTACAGACGTGGTCGACGCTGAATTCTTGTTCGCACGATAACAATAATTAGGAAGGCTCTCATCAGAACTGAAAGCAGAGGGGTTTTAAGAACTCAGTTTCAATGAAAAACTGTCGTATGATTTATATCTCGACTCCACATTAGGTTCCTTCAGAGGTATCAATATTAGTAAGTAGATACATATAATAATATGTTAACCCTAGTTCTGACATGATCAGTAGCTCGCGGTCGACATGGTTTTATGAATGCAAGTCACCGCTCTAAGACCAACAAGGCATTACATTTCCATCTCATAAGTATTTCCTCAACGACATTCTTCCTCAATTGAGCGATTCCCGTAATGGTTGACCATACATTTACCTCGAACCTTATTTACAGCGAGCAAAAAATAGCATAAAATGTGGAGTGAGTGCGCTAGGATGCCTTCACGACGCCGCAAAGGCATACCAGCGCGGGTGCCTTGAGGACTTTATCCGTCGTGCGAAGCGGCCAAGCGCATGTCTTTGGTGTCCAGACGCCGCGATCTAGATCCTTCGGCGCCGAAGTCCGCCGGCGATGGTATCGCAAAGGCTCGCGCGACAATTGCTAACACCGACGCACAAGTGTGGGCAAAGCGCCGAGCAACGCGAATTATTCAACGATGAACTGGTGCCGATCAGCCAATGCCGTCCATTCCACACGTTTCAATTAAAACGCGCGCGGAATAGCAGGGTCCTCAGTGATCATGACGCGGCTCTGTATAGGGTCATCAATCAGACTATGGCGAAATCACCTGTAAAGCCGCTATCAGAAGCTTGCTATATGCTAATTATAAGATACTCGTACCCACGCTTTGCTCTTTGCGATGATAAATTTCCCTGTTGATTGAATTTATCCAATAGATAGGTAGAGCAGGATGAAGCTATACCAATGACGATGCGAGAGCCGGTCTCGCACACGAAAGGTTCCGTTCCAAAAAAGTACATCTAGTTATAAAGTCGGCAAACAACATTTTCAAATTCTTTAGTGTGACGCTTGAAGCTGTTTAGTAAGTGTGTCAGAAAAGGCAACACTTTTTACCCATTTGGGGAAACCATCTAATTTTAAAATTTATTTTATTTTTATTATTTGGAATGGCAACTAAAGTATTTTACATTCTATGAAAATTTAATGTGTCTGCATATTTAATTATACTAAAAATAGAACGGGGTCCCTGTTTAATTTTTAGTTTAATAGATTTTTTATTTTTTATTGTTCTAGCGGCAATAGAAATACCTACACACTATGAAAGTTTCAACTGTCTACTTTATTACGGTTCATAAGACACACAGACGAACGGGTAGCCTTCAAACGGACAGACGGACGGAAAGCCCGTTGGCACTCTTTGGTACAGAACCCTAAAAAGAAATATCCATCTCAGGCTTAAAATATGTTCTGAAAAGTCGAATAAAACAAAAAGTAATTTTTCATACAAGAGGACATCAGAGGATCAATAATAACAACCAACCATCAACCAAGTTATTAACAAAACGTCGCTCTAAAAAACAATTTAGAGCAATATTAAATAATATTTATTCTATCCGCCAATCTCACGAGAAAAAAATCGCAAGTCTTTGAAATAGAAAGGCAAGAACCTTGTAAAAAGGAAGCAAGCTATCTAAAGATAAAGGCGTCGATCTCCGAGTGCTCACGCGCAGCCCATTCCGGCCTAGGCTGGGTACGCGGAGACACGCGCGAGATGGAATGATTCTAAGAAACGGGACGGCCAGATAAACGAAGGATTTCTAGCTAGTGGACTTTTACGGGGTAATTCTTTCACGTTATTTGGATGGAATAGTAGGTAAGGCCTCGACGGAGAGTGGGGGGAGGGAATGGTGAGTTCATGTATAAACTGTTGTAAGTATATTATTATCGTGTGTTGTGTAATAGCTGTGTGGTGCCGGCTTAGAATTTGCACCACCAGAATTCTTCCCGCGGGTGTCGTGAGAGGCGACTAAGGGATATCCACCGGGGGCGGCCTGCAGCGCCCTCTGCAGAACAATTCTACCACTGAACTGCGATCCCCAACTCGCATGCCCAGCGTGGGGATTATGGGCATTACCATGGGATAAAAGTCAATAAGGCGCTTATCAGGGGGAGGCATGCGTCCAGTAGTGGTCAAATATAGCCTGTTGGGGAGAGTTACCATCTACTCGCGGCTTGGCAAGCCTTTTTTTCAAGATTAGTAGAAGTTTATAATGTGTTCTCCTGTTCTGAATTACAGATAACAATGTAACGTTTCAGTTTGATAACTCAGTATTGGCATGAAGAGTAACAAACATCCATGCATCCGGAATTTAGCATTTATATTAGTAGCACCTATGATATCATGGTTATAGTCATAAACAAGTGAAACATCGAAGGAAACACATTCAACAGTGAACCAAACCAACTATGACCCGTCTGAAATATACTGGCAACAACTCTAAAATAGATCCAAAATAGGCTGTTTAAAATACCTACTATTTCAGTGATTGATAGAATACAGGTAGTGCAATGGAAAAATTTGGGCTTTGCGAAAAAAAAAAAGAACCAAATCTCGTCCAATTTTAACAAAAGTAAGAATGTTCAAAACTATTCCAGAAAACTGTGCGCGCACAATTCCATGCGCTCTCTTGAGATTCCGTCACGTGCGCGATACGCAGATACGACGCACGCAAACGATGTAACTACACGCCAAATAAAGCTTTACCAGGCTCCGGGGAATGAGAACTGGAAACAAAATGTCTTGAAATCTAGGTATTTTTACAAAGGATGAAATTAAACCAAGGATGTCTTTCATTCTTAGCTAGGTGATATTCCTTCATCAAGTGGGTACTGAAAGAGAAAGAAACCCTGTAGGTACCTACCCACTAACATCGTAATAAACGATTACCTAATATGTAAATTTGTGGACGGTAACGGTAATTAGGATCAAATGTCATTTCTTAGACACAGCTGTGAAAAGGTTCCTGAATTTCTATACAATAGCAGTCCTTGTCTACGATTCAGCAGACACCATTAATATAATCGCCGAAGTTTAAACAAAAACCAATAAAATAGTCATAACACAAAGACAATAATGTCCAATGACGATTTCCAAATGCATTCGAGACCGCCGGGCGCGTCTTCGCATTCCTGCCTTTTTGCCTGTCACCAAACGTATTTATTGCAACACTGATGGTCTGATCTGCGACCACTGACCAGATACCAGATTCGACAACGATGCTGCCGGCCTCGATACCGCCTATTGTGTTGTCGTTTTTCTGGTGCCTCTTTGATATTCGTTCGCGCCAGAATTCATATCAGTAGCTTCACTGTGGATTAGAACTTATATTTTGATTGGATAGAGAATGGAGTAAAGCGAGTCATTTGTTAAATAAATATAAAAAAAATATATAAAATAAATAAAACACGTTTTAATATTTTAAAAAACCTTTTTTAAAACCAGCTTTTAATGCATTGTCATCCAAACTAAACGTGTATACAAAATTTCAGCTCAATCGGTTGAAGATATCTGCTTCAAAATTGAGTTGCAAGATTCCACCCGTACAAACATAGTAACATACATTGCAAGTTAAATAAAAGCTGTTATAAAGTGAATTATGTTAATTCTTATTTGATGCTGTCAAAGAGGGGCAGGGACGGGCAAATGCCAGTGAATACGTCTCGTTCTAGGGAGAATACCCAAATGAGGTAGCAAACAGGATTAGCCTGACGATGGTGACGACTGAGATACAGAACAAAGTTAAGCTCAGAAGATGGCATAGGAAGTTGCTGTATCAGACAGGCAATGTGCCTTGCAAGAAAGCCAATGAACAAGAAGTACCTAAAAGTACCAAAATATGTAGACTCTGATCTAGACACAATAAATGCACCACGATGAGAGTGGCCCAGGCGCCAGAGAAAAAAGGACGTACTATTTACAATTTTTTGAGTAGGCATGACACAAAATTGACTCGAGAAAACGTCATAAAAGTTTTTAATCGAACCCTAACCAACAGGTCCCTCTCACCACTAAACCTCAAAATCACCGAAAGGAATATGAATAAATCGCATAAATATTTCTCGACTCGCATTATGCCACAACGGGCATAGTCCTAAGACTCCCAAAAAATAAACAACATTCCGGAGTGGTATAATTGTTTTTACAGATCGTTCTGGAATCTTATCAGGATGGCACACACCGTTAGTGCCATTTTTAAGACGTATAGATTTATATCAGACGAATAGCCGCGGGGCACGATCATCTTTCTTTATTTCTCTGCCTTTTTATTGCGTAAGACAGTATTTCACAAACTTGCCTTGGCACTCCATTATTTTTCCCCTCGCGAAAAAATTAAAGTGATAAGAATTTAGCATTGTTGAAAACTTGAGAGTAATTTGTAGGGACTCCCGTTACGTTTAGCGTTGGAATATCATTGAATCTATGTGGGACTTGCTTAAGGTTTTTATGGTAATAAATGGTGAACTGGGCCCATCTGATGGTGCGCTAACCTCCAGAGGTTACTTACATCTGCGATCCAGAGTTACATTTGCAAGGTTTAACTCGCTGGCATTGTGTTTATCTCTGGTAGTGAGATTAATTTTACGAGGACAGAATGCCTTTACCAAGAGCATTTAGGATTGAGTTTTTGCGAGGTGGGTTTTATGAAAATCAGTGACTGCTAATGCCAATGTTTTTGTAGACAAATTAGGCATCAAATAAATGGCGTTGTCGAATTTCTGACGTTCGTAATACGTCGTATAATTTTGTTTAATTCGTGAATGTTTCGAAGACAGGCGATGATGCTCATTTATTTTAGTGAACAAGTTTTATAAAAAAAAAAAATCAGCCTTAGTTTAAATAACACTTACAAGTGCATGTGAAGAAAAGTTAAATTCAAAGGAATTTGCTTGCACATAACCATTACAAACAGAGCTGATCGCAAATCACAATCCGTATTTACACAATTCGTGTTCGGTAACAAACCGGCGATGTCGTCAAGCCGATACACGAGCCGAGTACATCAGTGAGTCATGTTTTCAAAAGGCATATTGTTATAAATCAAAACGTTGCTCTATCCGTCCTCGTGTCGCTCAGTTCAATATGGGCGTCCTGCTGTTTTACCGCACAAATTTACGATCGCCCCCGAACACTACCATCCAAGAATTCTTCGACAAAACAGTCAAGATTCCTGGATCGTTTCAAGTATCAAAATATCGTGATTTATGCAAACTCAGTGCAAGCCCTTGTATTTGCAACGCTAATATATTTCTTATGACGCAGTGCCTACTATAGGGCAAGTACTTTTTTCTTTTGTACTATAGGTAGGTAAGGTACCTAAGTTAAAGCATGAATATATGCGGAATTCTTGGACTTGTTTCATGCTTGATCTTAGTTATTTGTATCAAGCGTAAAAATGAGGCTGCACTGTTCTAATAAACGAACCTATTGGTCTATTTAAAAATCTCCCAACCACAGATTCAACAAAAAATTGCAAACAATTTCGATAGCTATTCTTACGGCAACAAGATCTTGTAGTTACTAGGTATAAACAGGAATGCAGGTAGGTAATAGTAATGTACCGGAAGTAGCAAGGAGACAAGTATGTAGTAAATAATTTTAGGAAAATATATAATCTTAAATATCCACAGTATTGGAAGTGTGTTTCAGTCAGGACTAGTAAAGTGATAGCATCATTCTCAGAAAGGCCGACACGTGCTCATGTTCCCAGGATACTTTAAGATTCACAATATCAGCATCAGGTTCCAACACGAATAAATATTCCTTTTATTCCAATTTGTCAGCTAAGCCACTCTGCTGGCGAGTTATCTCCGTATCCAGAGGTAAGCTCCCGCCAAAACAATACCCCAGTATCGTTAAAAAACGTGCTTGAATACTGCATTTATCATCGTTGATTAAATACCATTGTTTTGTATCGGCAGACTCGGAGTCCCCTGCCTCGTATTCCTTTTTCGTCTCTCCGTGTCTTGCATTGTACGGCACGGAGACAATAAGTCTGTTAAATTGGCCTCCTATACTCGTTATATTATATGCCCATGCCCGAAGACTTGGAGTTTGTATTTATGCTCGGTCAGAACGCGTGCTCGCTTTTCTGTTGCAAATTCCTACGAAGTACGAAAGTTAATTTGTTTTCGTTGCTATTGTCTTATGATTTGTTCTAATCGCTTGGAGAATATCTTTATTACTTTACCAAGTTATTTTATTAGTATCCTGACAAAATTCTAGCTAGCAGCAACATTATGAGCTAGACAGTTTTAAATGACAAGTGAATTTCATGTCTAGTTATAAAGTGATCTACGCATGATAACCGAGAAATACTATCTCCGACAACGGTACATTGGTGCAGATAAGTTTGCCAAATCAAGACATAAAGAGCTCGTTCCCGGAAAGCAAAGAGAGTACTCTACGCCTACAACGTAGTCGGGCACGTACCGCAATTCCGAAATCTAGATTTAGTAAAGAAGGCATGTCGTGTTCATGAAGCTGAATGCATTTCCGAGAAAAAGCTTTGAGTGTCCTACGTGACAACATAGTCCGCGGTGACTTCAATGGACTGGCACGTGCCCACTGCTTTTCCAGTTTTTCAACTTTTCAAGATAACATTCTACACGCTTACTGCAGACATTGATCATACCTTTATTTAAAACACTGCTCTTAGTATTCATCTGCGCGAAATGCGCAACAGACCTTCGTCTCCTATCCCCGCAAGCAAAGCTTATAAAACCATCACGCTTTTTATAATTATGAAATTAATAACGTGAGACGTGATACGCATTAAACTGTACTGACTTAATTATCGCAAGATTGTCATAACATACCTAGAGCCAATTAGGGTTTGGCATCGGACTCCACGATTATCATTGGCATAATTAATTACGAAATATCATCATCGAAGACATGTCTCCATATAAAGCGCCTAACAAAAAGGCGAATGCTGCGCTTTGCTATAAAAATGGAGCCCTTACAAATATGACCGTGGCAGAAGAAAAACCAGAGTCGCTCAGCCGTAATATTAACATGGATAATTAATTTATTAATTAGCATCAATTAATCGTAATACGGCGGTAGCGACCAAGACTCGATACGCGCGAATGCTTTTTCCGACGAAGGTGAGTTTTTAGACTACAATTAACTATGCTGAGTCGTTATACTAAACGCGAATTCTCGAAGCTGCCGACAGGTTTGTTATGAAATTCAATCGATGATGCCTTTGGGAAAAAACTTAATGCGATCGATACAGGCAAAGAAATGTCGGGTTTTCGTTTGATTTTCTTATTGTTTTCATCAGACTACATTAAACTTTCTTTGTTCGAACGCTACCAAGCAGGTAGTCACTAAGTCATATACCTAGATAGAGATGTGAAAGCATGTTGAGTCGATAAATATTGTAGGCAAATTATTTTAATATTTGCGGTGGAGAATCAGTTTGAGTGACAGTGACAAATAAACAGCTGTCAATAAGCTGTCAAACGGCGTAGAGGTATTTAAAAATTGATGAGTAGAGCCGTGAGGAGAGCAACTACAGATGATTGGCATTGCTTCAGCTACTGTAAAAAGAAAAGTTTTAAAACTGACTACCTACATAAGTATTACGAATGCTTAGGCACGGAATAGTGATGGTCAGTTTTATTTAGCATAACATTATTCAGATTATCGAAACTTTTGCCTCGACGTGTTTTCATTATTGTTGCATTTTTACGTTTGGCGTTGTAAATGTTGGCAGTTTCTTTTTCGTGGATATCTTCAGCTATTAGGGTTACACCACCGCGTGGCTTCCCTCATTTATGGATCGTATACATACTTGGTTTACGGACGCCGTTCCGCAGATAACGGTTTATTGATGACTTTTAGATTAACCTTTGGAAAATCATGTGGAGTGAAATTAGCTACAAATGAACAAGACAGAGGAGGCTTATCCAACACCACTGCTGGACATAGGCCACATCACATCACTCATCAGACAGAAATAAAAAATTTCACTTTATTTCCATGTCTATTTTGATTTTAAGAATTTGACTTTTTCTAAGTTTACAGTTATTGTATTTACGGAAAAATGAATTTTTGGACATTTGATTTGATCAGTCTATTAGTTCACACTAGTATAGGCTGATGATGATGATGATGATGAACAGAATTCATAACTGACAGTGTCTCTTTGTTATTTCTGGGGCTGCCTTTGGTCTAACTAATGAAGGCTGATCGGTATCGAAGCGTATTAGAATGGAATTCAATAATCTCATACGCAATGGTCGTATGAGTGACCGTTTTAGTGGCTACCGTTTAGTATCAGATTCGGTAGCCGAGCTGTATCTCGGCCATTACTTTATCATCTCTTATCGGTATAATGGCCACGTCTCAGATATATCTGTCGAATGCCTGTCGATGCTTGGAATCGTAGTTACGGTGGTTTTATGGGTGCGCCCAAAAAACTCAAACATTGGGCTAATCTTCACGATCGGGCCTTGTAACTAGAGGTTAGAATTCGAAGACTCCAAATAAAAAATAGGAGATCGTTAAAGAAATACTTTGCATATTTCCTTTGAGATATGGACACTGCAGTCGACCATTCCGGGTTGGGTTTATAAACTGAATAATAATGATCTTGTATTTGTTTGGCGATCTGTAAATGACTTGTGTAACTAATGATCCGCTAAATTACTTCTGGGCTTTTGTGAAAGCCGCAACAGGTTCGAGAATTATACGAACTGTCTCTTCGGAACATTAAAAACGATTAAATATTCATAACAATGTAGAAACAAGAAATTAAAATGGGTGGCCTATCCAACAAACAATAAAATATACATAAAAATACAACTATTTTAAAACCCATCGACCAATGTCAATAATTAAATAAGCTTTAATGATGATAAATAAATTAGAAATGATGGCATAACGACAAGTCGACGGGAGGTTGCTACCGGGCCCAACACATCGGGTCCAGGACACCGTGCCTTAGGCTCCCACGGTCTCGGAGTCCCTTTAAGGAATGCTTGTTTTAGTTTTTGTATTAATGTTTTATTATTTCGAATGTTATACGGACGGCACTGACGGTGGAGGTAGGTAGTACTGAAATTATTTACCATCAAAAAGCTGGATTAGGAAGTTACATTAGGTACCTTAGCAAGTACCTATAGAAAGTATTCCTTCCTAATTTGAAAACCTTTTTTTTACCAGCGCCCCTACTAGCTTCGGCTTATAGCGGCATAATGCTGAGACAGGGACCATTTTGGCCTATGTAACACAATCACTAATTTGTATCTGTTTTCTTTTATTTTGTTGTGTTTCCTTTCTACATAATCCTGTATGTTCATTGTATGTATATATAATTGTAATGTGTTGTGTTATGTATAGTCCAAATAAATGTATTTTCTATTTTCTTTCTTTCTTCTAATTTTTTTTGCGAGGTATTGAAACAATTGTCTGGTATGTAAGTTATTTTAGCGCTAAAACAATAAAATATACAGATCAAACATAACTAACCTATCAAAAAACTATCAGAGCGTCTGGTCGAAGCGACGCGTGACCCGAGAGCTGGTGAATATCTGGCACAGCGTATCAGCATTGCCATACAGCGTGGCAATGCAGCCAGCGTCTTGGGGACGCTTCCGACTGGTGTTGATATGGATCAGTTGAGCTATCTGTAGACTGTTTGCAACAGTCGGCAGTTAGCTCAATTGTTTCAATTGTAAATACTAGTTTAATTTTCTTTGTGAATAAACTATAACCTATCAATCTACAACAGTGAGCGATCTACACCATTATTTCGAGAAAGGACCTCAAGCGAGTAACGAGAACGTAGGGCAGATCATCAGTCACAGCTTTTCTCTTATAATGATGTTAAAAATGTTACATGAGAGGCGTTCGTGTCCACTCATTGTACAAGACGATGCCCAAACAAAACCTCTTATGGAGGATCAAGTACAGTTGAGTGATGGACACGTTGAACAAAAAAAGACAAAATTAAAATTTTAAAAAATCCGCTGACGTTTATTGGCAGAACAGATTTTCATGAAACATGGCTAAGAACACTCGGAATAAAACTATCTATGACACAAAAAAAACTAAACGAAAATTTTCGTTTAGATCGGTTCATTTGTTTGGGAGTTACGATACCATAGACAGATACACAGACAGACACGTCAAACTTATAACACCCCTACACAGATACACAGACAGACACGTCAAACTTATAACACCCCTCTTTTTGCGTCGGGGGTTAAAAACAGTATAATTCAGAAAGATTGTAAGTAGTAGAAAAAAATTACAAATTAAGAAAGAAAACTCCAGCAGTCGCAAGTGCCTCTATAAATGCTATTTACGCAAACAAATGTTTTTTTGAACATTGGACTGGAGTAGCGGTGAACTGAGTAGAGTGGAAAGTGGGGTTTGCCTAGCAGTGAGAAAGAACAGACTCTTAAAATAAACCTTTTCAAAACGTAGACGATGTGTTAGAATCTTCAATATTTTAATATTGACACTTTAAACGTGTTTCATCTTTCTGTACCTAAAGTATTCGAAGAGCAATAAGTATTGGCCGCAGCTCTACGCATTTAAATTCATGAAAAGCGCTACTTAGCTCTACCTCTCCTTTAAAAAATGACTCCCAATTTATTTGGAGTATAAAAAACCCCTTCCCATGACACCAGCCTGGGCGTTCTCGCAATCCTCCTTCGATATTTCATTGTCGTTTTTTATTGTGATCGCTGTGACATTTCCGAGGCCAGTTATTAAATTAGCCTTTGTATGGAAAATTAATATGTGAGCTTCTGTTTTGTATCGTGTGTCGATAATCTCTGAAGACCATTCAAGTGTGATTTGTTTGATACATCGGACTACTGAGCGGCAAAGTATAAGCATCAATCATTAAACTGAATCATAAGTAGGCATATGATTCAAGTAGGTAAGTATGTATATGCCTACCAGGCTGATCTTGTATGATTAATTAATATTAACCTATTTTGTTTGATCCCCTTGTCTTAACGCATTCACTGCCTTAGCGGTGCGACCCGAAGAAATGTGACGCAGGACGAAATAAAACGAACAGTTGCGTCATGGGTAGTGAAAGTGTCAAAAATTGCCTATCTAAAAAGTATTAAAAATTACCTTCCTAAGTACCTACCAATGAGAAAGAGTTTATTCGCTAATTATTTAGGAAGGTAGCTGTTTAGGAAAGAATCATTCTTGGAAATATACTATGTAGTGTGTGTGTATGTATAACTATCTATCATTATCTTGCCACCCTGATGGGTGGCAAAGCAACGCAGACTTACCTATATGTAAGCGGTAAGACACATCTTCAAAGAAACAACATAAAACCAATTAGCTTACCAAAATATCATTTTATTTCTTATCATCGACATCTTTGTATCCTAGAGTCGTAATACTGGTAGGCGGCATTTTATCTGATCCTATATCGACCATCAAAAGACAATTCCCAGTTGACGCTCAATATCGTGTTCCTTATTCCCATGCGTTCTAAGAAGCAAGAAACTGATGTCCAACATTAATCCTAATGTAGCGATCTGGTGGTAACCGTCGTTTAATCTAAACAAAAATATTTCAATGCCCAATAAGAGTATGGCAGTGAAAAAACTGTGGTCGCCTGTAAGGCATTCAGTGAGTACGACTTCTGGGAAGTTATGCGATGCGGACCGCTGTCATAGCACGACTGCTAGTGGTGCGACGCGAGATAAGCTTTAACTATCGATAATTTTGAGTCTCAGTCTCATCTTTTAAGGAGTAGGTACCTTATTTGTCCAATGTTTGTACGATCTGCAGACATTTGTCCAGGGCGTTCTGGATGTTTTCTATGTATAATAAAAAATATCTATCTATGTAGTGTATTGTATTAAGTATATCAGTTATCTAGTACCCATAACGCAAGCTCTGCTTACCTTGGGGCTAGATAATGCTGTGTGTATTGTCCAGCATTATTTTTTTTTTATTTTTTTTATTTATTTATGTGATGAAGTGAAAAAGAAATGCGAAGAAAATAGTTGAAAATGAAAAAGTTAAACCAAAAAAAGTTCTGGGCAGCTCTGCTTTCTGTTTTAGTTATTAAAACTGTGTTGCAGAAGGCAGCGTTTGCCCCATTGCAGGGTACATTGATTGTAACTTAGAAAAAAAACGAAAAACATAAATCGATCGAGTTAATAACACTTGACTTTGAGTTTTTTCTGTTATTGTTACTGACTTACCTACTGATAAGACGTAATCTGAATTAGGTAGGTATTGAATATATATAATATTGTAAGATTAGCTTCAGGACGATACACGGAAAGAGAAGGTGGATAATGTAACATAGCTGGTGTTAGGCAGAAATTGTGTGAATACACTTTTTACTAAAAACTATAAGCTGCTTATCGATAAAATCAGTGCGTATCGACAAGTCGATATCGGCGTGTCCCATCACTGCAGACACCGGCGCAAGCGCACGACAGATGATCAGTCATGCGCCAGATGCTGCGATAAGCCAGCGGTAGCCGCTCATTAATCTACCCACTCCCCACCATCCAGCACTTACCAATTAACTGGACATACTGTTCTAGGAAGCGCAGAGAAAGTATTTCAACAAAGGGGACAATATGATCCATCGAATCTTACAATTCAGTCTTTAAATTATAGAATAGAATGACATTTTCGACACTATCGCTTTCGTTATTTTGTTCTGGGTGCCAACCCTGAAAAAGATCCAGTCTCAAAACCAATTCAATTTATACTTATCTATTTTATTAATTTTTTTAATGGATAAAATTCGGTCACGTTGTATTTCAATCACAGGTACCAAATTTGAAGAAAATCGGATGATATAAGATTGAATATATACTTAAGATTGAAAACGATCTCAATCGTGAGCTAGCTTAACATAGAGTGAAAAATTCTAGAAAATCTAGTTCAGGATTGAAATTGATACATATTTATACTGATTGCAAAAGTAAACAAAGCACCTGCGCCTTAGATAATTTGATAACTATCATTTATGTGAAAATCTTAGAATCCCTAGGCTTCCGATATCTAATCATTCTAATTATTACGCTCCTTGCCCGTGGCCCTGTGCAGCTGGTCCGGTTGACTGGACCACCGATTTTTTTTCACGGAAGACCTTTTTTTCGGTGGTTCCGTTGACTTGACCAGCTGAAATCACTGTCAAAAGAGAATCCAAATATAGTAGGTACGCGAGTTAACTATGAACCTAGTTCCAGAGGGGTGAGACTATTTGACGTGATCGTGATTTGTCCCTTTCTCATACAAATTGGTACAGCGCCTCTATCGGGCAAACAGGGAACTACGCAAATCTATACTTCTAATATTATAAAGAGGAAAGATTTGTTTGAATGAAGAATGAATGAATTAACATAAGAGCTATGTTTCGAATTCAACCTACAGACAGTTGTAAACCCCTGTTTAAGAAACATACTGACACTCACAAGCTTGTACATCCTGGAAATTGCGCTATTTGTTATGAAAAATTCCAATCTGTTTCCCCGAATGTGTGACATTGTAATTAGGAATAGGAGGCACAACAATAGATTAGCAAGACACGAATCAAAAACTACTATGTTGAGGAAGAGTGTAGTGTGCATGGCACCTTTAATCTATAATAAAATACCTAAAAGCTACAAAGACATAAATGTAAACTAATTTAAGAATAAATTTAAAAACTTTAATGTGCAAAATGTTACTATAATATTGACGAATTTCTAAATGATGTAATTTAATTTTATGCTATGTATACTAAATTCAAATCTAAAATTAATAATCTTGTAAATTTTTTATTATTATTTACAATTACATTTAGACCTGCATGCCATACTCTCTAATTATTTTGCACACCAATGTATATTGGTCAAACATGTTCACTCAAAAAAAAAAACTATTTGTCATCTTTTCTTTTTTACACGTGTTGCAAATAAATGACTTTTACTTTTACTTTACTTTAACACTTTATTGTACAAGTAAATAAAGTTAATAAAAGTCTTATATCTACGTCACGTGACACGCGATTTTTATATAATAAGATAACTTCTAGGCTTCAATCTAATTTTAAAAACTCTGAGAAGTAGATATCTACCCCCTTTTTACCACAGTTCTACTTCGAAGCCTATCTTACCTATAGAACCTTCTTTGTGTACGTAAATATGGAACTTGCTTCTGCCCGGGGCTTCGCATGTATTTTTAGGAATAAAAAGTAACTCATATGTTATTATTTGTCCAGATCTGTTGAACTTGGAAATTCATTTATTTAGACATAACATCCATTTTAAAATTGAGAACGGTTTGTAAAATTACAAAAAAAGATCAATCATTAGATGACGAAAATAATTTCAATTAGGATGTCATGATTGAAATGAATCTTTGTGTACAAAATTTCAACCCGAAACATCAGAAGTTTTGGCGCTTTTTTCGGCCAAACATTACAATGGCACAAACTTTCGCCTTTATAATTAGTTGGATTAACTAGGAAGGTATAATCCGATATCTACACTACATCCAAAGCTCTACCTAGGTACATAATGAACCGTACTATGAAGTTATACCGATACCGTTGGAAAAAGGGGGACAGATCTAAATTTTTATTTTTAAAATTGTTCGATCTGTCACCTCGTGACTAACACGGGGGTTTTACAACAAATAAGTCGATTTTTTCTGTTAATAAAAGTACCGATATCTACACTACATCCAAAGCTCTACCTGGGTACATAATGAACCGTACTTAACTATGAAGTTATACCGATACCGTTGGAAAAAGGGGGACAGATCTAAATTTTTATTTTAAAAATTGTTCGATCTGTCACCTCGTGACTAACAGGGGAATTTTACAACAAATAAGTCGATTTTTTCTGTTAATAAAAGTTTCATATGTCCCACCGTTGCAAATAGGGGGGACAGATTGAACTTTACTTTCATATTCATATCGTTTATTGTGATTTTATGCATACAGATGTTAAGAAATCAAATAACATCGCAAAAATTTTCGACTTCGACGGGACTTGAACCCGCGTCCTCCCCTCAGTACGGGGATGTGATAACCAACTACACCACGAAGTCAAGTGACGTGGGAGTCGAAAATCTCTGCGACATCCTACGGTCTTATCGCGCCGTTAGCTCCACCTACAGGGGAAACATTGAAGTTTATCCAATCCTGTTCAAAGACTAAAGTTACATTTAGTTCGTTTGACGAGAGGTGTCGCGTAGCTTAATTCTAAGGTTTTTTGTTATTATAGTGCGTAACCCCACACTAAGGGTAATTTCTAAGAAATCAAATAACATCGCAAAAATTTTCGACTTCGACGGGACTTGAACCCGCGTCCTCCCCTCAGTACGGGGATGTGATAACCAACTACACCACGAAGTCAAGTGACGTGGGAGTCGAAAATCTCTGCGACATCCTACGGTCTTATCGCGCCGTTAGCTCCACCTACAGGGGAAACATTGAAGTTTATCCAATCCTGTTCAAAGACTAAAGTTACATTTAGTTCGTTTGACGAGAGGTGTCGCGTAGCTTAATTCTAAGGTTTTTTGTTATTATAGTGCGTAACCCCACACTAAGGGTAATTTCTAAGAAATCAAATAACATCGCAAAAATTTTTTTCGACTTCGACGGGACTTGAACCCGCGTCCTCCCCTCAGTACGGGGATGTGATAACCAACTACACCACGAAGTCAAGTGACGTGGGAGTCGAAAATCTCTGCGACATCCTACGGTCTTATCGCGCCGTTAGCTCCACCTACAGGGGAAACATTGAAGTTTATCCAATCCTGTTCAAAGACTAAAGTTACATTTAGTTCGTTTGACGAGAGGTGTCGCGTAGCTTAATTCTAAGGTTTTTTGTTATTATAGTGCGTAACCCCACACTAAGGGTAATTTCTAAGAAATCAAATAACATCGCAAAAATTTAAAAAAAAAAAAAAAAAAAAAAAAAAAAAAAAAAAAAAAAAAAAAAAATTTTGCGATGTTATTTGATTTCTTAGAAATTACCCTTAGTGTGGGGTTACGCACTATAATAACAAAAAACCTTAGAATTAAGCTACGCGACACCTCTCGTCAAACGAACTAAATGTAACTTTAGTCTTTGAACAGGATTGGATAAACTTCAATGTTTCCCCTGTAGGTGGAGCTAACGGCGCGATAAGACCGTAGGATGTCGCAGAGATTTTCGACTCCCACGTCACTTGACTTCGTGGTGTAGTTGGTTATCACATCCCCGTACTGAGGGGAGGACGCGGGTTCAAGTCCCGTCGAAGTCGAAAATTTTTGCGATGTTATTTGATTTCTTAGAAATTACCCTTAGTGTGGGGTTACGCACTATAATAACAAAAAACCTTAGAATTAAGCTACGCGACACCTCTCGTCAAACGAACTAAATGTAACTTTAGTCTTTGAACAGGATTGGATAAACTTCAATGTTTCCCCTGTAGGTGGAGCTAACGGCGCGATAAGACCGTAGGATGTCGCAGAGATTTTCGACTCCCACGTCACTTGACTTCGTGGTGTAGTTGGTTATCACATCCCCGTACTGAGGGGAGGACGCGGGTTCAAGTCCCGTCGAAGTCGAAAATTTTTGCGATGTTATTTGATTTCTTAGAAATTACCCTTAGTGTGGGGTTACGCACTATAATAACAAAAAACCTTAGAATTAAGCTACGCGACACCTCTCGTCAAACGAACTAAATGTAACTTTAGTCTTTGAACAGGATTGGATAAACTTCAATGTTTCCCCTGTAGGTGGAGCTAACGGCGCGATAAGACCGTAGGATGTCGCAGAGATTTTCGACTCCCACGTCACTTGACTTCGTGGTGTAGTTGGTTATCACATCCCCGTACTGAGGGGAGGACGCGGGTTCAAGTCCCGTCGAAGTCGAAAATTTTTGCGATGTTATTTGATTTCTTAGAAATTACCCTTAGTGTGGGGTTACGCACTATAATAACAAAAAACCATACAGATGTTGTTCTTAGGTGTAGGTAGTCTTAGTGGGTACACAATGCATGAAAACCCTATCAGGACGCTACAATTAGGTAGGTATTTTGGGTTCGCTCTGCCTGTTAGATTGATAACTTTAATACTTTTTATTTATGGAATCATATATTATTTTCAGACAGAGCAGGGAAACAGATAGGAATAAGGTACTCTACATCCAACGTTCTACCATTTTATTATGTGCCAGCTAGCCATTTACGGTTTCTAAGAACCAGCGTCATCAAACGATATCACATAGTATATCGCCTAATTTTGGTACCTACCACCAAATAGACGGAACCAGATTTAGTGCGCTCAAAGATGATATTAGTTGGGTTATTGCATCGTAAAGTTTTTATGGTTTTATGCCTAGTCTTCTTTCTCATTGAAAGGTTTATCTTTAATCATAAATATGGTTATGTAATAGGCCATGTAGATATTTGATTGGGTGTTTATGTGTCGCTGCTATAGGTGGAAAAGTCGTAAATTCCTATTTATTGGTGTTTTGTGGTGAGAAAAGATTTGATAGTTTTGATGGAATTGGAGGATTAGGTGCTGTTTAGTTACTGGTTAATCAAAAGAATGCCGCTGTTATTTGTTATGTGAGAAGTTCATGGAATTTAACTAGTCTACCAGTTATCTTCAATAATAGGCATGTCAGAAATAACGAAGGTACTTACGTGTTTTCAGTCGATGGTTTTTATGTACTTTCCTAACCCTACAACCCCCCATAAGAATGCTATATGCTGCTAGCGTTTCGTTCTTACTAAATAAATAAACTCTAAATTGTCGTATTTTATTTTACTTTTATATAAATAGCTTCTCTCCGCGGCTTCGCAAGCGTTTTCCTGGAATTAATAGTCTATGTTAAAACATGTCTTGAACTACAACTTTTCCAAATTTCAGCCCGATCCGTTCAGTAGTCTTGGTGTGAAAAGACATCAAACTTTAGCATTTAATGTTATTGTGATGTGATTTAATAAGGTACTAGGTACAGACTTATCAATGGACGCAGATGGCTCACCATACGTCCTAAATATACCTCCTAGAATTGTTTATTTTTAAACGCCACAAAGTTATCGTAACAATGATGGACAAAGAATCCCAGACTATCTCTAAGATATCCATTCATGAGGAGCACGAGTTTAAGAGTCAAAGGCGCAAGCCTCAACCGAGTCTATTTCCATGTCATTAGAGCCACAACTGACAGCTTATTAATATGCTATTGCGGTCAAAAGTTAATCGCGTTTAAGTCGCCCACGAAGATTCATCACAATCGTCATTATTCACACACAAATTATGTAATTTCAATAAATGGAGCGTATTGAATAGTGATGAGCGACGGTAGACCGCGGGAGAACCCCTGCTGGGCCTTAAACCCATTACTTACACTACCATAACATAACCCAATTATATACATCGACCATTGCTCTTTTTCTTCTCTACATAAAGTCGAATCTCCTAGTAAAACGTCGATGGTAGTGCTGTAAAGCAAGAAAGTAGAGTCTTGCTAGTGTTTAGTAGATGACTCCAATAAGCACTTAGCTCCTCATTGTCCCGTATGAAATGTATTATTGTGGGATCATGTGTGGATAAATGGAACTAGTGGAGATCTTTAGGGATTGAAGAGCGAAGAAATCTTGTAAGTGATCTAACCTGAAATATTGACTTTAGTTACCCGTCTTTATCTCAGCCTACAGAGGCGAAAGACAACTGCTATGGAATTTCCTATCCATTCTAAGAAAGCTCTAAATGCCTATATCCTAAACGCAAATAGGGGGTCTCATAAAATTCTTAGGATAAATGAACAATCCATGGTTCATAAACAATTAGACGAGAGTTTAAAAATCCCATTATTTATCCCAGAGCAGTTATGAAAGGAGCAATAATAGAGCGTTAAGTGCTAAGCGACTCTACACGTCCATAATTGATTTATAGGCAAATATTATATCTGTTCTCACCAGGTAGGCGATGAGTAATGACCCAGCCCGATACTGTTTAACGTTTTGTTTTTCACCCATTTAATCATCCGCGCACTTGTTTGATTGACGCTTTATTTCGTGTAATGAAACGGTTGAGTTCAGCCGGTCGCTCTCAAGCGGGTAATTGCGCCGAGGAGCCGCATGCATCACCCATGTTGCTGAATGTAAAATGTCAACAAAACGTCCGTCCACACACCCATCAAAACAATACAAAACGCGGGATGTTATCGATAATGATCAACGCGACAACCCTCTAAGATTTTTTGTGGTTGACATCGCGCTAATAATACTCATGAGAATGCGCGCGGACCCCCGCCAGCCTCCTTTTGTTTTTAATTTCTACCTCAGTGGCACCAATTTAATTGGACTCAACTCGAGCGAGCGCACCTTCGTATTTCACCTCGGCTCGCTTCATTTGAATATTTAAAGCATTTCGGGTCCCGTCGTATTATTTTGTTTATTTACACAATATTTATATATTTATTTCTGGTCCAGCGTCATTTATTTAGTGACGTGACTTACCGATGTCGCGTCCTTCCAAGTATCGACATAGTTAACGCGGTGGATTCTCTCGCGTTCCATTTAAGAGTTGGGAATCGTTTGTTTGGTTCGTCTTTTTGTGAGGTCGCGACTGCGCGGCTGGTGCGCCCGCTGGCCGGCGGCCGCGTGTGGCGAGCGCTGCTCTTCGTTGTTTTCTCGCCAGCCCTTATCTTCGACAAGATTGCTCGTTTTTAAATGAAGTTATATCGTCCCGATTGAACACCGGGCGACGAAGGCGAGGCGAATTTTTAATTAGTTTCCGAAGATAGAGAATTTTAAGGAGGAATGCGGGAGCCGTGTTGGATTGTCTGCGGATATCTTAATTGAGACGCGGACGCACCATTCGTTGCGACCAGAGACTGCCGATTTGTTAAATGCGAACAGATTAATTATGAATTAAAGTATTGATTCGAGAGCTGTGCGCCGACTCTGCCGGTAGCCGCTAATGAACTGAATTAATGAACGCCATTTTTCGCTGTATCGTATTGAAGAATCGCGTGACGGCACAGCTTAAGTCCTCGCATCATTTGCGCGATTATTTCATTAGCCATGATAGCTTTCAAAGAATAACTTTATGAAAGCTGAGCACCTACATTAGTGTGGAGCTGGACAAGTTGAACAAGTTTTGAAGTTCATTGTAAATAGTTTATTGAATGCTGTAAAACATGCAAATGCAAATGAATAGTCCTAGTCGGCGGGAACGAGCGCCACGACGTTGAATCCGATGTTGTTGGGCTCCCTGGCGATGAACTCGTGGCACACCTTAGCGGCGTCCTCTAGCAGCGTGTCGGCGGTCGTCGGCCCGTGCTGAATGGGCGACGCCTTGCGCCCGTCCAGCTCGAACAGAACCCCTTCCTTATGGATGAAAGTTATGAAATGATTGTTGGCAGCTCCGGATTCATTCGACTCGGCAGCCGTGCCGGAATTAACTACTTCTTTGTATGCTTCGAGGATTCCTATAGAATTCTCGAGTAGAGCTCCTTTGGCGGAGGCGTCGAGGCCCTGAGCGTCTTTCAGGTACTGCTTGAGGAGCCCTTCGTTGAGGTCGATATGGTGGGTGTTGTTGGCGACGCTGTGGACGAGCGCGATGGTTCCGCAGATGTTGCTGAGTATCTGCTTCATGTGGAACACGTTCGTCGGTGGTAGGGCGGCCTTGTCGGACATCTCGGTTTCTTCTTGGCGGCGATGTTGTTCGTACTCCTTCGAAAGAGGAAAGAGAAGAATCACGGCGAGGACGGGCCGAGGGACCCAGCTGAGCGCCTCGGGCTCCAGACCTATCACGTCCACCATTTGCCATCGCTCGGACACGCCGAGGCGTTGCATGTACTTGTTCATAGTCTCAGGGTTAGACTCCATGGGCAGAACTGAAGCCATAACCAATTTACCCGTTACTATTTCTCGGCAAACAATGTATAGATTTCTCAGGACTTGTATAATTTTCTCCGTCAATGACATTGGGCAAAGAATTTTTTTCAGTTTGTAGATAAAATAAGACTGTCAAGTTCTGGCATAGAGCACAAGGCTGAACGCAAACATAGATTTAGTTTGCATTGCAATGCATAGCAGAAAGGTTTCATTCTCTACAAATATTTTTAGTCTCTGCCTGAGATAAAGAATCCTTAGGTGTGGTCTCTGCGTATACCTAAATTAGTTTATATTTATTGTATACCTACTTAGGTAAGTAGGTACTCATTGTATACCTACAGGGTGTGTCGTGAAGAAAGGACAAGCCTTAACCTATGGGTAGAGGGCACCAGAACTGTTCAGAAAACAAAAAATGTACCTACTAATGAAAGTCTCACGGTTTTCGAGTTATTGGGCATTTTCAAAATTATAAACTTTTTTACCCCGTTCTTTTCGATGTCAAGGTTACAAATCAAGGGATTTTCTAAATCTAGTTTTGTTATAGCATTCTTGGATAACTGTGCTATCAACGCTAACTGTCATTTGTGTGCCAAAACTACACTTTTTCTTTTACAACATGCCTAACAAACAAAAATGTGTTTTTTAATTTTTTTCCAAAAGTTTGACCACCTGTGGTGTAAAAAAATGTATGGTCATCTGAGTGACCGACTAATAAAAACTTGCCCACTTCAATGGAATTCCGAAATGGTATCACACTTGGTATTTCCAACTTTACATGCAAAGAATATTCCTGTTAAGATGGGTAAGGGTCATTTTTAAAAATTACATGACTTAAAACTCGCTTATTGCATTGGAATTTCTTACAATAAGTGCTCAGAATGGCTACCACTAGCTCATACGCACGCTCTCCATCTTTTAACGAAAGAGTGCTTTATTTTGCGCGCATGCCCGGATTCGGTAATCGTTTGAGCCGCCCTTTGTATTCGCTCACGCAGCTGCTCAATTGAGGTGATGAGCTCCTTGTAAACCATCTCCATGAGGCACCCTCAGTAAAAGTAAAGTAGTTATCTATCAGAGAACGTCTCGTTGGAAGATAGAAGAATAATGTGGCTGCAGCTCGACAGTTGCCCTTGTTCAGTTGCCCTTCCCAGTTCCTTGATGAAGCATATCATCGGAGGTGGATCGGTCGCTTGGGAACCTTTCTGTGGCCCCCATCTAATTCTAATTCTAATTCTAAGTGGGGGAACTGGGATCTGCACTGACATCTCGCTTAGGAGTGTATTGTGCATTGTCCCCCTGCCTAACCAGGCCCTAACCAGCCCAGCTCCTTGAAGTACCGGAGCAGGACTTTTGGCGATTGACAGCTTCGTTTCAGCTTTTCTGTGGGTGAGGACGGGTTAGATCCCTCTATGAGAGTCTTCAATCCCGTTACCCTTCTGGCCTCCTCTGTGGCCGTGCAGTGAACCACTACATGTTCCACAGTCTCTTCTTCCTGGAAGCAGCCGCGACATAGGCTACTGTCTGTGGCTCCAGTCTTGAGCAGATGATGATGATCCCCATGGTCCCCAGATCTAGACTGTGGCCCCCATGGTCCCCAGATCTAGACCCGCTCGACTTAGCCTAGCATCTGATAGCACAATTATCCAAAAATGCTATAAAAAAATAGATTGAGATAATCCCTTGATTTGTAATCTTGGCACAGAAATGAACGGACGAGGGTAAAAAAGTCAAAAATCTTGAAAATGTCCAATAACTCGAAAACCGTGAGACTTACAGGGTACAATTTTTATTTTCCGAATAGTTCTTCTGATGCCCTCTACCAGTAGGTAAAGTATTGTACCACTGTTTACGCCACACCCTGTTTAAGGCGAATAGTAGGGGTGATAGTGGCGCCACTACATATTTAATTTAATCATTAAGTTATACAAAGGAATTATCAAAAAATCGGACCGCTGGTAGACGATACCTATCACAAGCTTTTATTTAATGTATCTGTAATCGTTTTGTTTTGTGTTATTCAATCAAAAACCTTGTTTGGAGAGCTTGGTGGCCACCATTAAGAACTAAACTCTTGAAACAAGTATCTGCCTAAATAATACAGTACAAAACTATTAAAGATACATTTAAAAAAATTATATCGTCAATATCGTCTACGCGCGGTCCGATTTTTTGATATTTCCTTTGTATGACGTAATTATAAAATTAAATATGTAGTGGCGCCACTATCCACCCTACTATTTGCCTTAAGCTGCGCTGTAAGCTCAACTAATTTAAACCAACGGGAGTAGCTATATCTAGGATGTAATGCAGCATGTTTGCTTAAGTAATGAATAGGTACGAGCTTGCCAGCTCACTGGGTAATGATGACTGCTCTCGCTAACTGCAACTTGCCCAGATTAAATTCTGTGAACAAACTTGTCTACCTACTTGGACCGGTTGGTCAGTATTATGTACTTATACTTAAAATAACGAAATATGAGGAGTTGGTATTAAGACGCATTAAGTATGTCGGCTAATTAACAAAGCAGTATGACTACAAATTCTGCATAATTTAGGAAGGTAGGTACTTAATTGTTCGAATAATTTTTCGATAAGTTTGAATAGTGCAATTATTGGGTCAAGGAATTAACTCCCTGCTGGGTAAGATGCACGTTATTGTCGAAGTCTACCTACTTCAAAACCTGATTTTAAAATTTGGTCAGCTGATATCATGTCCTACATAATAGGTAAAGTTTGTTAAGGTCAATACAACATGAGACATTTTTACGTGTAAGAAAACAGGAGACAGGCACAAGGACTCTTAACGGTAGATTTATATGCTTTCTACCTTCTGGTCAGGTTGTTTCTATGGAAACGATTAAAGGTTATTTCTATTCCGAACTGATTTATTTACACTAGACGATCGCCTCGCGGTTTCACGCGCGTAGTCCCCGTTCCCGTGGGGATAAAATTTAGCGTATGCCACTCCCTGAAAAGTAAGCTTCCTAACGGTGAAAGAATTTTTCAAATCGGTACCTACAGTAGGTATTTTCGGAGGCCATTCAATACAAACAAACCTTTCTTCTTTAAGGATATAAATATAAATAAAGCCTATGTTGCTCAGGGTTAATGTAGCATTCTAATGGTGAAAGAATTATTGAAATCGGTCCAGTACAGTGGTTTTCACGAAAGAAGTCCTACAGAAATTAGTGGAACGAAATATTTGTCAACGCTAAATTCACGAAATTCATTCGGTCGCACTACTAGCTGCGTAAGCGACTCTACCTACCTAGTTTTTGAGTTTATTCGGTACAAACATACAAAAATGCGCACCTCGGCTCAATTCGGCTGCGGTCGTCGCTTCGGTTCTCCTCGGTTCTCGTCGTCAAAAAGTGTCGTTACAACTTTTCGTAGTTTTTTCACGAATTTTTTCCGTCCAGCCCCCTTTCACAACGCGCGTTATGGAACTTCGTTCCAAAATCTTTTCTCTTTATAATATTACTAGCTACTGCTCGCGGCTTCGCACGCGTTGTTTCTATGGAAACGTTTTGAGGTTATTTCTATCCCATGGGAACTGATTTATGGGATAAAAAGTATATGATTCCAGGGTAAGACTTACCTATATGCAAAATTTCAGCCCGATCCGTTCAGTAGTTTTGGCGTGAAGAGGTAACAAGCATCCATCCATCTATAGGTAGGTACATCCATCCATCCAAACTTTCGCATTTATAATATTAGTGTGATGTGATAGTGTATGTTGACTTATGTGTACATACTTCTTATATTATAATAATCGGGAATCAAACCTGCCTCCTGCGTCGCAAGTGGACTTAGCCCGCTACGCCACTGAGGTCATCAAAATGATGGTAATTAGAAATTATTTTTGTCCCCAATTATTAGTATCATTTCAGAGAAGAGTGCGGTATTCGTTGGTGTAATTTGAGTTGGCTTGGCTCCTCTCTTATTATTGTCGAGTTTTGTCAAATATTCACCGTGTTAATGGTGAATATTTGACAAAACGCGCTGGGCGGGTCTTAAAGTGGGGCACACGATGAGTTTTAGTAACGATATGTCTGAAGACAGACCAAAAACTTAAAGTTACACCTAAATGGCTAAGTATTATGTAAAATAACTAACGGTAGACACAGATTGTAAGACTATGGAATGTAAATTAAACTCTGCTTGCGTTAGGCCCGTCCCTTATTAATTATTATGTACTTACCTAGAAGTAAATTCCAGTAATGTCGCTATTATGTCAACACTGTTCCTTGTAAAACAGTGCTCAAAGGTAAATTTGGATTTAAGGCCATTTTAAATTTTGAGCAGTCTGTCCGAAGTTTTGTTGAAATTTTGAATTTTTCATCTTATCAAGAAAGACAAAAGATCAATAGTACTTAATTGGTGTACCCAGGAGTCGAAGTGAGCATTTATCTACAACTGTAATGTTGGGGGGCAAACTATTGAATTTTCCATTGTCTACACAAGAGTTCGAAATAAAAAGCTCGCACTTTGAAAAAATTAACTCCAGACTGATATGTCAAAATTCGTCAGTGACGATTTTTAGATCATCAAAAACTGCGTTCACCTCTCCACCTAATGTTTCGTAATCCAAAGTCATCCAAATACCAAACGTTAAGCTTGGATTGGAGACGTTGAATTATTGGTTGGATGGCAAGGCTAAAAATGGCCGGAAGTTTTGTTGAAATTTTGAATTTTTTCATCTTTTCAAGAAAGACAAAAGACATCAAGAATTGGTGTACCAAGGATTCGAAGTGAGCATTTATCTACAACTGTAATGTTGGGGGGCAAACTATTGAATTTTTCAATGATATTGTTTTTGTCTACACAAGAGTTCGAAATAAAAAGCTCGCACTTTGAAAAATTTAACTCCAAACTGATATGTCGAAATTCGTCAGTGACGATTTTTAGATCATCAAAAACTGTGTTCACCTTTCCACCTAATGTTTCTTAATCCAAAGTCATCCAAATACCAAACATTAAGCTTGGATTGGAGACGTAGAATTATTGGTTGGATGGTAAGGCTAAAAATGACCAGACCAAGAGGGTCGCCCTGCTGACAGCCAACAGCGGACGAAATGACATTGTTTCTGTCAATTTTGACGGTGAACCGTAACAATGCTAGAGAAAAGGGTAAAATTTAACTATCTTAGTAATAAAACGCACAAGTCTGCATCATCATACCAGCCGACCCATGTCCACAGCTGGATATCCTCCCCCAAACAAAACAACGCCACAGATAGCGGTCCTCAGCCGCCTCCATCCATCGACTCACATGTCGTCGGTCCATCAAGTGGATAGTCTAGTCTTCCAACACTTTGTTTGGTGTTGCATTGCATCGCGAATGCCAGCCGAAAACATTTACTCCCCAGCGGTAACCAATATCAGAGACGAAACAGAAACGCACAAGTATATTTGAACTATAATATATTTCGCCCATAATAACATACACACCCGATAAGACATGGCTAGACTCCAACGAGACTAACATTAGAGGCTACACTTTGTACTGGTTAATTTCATTTGGCGATCATCTAATAATTACTACAGATCTAGGTTTCAATTTCGAGTACTTCGAATTCGCCATACCGATAAAATTTGGGACATTTGCTATATTATATTAATTTGATTGAAATAATAATTGCACTGAAAATTTTTCTCATCTAGACGATACACGTAAAATGCTTCATAAAATTCGTATTAAATAGTTAAATTTCTATGTTAACAAGATAAGGTTAGTAGCACAATCTTAACTCGAGATGGCGAACTCAAAGTCAGTACAATTTACAAATAAATGACATTAATTAGACAATAAATACCATGCGTTTGAGACTTTATATAAAAATAGCTGATAAAATTTTTGGTACGTCACTAAAACTACGCTTAAAATAAAAGGATGAACTACGGACAGTTTTACAATAATATAATTTTACTTCTATATTTACCCTCTTACTTTTGATCCTCTCTCAACTTGAATTTATTTATATTTGTAATCAATATACCTCTGTTTGACCAAAGTCCCACCTGATGGTCAAAAATGACGATGTGGCCGACTATGTATCACGAAAGTCTAAAGGTTTAAGGTTTTTGGTTCTTATAGTGCAGTGAAAAAAAACCAAACCATTCTACATTTGCAACCTCGGTCTCGTAAGTGACGTAGGAGTTGAAAATCTTGATTTGACCTCGTGGGTAGTTGGTTATCAGTATCACATTCCCGTACTGAGGGAAGGATGCGGGTTCAAGTCCCGTCGATGTCGAAAATTTTTGCGATATTATTTGATTTCTTAGCAATTAGAGACCGAGGTTGTAAATGTAGAATCGTTTGGCTTTTTTTTTACTTTTCTGACTTATCTCAACAGAAGAATACGGACAACACTAACTTAGCAAATAGTTTAAAGTTGCGAGAGGTTGTTAAGTAACAGGGTTAGTTTCTTAAACATCAAGGATACAATGAGCACACGTATACATTAACTAGTCAAATAATATCAGTCGAAACATCCAAGCTAGGTAACTCAATACTTTTATAATACCTTATAAATAATAGCAGCAGGCTGAGCATAGTGACCCTATTCAGCGATTTGTCTAGGATAGAATAGATAAAATAAAAATCGGATCGTCATCGAGCGCGAAAATACTTGAAATTCATTCCTTCAAATAAGCTTCTAGCTAACTTCAATAATGGCATTGTATGACATTTTATCCATTGCCGTGGCAGTCACGAAGTGGCCTTGGTGACACGGCATAAGAATCGACTAAATCAGCTCGTAGATGGCGTTAGATAGAGCCAACTAAGAGAACATAGCAGAGGAAATCACCTTCCTTCTGTATACCTCCACTACGATTCATCCGCCAGCAAAACGGATGTATTCCCGTTGTCCCCATTGACGGTGAGCTGGTAATGGGTACAGCGGAACTCAATAAAAATAATTAAAATTTATTCCCGTTGTCCCCATAGCGAAAAGGGTCAATGGGGACAACGGGAAGGAATTTTTATGGCTTCCTGTTGTCCCCATAGCGAAAAGGGTCAATGGGGACAACGGAAAGGAATTTTTATTGCTTCTCGTTGTCCCCATAATGGGGACACAGTCAATGGGGACAACGGGAATACATTAATGCAAAACGTAGTAATTATGCCAAGCCTATGTAGAATAGAATTATTTATTCAGTTAAAAAACAACATTAGATTTCGGTTAGAAGTGCCTTATAGCCTATGTTAGGTTTAACTAGACACAGAGTCCTCACTTGGTTCAATGAAAGGTATACTTACGTTACAATCTTTCAAGCTATTTTTGGAATAATTACAATAAAAACTAAGACAATCCGAATATCGCGTGCTTAAAGGAGGAACATAGCTTTTGACAAGGCTTCATGAGCCAACAATGCTTAAATACTAACTATGTCCTGATTTTCTCTATTCTAGCCTAGACAAGGCATTGTTTAGGTTGTTCATGCTACCGGTGCAGTAGCCTAAGTTATAATTTGAAAAATAATTTGACAAACAGGCGAATTTCGAGGACGGCTACAGAAAATGAGCAAATTGAATCAAAAGATGTATCTAATAAATTGCTCGTAATAAAGTGTACAAGCTGTACTTTAGAGTACAGCTTGTACACTTTATTACGAGCGATTTAGCTCAAATAATTATTTAAACATCTGTTAAATTCAACGTTGATTTGTTAAAATAAATGAACGGTGAATTTTATTTGTAGTCATAAGAAAATGTGTTGAAAACAATGGAGTAAAATAGGTTATTTCTATGTTAAGCACCAAAGTAACTTCAAATATAACATCGAACTCAACTAAACCTGTAAATAATTATGTAAAATAATATGGTTATTAATTATTATGTAACATGCATTATATTTAGCGTAAACTTAAAATATTGTTCGTTGGAATAATAATACTTAAAGCCTAAACTTAAGAACTAAGTTAGAAAAGCTACGGTTTGTAATAAAGTTTGAAAAATATCACTTGGTCATCGGAGACTTGCATGAAATAGTCAAAAGTATAAAAATTCAATAGCAAACATTGTAATAGTAAAAATTCATAGAAACTCTTAATAAATAGAGTAAAAAATTGTTGCTTATCATCAACAGAAACACTTTGAAAGTTTATTAGACAAAAAGAGATCAAAAGTGTTGAAGCACTGTCGGAGAACTTTCCTTATTATGAACATTTAATGTATATTTAACTTTCATGATAAATATTTTAAAACGCGTTTTGAAAATGGATGCAATACCACAGATTAGATAACATTATGGCAATACTAACAATATTGCACCGTATCGTATTGGTTGGATTGTCAGCGGCAAGTTACTTTTACTGACATGTTTCAATACTGAAATTTTTGTATCTAGTTTTTAAAATGGAAACGTTCTCGAACATTATAGATAAATTCTCGAAAATGTAATAGATAAGAAATATAGTACTTAATAGAATAATGACCTAAATTTTCTAACACCTATGTTATGCTTAAAATTTTCGAAAAAAGTACATTTTTCCACCGAAATGCAAACGATGGCAAAATAATCATGATTCAATAAAAATAATATAATTAAATTGATTGATATTAATTATAAATGTCAAATAATACTTTTGGAATTACCAAATACATAAAAATATCACAAAATAATGCTAATAAACTACGTAAAGTAGTAATTAGCCAAATGGAATTTCAAAGTCACATTTTATTTCAATAATAAATTGAATAGAAACTTCTCTTGATCAAAAGCTGCATTGTAGTTTATGCACTTATTGTACGTACAAAAATGTACCTATTGTTTCAAGTGTCGATTACAAACTATTATTAATAATAGTTAGATAGTATTTATCACCGGTAATATGGCCCCGATTATGTGAACATAAATATTCAGCTTAAAAGAAACTATATTAAAAACACACGCTAAATATTTTTATCCATTCGAGGAATGATATGCATGCTAAAATAATACACTACATTTAAATTTTAAGGTTGAATTAACAGCTAAATAAGATAGCAATACGCTTGGACGCATAAAAGCGTTGCTACCATATACTTCATAGGCGCTATTCGAACATAATTTGCTGTTATAGTATTCGCAGGCGTTCCATCCTACATTTTTTTTCGACGTAACACATTGGTTTTGGTAAAAATTACGTACGGCCCGTAGTATTACTTTTGTACCGTAGTTCTAAAATTCTAGAAATTGTACTTTGTTTGCATTGTTAGGCTATTCAAGACTTTTAAACTTACGCTGATCGAAATATATGTATGCGACAAAGACAAGCCCTACTTTTCACATACACCTACAGTCATAAATTAGGCGCACTAGAAATTAAGTAGGAAGTTTTTTGCCAATATTCCAAGAGAACTTTATAAAAACTATAGTAGTTTGATGAATTCATGCATGACGGATGTAAGCGGGTTAACTACGAACCATATTTGTGTTGGAAGAACACCAAAGTTTCATCCCTTAAGGAGGGACTTTTTGAGGGTGGTGTTCTTGCAACGCAAAAAGGGTTCATAGCTAACACGCTTACATCCGTAAAGAGAACTCTTGTTTTCTTTATTATGCCTTGTCAACAAGTGCAAACTTGCATTGCAGATTATACAAAGCGATGTGCGTGGCACTCAACCTTTACTTCTAACCAACAATCTTACTTCTAACTTCATCAAACGAAATATTATAATGAAATACTTCTTTGCAAAATAATGGATGGGCTAAGGCGTATTTTTGCCATCAGTTACAACAAAATTACCTACCTTTTTCAGGGTATAGGTCTAGTCCACTACCTTTTCGTCTTTATCAGAAAGCTTATTAAAATGTTATCCCTGGAGTGAAATAGGCACTCAAAGAGAAATCTTTCCCGAAAACAGTATACTGTGAGGCAGTTCACCAAAAAATAATAATCGGACAATTAGCTGCTTCGTCGGTTAACATTGACGTTTATTGTATGAAAGCTTCCGTCAAAAAACGTCAAATAAAAGTAATTGCTCGATTATTATCTTCAGAGAACCACCTTAGACCCGAGTTCACCAACAGATGGTTAAATTTTAAACAGTTATTTGACGTTTTTTTTACATTAAACGTCAACGTTAACCGACGAAGCAGCCTAATTGTCTGATTATTTATTGGGGAACACAGACCTAGATGTGTGTAGTTCATTTTGAAAACCAGTCGTTTAGGGGAATTTTAAAATATTGTTTCTCCAAAAACGTATAACAGAGTTACGTAGAGATAGCTTCATTGCTCGGCTATGAATGTTCACAGAGGAATAAAGTAACGCAAGTAGATACCCTTAGCAATGCGACTCCCCGTTTTCATGGTGTCCGGAGTCGAAACTGCTGAGATGGCCCAGTCCTTTGGGGGGTATTGGGGGAGGGGTCTCGCCTTCGTCTACCCGTAAGGGTTCTGACATCATGGATATTATTTCATCGTATCGCAGCGATTCTACTGCTAGGTCCAGATCTGTGAAGGAATAAAGCTCTGTAATTTAATATGTTCAGAAGGATGTCATTTAGTAAACAGTTATTATTGGACCAATAGCACGTTAAGCGGTCCTGCGCCTAGCCTCTCCCCGGTCGTGTCGGTCTGCCGTCCCATCGGATTATGAGACAGATGGAATAGAGAGTGCATCTGTTATTGCGCGCACACTTGCCCACTATAATAATTATGTTCTGCGTACCTGGCTAGTCTTATGAGACTAGCCGTCGTGGTCGAAATTCGGCTAGGAGAACATCATCATCATGATTATTGGGAGAAGGTTGAATTTATTTGCGATTTTGTTTTCAATCCCTGAGTAGTTTAGATTAACTAGCATAGATCTTAGCATAGATGCAATCTAAGCATTGCATTTATGTTAAAAAGTAGATTGATGCCTTACACTAAAAACAGGCATATCCATCGAGTTGTGGGCAATGATCTTGGTGGGTGCCACTCTGGAGCCTATCCAACGCTGTCAAACGACTTGGAAGGTCTAAGATGGGATGACGTGACAAGTTTACTGCACGCTGTTACTGGGTTAATCGCGAAGAGGTGCAGAAGAAAAGAGAGGCATTTGCCCACCACCATGGAAAAAGAAACAACTAAAAATAAATAAGTAGGTATGGTGATTAAGGCAGAAAACACTGCTATGCTGTCCCCATTCTGACGTCTCGTCATCTTTTTGCTTATGCCACTCGCAGCAACCAAAAGTTAGACATTTTTTCGGCAACATATGACAATGTTGGCAATGTTTGGCAGAATTGTGTCAAATCATGATGCATGGTGCCGTGTGGTGGCTTAGAATTTACACCAACCCAACTCTTCCCGCGGGTGTCACATGAGGCGACTAAGAGATATCCACCGGGGGCGGGCAGCAGCGCCTCCTGCAGAACAATTCTACCGCCGAATCTGCGATCCAAAACCCGCATGCGCAGCGTGGGATTATGGGCATTAGTCCCATCAGATAAAAGCCAAGGCACTTACCAGGGGGAGGCCTTCGTCCAGCAGTGGACTAAAATACCTAGGCTGTTGAAGTTGAGGTTGATGATGAGAGCCAAAGATAAAATAAAGAAGACAATGTTTACCTTTATGTTCGTCTGCATTGGTATACGCGTGCGCGTCGACGCTGACGCCTGAATCCCGCGCGTCGTACGCTTCCGAGGCGCGCCCTCGCCTAGGCACGGCCGGCGCAGACGCCCATGAGCGTTTGTCACCTGCAGGGAAGATTTTAGGAGAATTGATTACTCGGACAAGTACTCATGAATCATGAGTCAAGAGATTGCGTGATTTTATTGATGCAAATATTTTTGAGATCTAAACATTACGAGTTAGAGCCCATATTTGAGTGCACGTTTTTGTGCTATGAATGAATGAATGAATGAATGAACACTTTATTGCTATGCGACAGCGGTGCGGCCCTGATCTGCAATAACCTTTAGTCTAACATAGATTAGGATTTACTTATGATCTGAATAAATACAGAATTTCTTCAAACATACGATTGAAAAGATTACATATATATTCAATATACATAGCTACGATCACTCTTGATCAACTAAATAGGGGTTCATCTGTTCAATGTCACAGATAGACACAAATCCACAGGCCCATAACACGCTTCTTGGGGGCATTGTAGATAGACAACAGGCGACAAACGCTAAGCTAACCTCCTGAAACGCGAGGTGGTAGCGGCGGCGCGTCCGGCTCGCTCCAAGACGCGCGGCTGTGCCTCCGTGTTTCTACTACCTCACCGTCCATGGAATCTCTGAAACAAGATATATTAATTTTTATTTATTTATTTATTGACAGAATAACATCATTACAGGTTTTTTTGTTAAGCCCTAAGGCAATGTTATATCTAGGTATATACAACTAACTTTATATATTATAATACGCATACTAATGAAAATACTAATATCTACTAAATATTAATCTAAACATTTTGTTTCAATAACAATCTGTGCCATTTCCATGGCTTTCGGCATGTTTTGGTAAAATACATTTACATAAAATCATTTTACATAAGAGAAATACAAAAATTTATTACCCCGGCTATTTTAATCATGACATCATAACATTAGAACGCGAGCTAAGCGAGCCACAAAACCTCGTACTAGGTAGTGCATAAGAAGAAAACGGTGCTGTAATCGTGCGCTGCACGACGCATTCGGAAGTTTATTTACCATTTCGCGTGCCGTTTATTTGTGCTGCTCTGTAACACGCCTATGATGTTTCACGTACTCCGCTGCGGCTGCGTCCCCAGCCTATTTGCTTTTGACGTGACAACGTCTTATAATTCGATAGAGCCGGCTGCACGCATGAAAAAACGACTCATGCGGCGTTACCTCGCTCTGAGGCGTTCCATGTAAGGCTTGAAGTGCAAGCGAGAGCGCTCGACATCCGTCTCTCTCCTACTTGAGTGAGCGATGCGTCTGCGTGGACAGCTGCTATACTATAGTACATTTACATGTTTTGATCGAGTATCAAATGCTACCATTCCATCAGTATTTTCTTAAGACGTTGTCACGTTCAACTATCGTCAGTAAACCGACTTTACAGACAACAATTTTTTTTTGATAGTTTTATAAGCCTTACCGATATTTCTCAAGCGGCGGTCGGGTAGGAGTCCTGGGGTCCCCAGATTTCGGTCGAGAGGGCAGCGGGGGCGCGGACTGAGTCATGTTCTCGTCGGGACAGTCGCGGTTGTCGCCTACAGGAACACTGCACGACATTATGCTTTGCTGCTCTAGCGGATCTTCAGAGGAAACCTGCAAAAGTAAAACCCGTCTTATTATACAAATAAATAATAAATAAATAATGCTGGACAATTCACACAACATTATCTAGCCCCAAGCTAAGCAGTGCTTGTGTTATGGGTACTAGATAACTGATACACATAACACAATACACTACATAGATATGTAGATATTTTTTTTATTATACATAGAAAAACATCCAAACACCCTGAACAAATATCTGCAGGTCGTACAAACATTTGTCCCGAGGCGGGAATCGAACCCGCAACCTCCTGCGTCGCAGGCGGACCTTCACCCGCTGCGCCACACAGGTCGTCAAAAAACAACAAATCTTGCTATAATTTAGCTTTCACCCGCGGCTTCGCCCGGGTGCCTGGATAAAACATAGCCTTTAGGACTCTACAATAATGGTGCAAAAATGCTGGACATTTCATACAGGATCATCTAGTTAGCCACAAAAGAAGCAGATATTGTGTTATAGGTACCAGATAACTGACTACATTTCTCATACACCCAGATACAATTAAAGGTTTAATAATGAAACCTGTCTCTAATCTGATTTATTGATTTATTGAGTGATGTGAAACTTGTGAGACCCACTCGGTGGCTAGCTTAGCTCACATTCTATCTGAGATAAGACACACGTGGCATACTTGGTGCCACTTCTAACAGGTGCTTTTAAAAAAATTAAACAGTTCTTCGAAACAGTTTAATTTGTTTTCTCTTCTATTGCGTCTAGAGACTAATACAATCTAACTATTTGTGGAACTGATTACTAACCGGTTTATCGTAGAAATGTCCTTCTTCATAATAGTTGTCGGTTTGCTGGATGCTCTGAGATCTTTTGTCTAAAGCTGGTACTGGAGGTAGTGGGGTACTGAGGAAAAGAAATTATATCGTTACATATTTATTGAAACCATTCTCCATTAAACCGCTGGATTGACGAATTTTTATTATCGCTAAGAGCGATATCTGCCAGTCAACCTTGGGGTGGACGTAAAGCAGTTGTACTCGTAAAGACGGTTGCGTATTACTTAAATATACAATACATACCTACAATACAATACATAATATTATAATCAATACATTTGCAATTCGACGATTGTAACGAAACAATTTATTTGCATTAGAAGGTCGAGTTCACTATCGACACTGTTGAGTTAAATACTCACTTGACGATGCTTTCAGAGAGTTGCCGGCGGGCGCGAGCCAATCCTGGTCCCAAGTTCTGACGAAGCTGATTGAATCTCTCTACCAAACGCCTGCAAATAGGTAAAGAAAACTATCAGGGTAACGGATTTTTTTGATGATTTGGTGGCGGGATAATCTTGATTCGTTTATATAATATTTATTTATTTATTTGTTTGTTGGAAAACCAAAGGCTTAAAAATTAACAGAATTACAAATTAATAAGTACCAGAAAGCATAATGAAGGTTTTCACGGATAGTGGTGGAATAGTACAGTGAAAAAGACTATTAACATGATGTAACTAGTCTACATGCATCATCTTTAAAACGTAGTTAGATTAGGATCTACATTACAAATAATTTAAACAATTTATTTACCATCATCATTGGCACCAAAAAACCCATGCTGAGCCTAATTTACATAATCAGCGGAGTTTTTTGGTGATTGTTTAAATTACGTGAAATCTGTGACAGGTCTACCATTGCCTTGTAAATAAATAAATAAATAATGCTGGACAATCCACACAGCATCATCTAGCCCCAAGCTAAGCAGAGCTTGTGTTATGGGTACTAGATGACTGATATACATAATATATTACATTACATAGATAGATACTTTTTATTATAAATAAATAAAATATAATATAGTAAGTATAATATGGTAAAGGGTTGGTAATGGTATAAGCAGCCCTGAACATTAATTTTTTACGCAATTTCATATGCTGCACTTTGGAACGCTGCTAATTTGACCTTGAAACAGAAAAGATATGGTTCAAATTACAACTTTAAACTCATCTATGCAACAACTTGACATCCTCAGGCGCCATCGCCCATGCAGTCAAACGACCAATAACCAATCTTCTCAGTTTCACCGCAACAACCGCCTCCCTAGGCGTCGCTACTCTAGCGAACTCAAATGTTAGGAACGCTTGTTCGTATTTAGTGATACCTCCTTGTACGTTCGCATATGGTTCTTATAGCCTCATCGAGAAGGTACGAGAACTTACCTATGCAACGGTTTCACATCTTCCAGCGCCCAGCGTCCATGTAGCGTCAACAACACTGCGATGATACTAATGTTCTCAATTTAGCCGCGGCGACTGCCTCTCTACCCTACCGAACTCTGATGTCAGGAACGATTGCTCGTATTTAGTGATGTCATGGTCTGTTGTAACTACATTGAGAAGGTTCAAGAACTCACCTATGCAGCGGCTTGACGTCTTCCGGTGCTAATCGTCCATGTAGCGTCAAACAAGCGTCAACAACAGCTAATTGCGATGATACTAATCTTCTCAGTTTCGCCGCAGCCACCGCCTCTCTAGGCGTCGCTACTCTAGCGAACTCTGAAGTTAAGAACGCTTGTTCGTATTTAGTGATGCCTCCTTGCACGTTCGCGTCTATGGTTCCTTGTAGACGCATGGAGAATGGGTTGATGTTGCGTGTAGGGTCGGCGGTGTATTGAGAGATTAGGGAGCGTAGTTCTCGCTCGGTTGCTTCCATTGTTTCGCAGGCGAACTGTTTGGAAAAGGGTGGACATAAACGTCAGTTTTTTTAATGAAAATTTTGAACAATACTATAGAAAAAAATTGCATTATGTTTAATGATTTCTGAGAATTAAAATGCGTCGCTTTTCTCTCCTGCCATACTGGTGAGAGGGACATCACAGCAAGCAATATCAACTGAAAGTTGTATGTAGTTCGATTTTCGCCTATTGGATAGAACTATTGTAATAGTCTCATTAAAAGTGTTGAATGACAGGATTTATACGCTAGGAGCGTATACAATTAACTATATACTATATATAAAATTAACTAGACTAACTAACTGAGTAAACTAACTAAACAAAGTTAACCAGGAGCGTATAAATATAGCAACGTTAGCACCCAATAATTTTTCGTGGTTTTACCTCAACCGGTGGTATTTCTTCAACAGATCTTGTGACGACTTCCGACCATCGCAGAATGCCGGGCAAAGGGTTCTCTGTTTCCAACGTAGTTCTTTCGATCCAGAGACTCTGAAAATATAATATTTTTTAAACTTTCGCGATTTGTTAACATAGTTATTGATTATATCGGGTATTTATCGCGTACCTTTTGTTTTATTTCCCCTACGTTTCTACCGCGTTACATCATGTTATCGCTGGTACGTCAGGTACGCGATAAATACCCGATATAATCAATAACAATATAATATTTGCTCATATGAATAAGTCTTCAGTGCAGATAAAATCGAGTAACTTCTTTAATCTCAACCGTAGAAAACATCTAAAGCGGCCTATGGCGCCTATGGCGCCTGCAACATGAGGCGTCCCTGATTGAGATTTAGACATTCAAAGGTTTAGCAACCCGCTCGTAACGTCTTACACGCAGGTTGCTTTAAATGTCTTAGTAGATCCTTTTCCCTGTTTCTGTCTGTATGCTAATGAATCAATGTGGATATTATCATCACTTTCCCATTACAGGGCCTTAGGGGTCATCTAATTGTCCAGGGTAGTGTCCTGGGTAAAAAAAATATTATTCTTTATAGTCCGTCAGTATATTATCAGAAGATATTGGACACATTTTTTTATTTCGTCAATAAAACAAAAAATTACATTAAAGCGCGTCAAAGTTTGGAAGTGGGGGCTAGTGACGTCACACCCTGCTAAAAATTGCCGCAAGGTGTGACGTCGTCACGCGGAACTTTAACTGGCTTTATCTCCATATTTTTTTGTTTAATCGACAAAAAAATACGTGTCCTCTTCTTATAATCTAACTGACGGTCTAATTAGAATTTTTGAGGGCACTTGCCTTGTCCAGTATTGTACTCGTAATTGAACAGTACCTTGAACTCATTATCCTTGTCAATAGGCGGTTTATGCAGCGGCCTGTCGCAGAGGAAGGTATTGACGTCATTGCAAGCGTAGAAACGTTTCACTTGCTCAGGCGCGCCGGACGGCCACGTTCGACGGGACGCGACGGGTTTCACGTTGCAGATTTGGATGTCTGGAAATATTTATTAAGGCGAATAGTAGGGTGGATAGTGGCGCCACTACATATTTAATTTTATAATTACGTTATACAAAGGAATTATCAAAAAATCGGACCGCGCGTAGACGATATCTATCATAAGCTTTTTTTAAATGTATCTTTACTAGTTTTGTACTGTATTATTTAGGCAAATACTTGTTTCAAGAGTTTAGTTCCTATTGGTGACCACCAAGCTCTCCAAACAAGGTTTTTGATTGAATAACACAAAACAAAACTATTACAGATACATTTAAAAAAAGCTTATGATAGATATCGTCTACGCGCGGTCCGATTTTTTTGATAATTCCTTTGTATAACGTAATTATAAAATTAAATATGTAGTGGCGCCACTATCCACCCTACTATTCGCCTTAAGAACGTAAGCGGGTCAACTACAAACCTTGTTTGATAGTTGATAGTTAATTCGTTAAACTACGATGGTTCTTATAGTCTAGAAATATTGTTTGGAATGAATGAGTTTCATGTTTTATTCCACCTCATCTTCTGTCTTTCAATAAAATTGTTTGAGCTTATTTTCTTTTTGACTTTTCCCTCCTTATTTTCTTCTATTTTCTGCTTCCTGAGATCGCTCACGGATAAAACGGACTATAGTTACATAAACCTTATTTGTGTTGGAAGAACAACACGGTGTTCTTCCAACACAAATAAGGTTCGTAGTTAACCCGCTTACATTCGTAATGAATTCGTCAAACTACGATAGTTTTTATAGTAAAATATAGTTACATAGGAAGTGTTGGGATAGCGAGTTCAAATAACTCGTTTAAAAGCTTGATATACTCGAATACGAATACTCTGCTTTGGTGTCCGCGCGGGCAGTTAACTAAACTGTTTCTGTAAGGCCATAAAACTGTTATTGCGTGGGATTGAAGCTAGTCGACCAGTAAAATTATACATAAAAACTAAAATGAATACTTACACTGTCCATCATTTGCAATAATAGACTCGTCGGGCGGAGTGTTTCTCATGAGAATGTGCGCCGCAACGTATTCTGCTTGTAAACGCTGCGTGAATGCGCCGATTCGCTCGTAGTCATGCCCTCGGTATACGAATAGTTTATTCTGAAAATAGAGCAAGGATTTGTAAAAACTTTTGGGGATGATATCAGATTTTGTCTCATACACTCAAGTGTGTCGTCAAACACTCAAAAAAGACTTGATCATTTTAAGCTTGATATAGACATACGGCTGTGGATTGTTACTAGATGGCGTTACTGGTACTTCTAAGTATACTTCAGCCATCGAGCACATCTATACTAATATTATAAAGAGGAAAGATTTGATTGTTTGTTTGTTTGTATTGAATAGGCTCCGAAACTACCGGACCTATTTGAAAAATTCTTTCACCGTTAGGAAGCTTACTTTTCAGGGAGTGACATAGGCTATATTTTATTCCGGAATTCCCACGGGAACGGGAACAACGCGGGTGAAACCGCGAGGCAATCTTCTAGTACCCAATAAAGAGGAAATGCCATTTTTTTGTTTAGACAACAATTCCGCCAAATCACTGCGGCGACCGCTGGGCTCCGATTGGCCGACTCAAAGTCAAGCATCACACCTCAGTTGGGTATGTGCTCGATGACTTCAGCGAATGTGATTCTCAGAGTTGCACTAAGTACAGTGTTGCTAGCGGTGTAACTCGCGGAGTAGGGGCAAGCAATAGAGAATTACTCACTCTCACAAACAAGGGACATCCTGTCCCGTAGAATCCAACCCTGAAATACTCCGGCTCGGGTCTAAGTTGCTCGATCACCGAGTCTAGGAAAGTGGCGTGCATTCTCAGGCAGTGTGCTAAACTGGCGTAGTCGCAGAGTTTTACTTTGTACAGTGTTGCTTACTAGCGAAAGGTCAGGCAATAGAGAATTACTCACTCTCACAAACAAGGGACATCCTTTCCCGTAGAATCCAACCCTGAAATACTCCGGCTCGGGTCTAAGTTGCTCCATCACCGAGTCTAGGAAAGTGGCGTGCATTCTCAGGCAGTGCGCTAGACTGGCGTAGTCGCAGAGTTTCACTTCGTACAGTGTTGCTAGCTCGCGGAGTAGGGGCAAGCCTTTTTCCCAGCACTGAAATTAAAGAAGACAAAGTTAAATTTCTTAATAGTAGTGTAGTTAACTCGCGAAGTAAGGGAAAACTTTTTTCCTAAGACTGTAAAAAACTGAGGAATCAGGTTGTTAGGCTCAAGACAAATACGATGTAGTCGCTAAGTTTGACTGTGTAGAACTGAAGCCGTTTCCGAAAAAAACTGTCTAGTTTAGACAAACAGCGGATATGTAATCTGTTATGGGTTTCGAGGTCTGGAACAAGTTTTTAAATATTGGTTCTAAAACCTCAGGATAAATAAAACCAGTCGCCTTTATCGATAAAAAAATTTCACGTTAGAAAATCCCTGATAATATAAATGTGTATTTCAGCTTTGATGGTGTTATAACTAGAGCTCTATTGCTCATTGTTTTTAGTATTATTTAACAGGTATTTACCGCGTTAAATAATATTAAAAATGACGTGTTCCGATCGCGTAAGTTTGTAAATATTTAATGTACATTGATTTCAAAATTTAGATATTACCTTTCCACGATCAAAATACTGCAACACTTGGTTGTAGATGGCCTCTTTGCGCTTCCACTCCGGTGTTTCTGGATACTCGGGATCCACGCCGATTTGATCGCTGTCCCAACTCATAGTCTCGGCGTACAACTGTGGAACAAAACTATTTTTTAACATACTATAAAATCAAGGAAAAGGGCAAGAGAATGACGACTGTAAATAATTGTTTGGTGTAAACCCGTCTTACCTTTACAAAGAACCTGGTTACAAAATTGTGATAATTAAACAAACTTAATCTCGAACACAATTAGGTAAGTAATATGTTGTGATAGTCATGTGACGCCGTTTAACCCCATGTTATTAGATATTTTTGAACACTCCTTGGTCCGATCCGATTTGGTGGAACTAGGCCCTTATTAAAATGACTAACGGGTCAAAACCAGATAAAAGGCTAAACTTGGCTAAAGGGTCACTGAAATAAGGATATAAACCATCGATCAAGTATGCGGCCTCCCCCGTAGATACCTAGAACCTTACAAGAATGACACTCAAAAGTGTCCACGTTTTGTTTTGACGCAAACAGTTTGCGCAGAGCCTGTCAAGTTTTTTGCATGCGGAACAAAAGATTAGTGGAGTCGAATTTATTTTATTTTATTTTGTAAGCAGGTAGGAAGGTACCTACCTAAAAATAATTTTTACACTGTTTATTTTTATAAGGATTATAAAATCAACAGAATTCAGGTAAAGATAACGAATCATTTATTGATACAACTATAAATTAGCGACGCAACAGTCAACAAACAAAAGGGTCATTTCGGACATACAATAATATAAATAAGTTAACAAAAGCAAGTGAAATAAACCTAAAATACAATTTCAGGCAGGTACTTTAAATTTAAATGAACTAGTGTCTGCCTGCGGCTTCGTAAGAGTTTTTCTATGGGCCAATAAAAACTTATTTCAAGTCAACTAGGATCTTAAAAAATACTTTTAAACTTACGCCATATGAATACATTATTTATTACCTACTATTACAATACAATCCACATCACAATGCACCAAAACATAAAATAATAAGTACCTACCTAGTATCAGGAATATTAAGCTAGTTGCTTAATCCTGTTAACTACGATTATTATTAAATGTAGTTAAAAACAATTGCTTTAAATAAAATCGACATACTGTTTGAAGAACAGCTGTTTTAAGTAGTCTTCTTATGCCTGTTTTGGTGTTGTAGCCATCACATTCTTTAAAATGCTTGGAACAAATGAGGCTTTCACGGCC